>OZ024905.1:7978144-8179093 GCA_964017125.1 Flabesymbios commensalis
AAATTATATATATATATATATATATATATATATATATATATATATATATATATATATATATATATATATATATATAATATTGGAGATAATATAAGCAGTCTGGTTGAATGTGAAGAAGGAGTAGGCCATAGTAGAGGAAAAAGAAATGAATAGTATAATGCAGCATTCATCTGGCTACCAGTATAAGTGTGACTAAATATAATACCATTCATTAGTTGAATTAATCAAGGCTTTTGTATAATTAAAGCAGTTAAACTTGACAGTTGTGTCATTATTAATATCAATATTCTACAAAACTATCACATTAGTCGCTATGTATGTACATATAAGCAGAATATACAGACATTATTTAGGCAAGATTGGACTAATATTTATACATAATTTTTAATATATTCGGCACAGTTCATTTATTTGAATGACGTCTTTGCAGCTCATCACAAATAACATAATACTGATGTAATGACTAAACTCCTGCTCCCTTAAATTGCAAATATTAACCAAAACAGACACATAAAGTGGTGAACCTAATATAAACAAGTTCATTATTTATGAATAAAAACATGTTTCGTCATTTGAAGCTCGAAATTGCGTCAGCAATTCCAGCTTCGAATGAATAAAAAGTACCAGCTAACAGGTGTTAGGGCATACAGCTACATTACTATAGTCTGTCCGACGGTCGAGGATCGTCCAAAATGAAAGTTAGCTTTTCGTTGATTACTCAATTCTCCGGCGATTGTCACGACATTTTGTAACCATTTTTATCAAGTCATTTGGCAACAACAAATTACGCACAAAAGTTAGCGGCCATTTGACATGTAACGCAGTTCTGAGAATAAACCGGAATGAAGTTAATGGGTTTATCATGTTTAGAGAGGAGCGTCATAATTAGATATTTATTATGTCAAATGGTCTAACTGTTGAACTAAACAAAAATATTTTTTTTTACGAAAACAAGCTTTACAAAATTTCATGAAAATCGCTTGGGAATTGACTTGGTAGATAGCGAAAAGCTAACTTTCAATTTGGACCAGCATCCATCGTCGGACAGACTATAAGTTGATACATTATTATAAATATGAATAGTAAATTCGGCCTAAATAAGTCTGAGTGCGAAGCAGTTTAACAAGTGCTTTAACATTACTATAACAAGAGTGTGACCTTCAAATGCGCTGAAAGCTTTCAAGGTAATAAGTCTCATTTACATGCAAAACAAGACGGTCTAACAGCCCTCTATTTGGTAAAGTGGTCAAATGACACCTCTATTTAATGCAAAGTGATCATTTAATTGAGTGTCTACTTCGACCCACAACTTTAGGTGGATGACAATTAGTAATCTTTGATCAGTTTTTGACTCCTTACTGAATAAAAACAATGTCACACATACCAACCGGTACTTGAGGCCCGAAGAAAAATCTGCAGGATTTAGAAACTAAATGACCAGTGGAGGGTCCAGAGGGAGGGGGGATCGGGTGGGGGCTGACCCCCCCCCCTTTTGTAAACTGAATTGTCCAAATATTGCTCTGACCTTGTTATTTGACAATTAAATTTATCTCGGGTGTTAGCCCCAAACCCACTTGTATCACCTGAGAAAACAATAATTCTACGCCATTTTTATTGGTATTAGTGTGACCCGTCTGAGGCCAGCCACGCTACCCCTCGGTCACGGATAATTCCACAATATTGAACTTTAATCCTTTAACCACCAAGTTATTTAATTTTCACCGACTTGAAGTTGTGGTTCGCTGACACGATCCACAACTTCAAGTGGTGAAAATTATTCACATAGACAAAATGAACTTCAACTATTTTCAAATCTTGCTTATTGATGTCACGTTTTATCTTTAGCGTGTTTATATGGTGGTACTTAATGTGCTAATAAAAAAATGAAAAACCAAATATAATCATCACCGGCGGTGAAAAAGTTAACGAAAGGATGGATAAATATTTCACCGAGAGCGAGGGACGAAGCATGAACACGGACTTGACAGGCGATAGCGTTAACCACTACAACAGGGTTTCTTTTCTCCTACTGGGTGTGATACATAACATTCTCACACTCACTGGCTGTGTTTCCACTATGAGACGTATGTCGGTATCAGCCAATACCGCACTCCGTTGTACTACATGTATACATTTTGTACAGGCCTACATGCTGTATAGATAGTGAGCGGGGAATGCGATTGACTGAGCGTCGGCGATTCACCACCTTATGGTCGTCTGTCATGTCGGTCGACTGTACACACGTACTTCAAAGTTGAAAGTTTTGGACAGTCGTGTGAGAAAATACAGACGGTGCTCATTTTCGTGCGGTATGGTCAAATACAGCACATGTCCAAGAAATAAGGTGTTCGTCTAAAGGCTCACACCTTATTCCTTGGACGAGTTTACCAATTCTGCACTCAAATGAACACCGTTTGCATATTGACTCAACGACAGCAGAAATACATAAAACAAGAAAAATAAAATTCACAACGTGCCGATGTTTTCTCTTCAAATTCTGAAACCAATAGGCCGATAAACGCATCAAATACATCGTTGGAGGGGCCATTTCATAAATTTTTGCATGCTAGTTTCCGTGGGGACTTAATAATATATTTTGTGTTATATGCTCAATCAAAAAAATGCTTTATGTCTATTCTTCAAAGACATAAATATTTTAGTCATTTGAAGTTGGAAATTGCGTTAGCAATTCCAGCTTCAAATGACGGTGCATATTAACTGACAATACGGCAGAACAAGGGTTATTGCCGGGCCAGCATTGCAGACGTTGGGTCAGCATTAAACACACATTGGTTCAATGTATATCGTGTCGGGTTGCGGGGTGTGTTGTGTGTATTATTGCTAAGGAAAACGTACAGCTAAACGAACCATTCAAGTCAGTCAGAGATGCAATTGTTTCGATAATCTGCGGAGCCATCAAACATATAGCCGGTTTCACACTGCAGGACGGGGTTATTACCGATGGAAAATTGTTCAATTGTATGGATACAGTATCCATACAGCATGCAAACGTATGCTGTCGGACACAATCCGATGAGTGTGAGTCTACAACCAATACCCGATGCCTCGTGCTTCTCGTTATTGCAGGGTTTTTAGCAGACTGTCTGCAAGTACATGATCATTTCATTGTTGTACATAAATCACATTTCTGTTTTAGCGTTTTCTTTTTCATCTCAGATTACAGGACATTTCTCAGCTGCTAGCCCTGGTATCTGCTGTTATCATCGGCTATGCTTTTTTGTTTTTGGTGCGAGTTGTGATATTTTTTCCCCAAAAATTTGCCATGAAATTAGAAGCATCTCACAGGGATTATGTCCTTTGCGCTTACCAAGTTTTCAGAACTGTATTCACCCTTTAAGGTCCAAGATACATTATTTCAATTTTCATGCCTTTCAGAGACCTTTCCATACACAATAGTAGATGTTGTGGTTACCGTTAGTAATTGTCACCATCCTGTCAACATCCTGTATCCTATAGTGATCTACAATAGATCATTATCTTTGTGGCCTTATTTCATCGCTGGTTGTGTCTTTCGATTGTGTAACCATGGAAACAATGACGCCCTGTGTCATGACGACCAAAATGGCGCGTATCCATGGAAACAATGACATATTCTATCATGGTAACCTCTATGATGACATGTATCTATGGAAACGGCGTTTACAGAACTGTAATACTGGAAACAAAAAAAACATGATTGAAGAACAGTAAAAAAACATGTAAAAATAAACATCTATTATTATACCAGTTTATGATTTCATAAAACAAAGCCACCACAACGTTACAGACACAGCCTTAGAAAAGTGGTAGGTACGGCTCTATTTTGACAATAATTATCTCAGAGAATCAGTGTTTATTTTGTAAGTGACTTCCACGCTTGAGACAATAACTATTAATCTAAGGTCGCCTGATCAATAATTTATTTTTACACGTTATCACGAGTGATGTATATTATTTTGATCAAATAAATGAGTCTGAATATGAATCTAACCCTGTCTCGCACTCATGATGTTGGCTTTATATCAACTACGATGTGAGATCAGCCCATCTCGCACTCTATCCGGGCATATGCTTCGCTGCTCAGTTTAATTTTGCCGTTTCGCATAGGATAAAGCCCGAGGAACTCTACATTCTTAGCTTTGAAAAGGGCCGAGGCAGAAGGCCGAGAACTTTTTCAAAGCTAAGAATGTAGAGCGCCGAGGGTTTTGACTGACTTAAAACACATCCGACCATAATGAAAATCTCTCATAATCAACAGTTCGGTCGCGCCTGATTGATTATAGTAACATAGGCCTACCATAATAATTGATCTGTACTTGATGAACAATAACTCTCCATTTCCGGCTTTGAATGTCGTGGTCGGACAATGAAAATATTGCAGTGGTGTGTTTTAAGGATAGATAGTCGTACGAAAAAATACATACTACATCGTTGGGTACGGCGAGATGGGCTGATCTCAGCACTCGTCACCACATCAAACCCGAGCCTTTAGGCGAGGGCTTGATGTGGTGACCTGTGCTGCTGATATGAGGCCTTCCCAGCCATGCCTTATGCATATAGTCTCACCTGTTCCAGTGACATGACACCTTGGCGTACAGGATCTTGAGTCCCGTCCTGAAGTCATGATCCAGAGTTACGTAAACAAGGAACTTCCAGACACAGTTACATATAGCGAGCCACATGAGTGTGAAGTGCAGGGCGGGGGCCGCCTGTGTGCCCTGAAGAGCCTCGTGGAGCTGTGGAAAAAGAGAAGAACAATCACCGGTATTATCAGACACAGTTACACATGACCCGACACATGTGAATATGAAGTGCAGGTCATTAATGCTTAATGCCCTGTCATTTGAAGGTCATTTAAGCCTTGTCATTTAAAGGTCATGTATGCCCTGGCAATTGATCCCTGCTATTCAAATCTACGCCTATTATGATGGATGTCAGTGTTCTAAAAGCTATATTGTTATTATAGCAATCAAACAATAATAGTATTTTGCTGGACAGTGTGATAATTTGTGGCCCATCTTGTACAATTTGCTCCATAGGCCGCTATGTCTTTTTCTCTGTGTTAGATGAGCGCGCGCATTAGATTAAAGCAGCACATTAACAAAAAAAATGTGTTTTTTTCTGCCCAGCGCGCGCATTGGATTATTGGCGACTTCCGAAAAAACAGTTAATTTCAAGAGATAATAAAAACAATAATAAAATCAATTATCCAGCTATGTTTTTTTTCCTTTTTTTCAAAATAGGTTTATATTTTTATTTTATTTCGTCGCCATAATTAACGTTCCCAAAAAAAGGTTCATTTTTAAAAAAAAATTCCGCCCCCTCCCCTCATTAGATTTTGTATTTTTTACTCATCTGAAACACAGAAAAAAGGCCATAGTGGCCTTATCAGTGTCATTTGATCTCGAGGCGGAACCAAGGATAAAATGACACCGATGGGGATCAAATTTCACAAGTTGGTTTTAATTTTCACCCACTTGAAGTTGTGGGTCGCAATAGCGAGACGCAACTTCAAGTGGTGAAAATTTAAGCCCCGTAGCACTAAGGACGACAATACTCGTTTTAATCTGTTTTATCAGCAGGTTAAATCACAGTAATTGTGACAGAAATCTATGTTTATATGTCAAGATATGCGAATGTTTGGTCTCAAATTAAGCACATATGGGTAATTTCCACCCACTTGAAGTTATGGGTGGGGATAGCGAGAGGCAGCTTAAATTCTAGATTGTATTGTAGCGATTTCAGGGTTAATACAGCGGGTCGCCATGGAAACACACGCTGCTGTTATATTGGTATTTTCATAAATTATATCAAATTAAATAATTAAACACTAACATATTTAATATCAATTTATTGTGTCACAGAAGGGAAATATGCGGTTTGCGAAATTATAAAAATATATTTAAAAAATCCATAGTCCATAGATTTTATAAAATTACAAAGTCAGTAGAAAACGGATAACTCCGCAGAATGTGGAGCCTTTGTGTGTGAGTGTTAATATGTGCATGTATGTAAACATAGGTCTGTGTAGATGATGTTTATTTATACTAGTGCACATATTGTTTGCACCAGTAATGATAATAGGCTTATTCAAGCATTGATAACATGCCAAACAATCCATAAAAGGCACAACTCTCACATGTTTAATGGCAACATCTGCGGTTTATAGTTTACAGGTGGGCGATTAAGCCACGTGTGCTATATATGTGGGCTGAGAACCGCAAAAACAGGGCCATAATGAAAACCAGAGGCAGCCCATTACCGCTGTATATATGAAAAGGGTAATCTCATACCAATCTGGAGAATAAATGTCGACCCTTAAAGCGCTAAGGATTTAAATGATCACATTTTTTTAATTTTGAGAGCGACCATTTGCAAATACTTCTTTTTAAAAACACAAATTTGAATGATTGAAATATGTGAAGGAATGAATACTACAACCGCGAAGCACAATTGCAAATGACAGCCATTTCATTCCCAATAACAATGATTTGATCGACAAAAAAAAAAAAAAGATTAAAAACGACAATAGTCTTGATCAGCAGGATAAGAGTTAACCCACTTAATTTTCACTCAGTTGAAGTTGTCTCGCTAGCGCGACACAACTTCAACGGGTGAAAATTACCGATATTTGATATGAAACATTCGCAAATTTTGATTTTTGAACACAATTTTTTTCCGAAAAACTGATTTAATCGCCTGATAAAACGGAATCAAAACAACTTTATTGGTGATCAGCGGTGAAAGGGTTAACCCTTACAGCGCGGGGATCCACTTTAGACGTCAGACGTCTAAAGTCGATGCCCGCAGTGTAGGAGTAATTATTTTTTTAATGCCCGTAGAACCACTATAGATTAATATAATTACAATGGCCATAAACCAACAACATAGAAATGAAAAAGGATCAGAAAGAGTTAACTAAGACATTTTTGATGAATTTAAATTGAAAAAACCTTTGGTCTCCATGGTTCATACGGAAGTATTTTTTTATATAAACTATGGAGACCAGAGGTTTTTTTTTAAATTTGAAATCGTCATAAATGTCTTAGTTTAGCTCTTTCTGATTAATTTGTCCACGATCATTATGATTAATTTTACTTTTACAGTGCGGGGATCGAATTTAGACGTCAGAATCTAAAGACTAAAGTCGATCCCCGCGCTGTAAGGGTTGACGGTTAATTATTTGACTTACCTGTAGCATGCACCAGGGGAACCAGGACCCCAAGTAGACAAGTCCCAGGACAAAGCTCATGAAGTAGTGATCAGGCCTGAGGTTGGAGTCGCTACACTTCTCATAGACGGCCTTCTTCTCTTGGTACTTGTGCGTGAAGATGTAGAGGTTGGAGAAGGTGAGGGCTATCAGTGGCGGTAGCATGATGATCACCCCCGCCGTGACGAAGTAAGCCTTCTGGTTACTCCAGTCTATGATACACAGGTGAGCCTCGGGGTAGTACCTCGCGCGGGACACACCAAATAACGGGGGGCCGCAGAAGCTGAGTGCTGCTACCCAGACAAATACCAGCCAGCAGAGACACCTCATGGGGGTGAGAAGGCTCTCATAGCGGTCAGGCTTACGTATAGCCACGTAATGATCTATACTCAGCCACATTAGGGAGTACACGGACGCGATCCAAAATATAGCGGCCAGGTAGGCCTGCAGGTGACAAAAGTTATCTCCATAGATCCAGTCTCCAAACATGGACGTCCAGAAGGAGAAGGGGGTGATGAACACCCCTATAAAGATGTCAGCTAGAGTGAGGGACACCAGGAAGTACTTGTTGATGAATGAGAGCACGTCTGTCTGCAGCGTGACCAGCAGAGTGAGGGAGTTACTGGCCAGGATAGACAGGGTGATCACCAGGATCAAAAAACTCTCAAACGTGAAAACCATCGTGAACTCTGAGAGTACAAGGACTAATATAAAAACACCTTAATAGTGACCTTGATTTATTCAAATATACGTTCAGTATGAGGAGCATATAAAAGTCGGTGAATAAATTAACCCTTGTAATTGTTCAACTATTGTCCTTCACTTACATTTGGCAATTCCAAACTTACTTATTTGTTCGAAATACTCATTTTTTACATTAAATCGAGGCTCCGGGTTTTGCGGAGTTGTAGGCCCTATAACTTTCTATTGAGTTAATATTAATCAAAATACGCCGAATGACTAATACACGCCACAAGGGTGCCCATGGGGCTAACGTATCTATCACTAACACTTTGTGTTGAATCAATCATTGCTTGATATCATTCTGCAAACATCAAGTTAAATTCAATTCAAATGATGGAACATCAGAAGAAGCGACAAACTTTTTATGCACTGTTCAAACTAGCCAGCAGTCAGGTTATTCAGTCTGTATCAATCCCATTGATGAGTTTTGTGAAGGTTATCTTCTATCTAATATCACAGTTTCATTTTGACAATGACTTTTTTCCATTCGCATTGATATGTCAGCTGCTCAGAATAAACTTTGTGCTTAATCACACATTGTTTTCGCTCTCTATTGGATGAATCTCAGTTAAAGAGTTATAATGTATTGTAACTTCCCACTTGGTTGACTTTGAAAGAAACCCTACTTTTTCGGAAAATTTGCTGTTTGTTCGTTGATTCCCTATGTTTCCACACAGTATTTCAGTAATCTCTCTTCATGCTCTCAGAGGTCTTAGCGCAGGTGTAGTGTTAGTAGATGTGTGATCTCTCTCTGGTGTCTTAGTGCAGGTGTAGTGTTATTAGACGGTGATTATTGTCAGCACCAGTCAGCTGACTGTCCTCCTGGTCTCCTCTTTGTCATAGCACAAAACGACACCATGTCCTCCATGCTGTGGCTGATCTCTATTCTCATGTAACTGATGTGTCTTGTGCTTTTTCTATAACTCACTTTACTTGTCCGCTTCACTTAATTGTTTGTGTGTTTTCTGATACACTACGACAGCGCTGTCAAATTACTGTGTGTATCCTCCTCTTCTCCTCATTATTATACTATGACACCACGTACTTTTGCGATGACTGCTCAGTTCACTGATGTGTCATGTATCTTGTTCCACAACTTGTATTACTCGCCCTCGCCACCTTATGGCTTGTGTTTTCTTTATTGCCAGCCTCTATGACTGTGAGGACACACTGCTTGTGTTTTCTTTATCACTTGTCTCTCTGGCTATCTAATCATGATACACTAGGACATCGCTGTTAGTCAGTTTAATGCATGTGTCCCACTCTTCTCTTCGTTCTGTATCATAACACCATGTACTTTTGCTATGACTGCGCAGGTCACTGATGTGTCTTGTGTCTTGTTCTACAACTTGTATTACTTGCCCTCGCCACTTTATGTTTCCTTTATAACAAGTCTCTCTGACTGTGCGGAGACACAGAGCGCCGCCCAGCATGTCATTGTCTCTGTAACTGTTTCTTTTACAGCTAGTTTCTCTGTCTATGAGGGCACAGCGCCACTCGGACTGTCACAGTGTGACCAGGGCTGTCTTATGTGCTGTGACTAGAGTGACCAGGGCTGTCTCGTGTGCTATAAGACGCCCTGCTATCACACTTAATATTGATTGTCCCCACCACCACCAGCCTGCCAGGCGCTGCCATCAGCCAGCATTCTCACACCATTGTCTCCACGAGATCAGGCTGCTGTTGGTTCAGGAGTTGATTCTGATGCTGTTACTGCCACATGAGATGATGCTGCTGCTGCTGCTGCTCCTGCTGCTGATGATACGAGAGATGCTTTAGCTGCTGTTGTTCATGGTACAGGATAAGTTATTGCGGCTGCTATTGCCGCTGCTTCTGTTGCTCCTGATACAGGAGATGCTTCTGCTGCTGTTACTGCCACATGAGATGATGCTGCTGCAGCTGATGATGATGATGATAATACAAGAGATGCTTTAGCTGCTGTTGTTCATGGCTCAGTTTAAGTAATTGCTGCTGCTATTGTCGCTGCTTCTGTTGCTCCTGATACGGGAGATGCTCCTGCTGTTGTCCCTGCTGTTGTTGTAATGGATGTTCCGCCTGTTGTACTGCCACAAAAGATGCTATAGTGCTGCTGATAGTAGATGGTGCTTATATTACCCCATATAACCCTTCCAGTGTGGGGATCGACTTTTTACGTCAGCATCTGACGTCTATAGACGTCAGATTCTGACGTCTAAAGTCGATCCCCACATCGAAAGAGTACAATATTTATAAAGGCCGTAGACCCATAACATAGGTATTCAAATGAAGCAGAAAGAACTAACTAAGACATTTATGATGCTTTTAAATTGAAAAAAATGTCTTTTGTCTCCATGGTTTATATATTAACCTTGAGGTGAGAATTCAATGAAAATAAGAGTTAGGTTTAATCATAGATCTAGAGAATGGGTTTAATGTTGCTGCTGTCATTGGTGTAGTAGTTCTCAACATGTACATACATTATTTGGCACATGCATGTACCTCATCCTCCTGGCAGCAAGTCTTGACACAGCGAGGCCGTCAGGCCAAGCCTTGCTGAATTAGCCATACCATCCACCTATTGGGGTAGGGAGGGAGATTTAGATATTGAATATTCATTAGTTTTTCAAAAAATGTCTTTTTAATGTTGGCCCGCTGTCTGCGACGTTGGCTCACCAATAATTCAACCCTCATGCACGTTGCGGTGAGATGTGGTGGTCTGTGTCTGAGACGTTTCCGGTGAGCTACTCGGCCAGCAGACATGTGTTGTTTAATGTAGGGCCGGTGTCGTAGACAGTGGCCCCACATTAAAACAACACTCATGCCAGAGGTCAAACTTGGGTCAAACAGAGAAAATATTTTTTGAAAGTCCCCACTCTAATAGGCGGATTCAACCCTGTTTCAGCAAGGTCGGTCTACGACCTCAGGAATAGCCAGCCTTGCAGAGGAAGATGATGTACCTTGGCACATGAATCTTGGCACATGCATGCACCTTGGCACATGCATCTTGGCACATGCATGTACCTTGGCACATAAATCTTGGCACATGCATGCACCTTGGCACATGCATCTTGGCACATGCATGTACCTTGGCACATGCATATACCTTGGACCATGCATCTTGGCACATGCATCTTGGCCCATGCATGCACCTTGGAACATGCATCTTGGCACATGCATGTACCTTGGCACATGCATATACCTTGACCCATGCATCTTGGCACATGCAACTTGGCCCATGCATGCACCTTGGAACATGCATCTTGGCACATGCATGTACTTTGGCACATGCATATACCTTGACCCATGCATCTTGGCACAAGGTACATGCATCTTGGCACATGCATGTACCTTGGTACATGCATCTTGTCTTGGCACATGCATGCACCTTGGCACATGCATGTAGGCCTATCTTGGCACATGCATCTTGGCACATGCATGTACGAAAAAAGTCCTTGGGACATGCATGTACCTTGGCACATGCATGTACCTTACCACATGCATGTACCTTGGCATATGCATTTTGGCACATGCATGTACCTTACCACATGCATCTTGGCACATGCATGTACCAAAAAAGTCCTTCGCCTTGGCACGTGCATGTACCTTGACACATGCATGACTACACAATTTTTCTAGAGCAAATTATTTCCTGCTGTTGTGCATTTACACAGGATAACACATGAAATACAGTCGTCATCGACTTTATGACTAATTGATTCGAATCGACTCCGTGGAGGTTGTTGATAGACCTAATATTGACAAAAACGACAGTCCTATCTCAGCAGACATAAGACGTTGATCTGATGTTGGTTTAATGTCGGCCCAGCGTCGAAGACCGTGGGTCGACATTAAACCAACATTAAGATATTATGAATCAACGTCGTGTCTATTGGTCATCAAACACGGATTGTTGACCCAAAGTTGGATCAATGTTGGGCCAGCGTCGCAGACGCTGGACCAGCATTGAGCCAATGTTGGGTCAACGTCCCGTGTTTGATTGGTGTCATATTATTGGGAGGAAGCCTCACCCTGTATCTGGTGACGTGATTATTATGACGTCACCCTCAGGGACCACACCCTGATTCGCGTCAACGCGTAAACCTTAACCGGTCTGCTGCTGGAGCCTTTTATATACGATTTGACCAGGGCTCATAAGGAGTCCCGAAAACCTGAAAATCATAGAATTTACTCTGGGAAAGCTTGAAAATGGGATCTCTTCATGGAAAATCCTCAATTTCTGAGACCCATAACACACTAGAACTATCGGGAATATTTTATCCAATAATTTACCATAAGATTGTTGAAAGAGTCTGGCAGGACTTAAAAAAATCAATAAAAGTCATCGAATTCCAATTTATCTGCCTGTTTACATTTGCTATGGTAGGCCTACCTGGAAAATTCAGTACCTGAGAAGTTATGAAAATGTCGTGGAACTTAATTATTTCCAATGTGTACGAACACTGTTATAACTCTTTCAGTGCGGGAACCAACTTCACACGTCAGAGTCTGACCAAAGAACATGTACAATAAGACAGTCAACTCTCCACAAAACGTAAAATCGCTTTCAGTGCTGTCCCCCGGTATTGGGAGTTGGAACTAATGCTTTTGCCATCTATCAAGTATGATTTTACCATATTACGACGAGTAATTATGACATTGATCCTATTAAAAACAATACATACTTTACATCATAAAAATCGGAAAAATAAGTATTACCGGAGGTTTACTTCTATTTTTTATCCAATAATTTGTTGGTTAGTTATCAATACTTTTTAATTGTCTTCTTCCCTTTGGTACCTCAGGGGTTGATGCGCCCGTATAAACAAGTATGCATAGTCAATTATAGTGTAATGCTGGTCCAAGGTTTGCAGTGCTGGACCAGCATTACCCCATCATTGGTTCATCTTCTCGTATCTGCTGGCAGGTGACATGGGTGCAAGGGTAGATAGGGGCAAAGAAAACCAAGATAAGGGCAATGGAAATAATATATATACTATAAAAATAATATTACTATATATTATAGTCTAATGACACGGATCATTTATCATGTTTATCATTCGGAATATACCTGAACAGAAATATTTTGTTGATATAAAGCATGTTACTGTTACTCCAGATTCTGTCACAGAATTAGCTCATTCAATGCTGAAATCATTCACGCCACAAACGGGTATTACCATTGAAGAGGATAATTTTTCTTGCATAATATTATATATCAGTGGATATCTTTGTCGCAAAGTGTCGCGATCTGCATGTGATCAATGTAAAGTAATTTTGATGCCACTAATAAATTGCATACATTTCTGTTTAAGAAGCAATATTTGAATATTCAAGGTGTGAGGCTTTTGTTTCACGTCAAAACTTAATACAATTAATTGGTTCAAATGAACGAATTTTCGGAAATATACCTGAACACATTCTACATAGGAGTCAAAACAGAGATCAAATTATTACCATCATCAAAGACACTAAAGCACGTGCAAGTTGTGAATGTTTCACGTTAATATTACATATTTATGTCCCCATTTGGCTACACCATGTACTGCGGGAAAACAATGAACACCTTAAAGACAGTAACGGCAGGATAAATAGAAAATTATTAAAATTTAACTATAAATAAATTGTGTCATGAAAATGAACGTGTCTTGTTTTCAAGATATCAGTATATACTGCTAACGCTCCAGTCCTCAGTGACATTGATGGCAGTGGTCCGAGAGAGAAGGCTCACATATTATAATTTTATAATATTGCTTTTGTGCCCTTATCTTGGTTATCTTGGTTTGTGTTTTTAAATAATAAAAGTTTGAATCAAAATAAACGTCTGCCAAGTTATGGTAGTTACCAACGTTCTGCCCCGATCTCCTTTGTGGCTGCAATGCTTGACGACATAATAGTAGCTCCCCTCCCGTTCTGTGCCCACATATTTGTGTACTTTCTGTACACAGCTTTTCTGTTATTGAAATGAAGACATTTTATTTTCTAAAATTGTATGATAATATAACATGACTTTTCTGCTATATTAGCAGTTATTTTCGTTCCAAAAATAAATATTGCAGAGATATTGTCATAACTGTCAAACCTAGAAAAAACGATGGCCAACCATTGACCCACCATTGGGTTAGTGCATTACTCTCTGTGGTTCCCAGTAAACACGAGACATAGAACAAATGTTGCTGTAGTGTTGGGCCATTGTCTACGACGCTGGCCCAACACTACAGCAACATTTGTTTTATGTCTCGCGTTTTCTGGTTTATATCGATTCTGAATGACGTGTGATATAATTCGCGCCACGGTGAAATACGGTTGTCAGGTAGAATAAATCTGTGATTATGTAAGAAATCTGTGGGTGTCAATGATGTCTGATTATAGCTAATTGGGGCAGTCTTGCCGAACAACACGTGCACAACAGGTACCATTCAGTGGCGGATCCAAGGGGGGGAAGTGTTTGGGGGGTTTAAACCCCCCCCCCCCCCCAGAAAACAAATTATCACCTTATTCAGGGGTTTCCTTATGATTTGGTGATATACTGAGGGGGAAACAGGCGGGGCCCTAGGGTGATGGTTAGCACCGCTGCCTTTCACGCCAGAGTTCGGGGTTCCGTTCCCGGTCTCGGCGGTTTGAAAGAAACAAAAATGTTTCTTCCCCATCAACGTGTGAAAGTCAGTATTGTGGGGAGCCTCTGTGACCGAGAGGTAGCGTTCTCGACCTCAGACCGCTAGGGCTCGAATTTCGAATCCTGTGTCTGGGGACAGTGTCATCTCATTCATCTCACCATACTCAGGAGGTTCTCCTGGTCCAATTTAGCCTATATGCGCACAAAGGTGGCCTAAAGCCCGATTCATTTCATTGGGGGAGAAACAGTGCCCAAAATGTCTTAGATCGCATGAAAAAAAACTTTTGAAAATAAAAAAAAATCCCGGAGGATTTTTTCTCTCGACCCTTTTACAGTAAAACATTTTTTTTTGTCAAATTTTAAACCACCCCCCTCACTGGAAAGCTAGATCCGCCACTGCCATTTATATTACTAGGACACTTAAAAAAATAATTGATCAGGTACGTAGGCAAACATGTGCTGTAATGAGAGATGGACGATTATGTAAGAAATCTATTGGTGACGTTGGCATCTGATTATAGCTAATTGGGAGCAGTCTTGTTGAACACGTTGACAACATCCCTTCTATTCCTTGGACACTGAAAAAAATAATTGATCAGATACGTAGATGTATTGTAATGAGAAATATTGTAATGAAAGATTATGTAAGAAGTCTGAGGGTGTCAATGGTGTGTGATTATAGATAATTGGGGCTGTCTTGTCGAATAACACGTACAAAACATGTACCCTTTCATACTGACGGGTCCAGCCCTTACAGCGCGGGGATCGACTTTAGTCGACAGAATCTGACGTCTGTAGACGTCAGATTCCGACGACTAAAGTAGATCCCCGCACTGTAAGAGTAAACATATTTCTAATGGCCGTAGACCCATAACATATTGTTAAAAAAAATTGTTTCGCAATTCTCGACTTGTAGTGGATGAAGATGATTTGATGTGGTTTAAAAATTAAAGAAAATTGCCATGTATTGGTAAACCAGTTTCATGGAAATTTTCCTTCTAAAACCCTTGGTTATAGGAAAATTAAATCTGTTTTCAGGGATGTAAAATGATGCTTTAATGCATCGTGAGGGCTTAAAAGGTTAGGGTTAAAGGGGGTTCCCCTTTTACACAATTAAACTGCCTCAACATTGCCAAAATATCGGTCTAAATTGTACTCTCAAAATTTCCTATTTATCATGTTTATTAGCTAAGAGAACTAAAATATCATTGATCATGTTGATTGACACATAAAAAACAAATCGGACGCCTTATCATTCTGCATCCCCACCTGCTTCATTTTAAAAACTGAAGCTGGAAGGGGAATTCGCCATTACATGAGGCCTATCTAGGTCTACTCTATCTCCCTCTCCCCTTGACCTACCAGCAAACACAAAACATAGTTTTATAGTTTTATAAGCTCTATTAATTGTATGGATACGAAAGCGATACACATTGCACGAACAAAGATTTATCAGCCTCTTAGTCGATGACCTTGAAAAATAGGTTAAAGATGATCTATCACCCTTTATATAGTATGAATAAATTTGTGACAAATAAATCAATGTTGCCACAAGATGGGGCACAAGTGTTTCCTTATATGGGGTGATTGGCTATCATGAAACCCTCTGAGAGGGTCACATGACAGCCAATCACCCTATATAAGGACATAATTATTCATACCATATAAGGGGTGATAGATCACCTTTAAGGTCACCAATCCTTGCATTTGACCTTGATTTTCAAAACATGGATCGTGGTATTAATCTTTGAACTGAACTTTCATGAGGTCTATCGCCGGTAGTATATGGAGCAGTTAGCTTTAGTTGTTATTCAATTATTGTGATGACACGAACGAACGAACAAACGAACAAACAAACGAGCGGCCGGATGGACGGCCGGAGAACCTGAGAACATAATGCCTTCCCTGGCTCCGCAGCGGAGGCATACAAACGAGTTGATCAGGTACGTATTATAATGAAAGATGTACGATTATGTAAGAAATCTGTGGGTGACAAAGATGTCCGTTTATAGCTAAGTGGGCTTGTGTCTTGTCGAATTACAAGTACAGTAACAGGTTCCCCTCATCTTCCCAGCAGCAAGACTTGACACAACGAGGCCACGGCCATCGGGAGTAGCGAGCGTTGCGTGGGAAGATGGTTCCCCTCCTACATACACTCTCTCAATTAGCCAGGTGTGATATGCCCACAAAAACATCTACACCCTAACATGACCCGTTGACTGAATGTTAGATTAAGGTTGGGCCGACGTCGCAGGCGGTACATCAGCGTTAAATCGACATTTGGTCAACGTCTCGTGTTTGCTGGGCTGGAAAATCTCTCAGCGAATGAGTGGACTTTGGGTGACTTTTGCATACAGGCCAAGAGAACCTCCTTTTCAGTATACATGAGATGTTGATCCAATATTGTTTTAATGTTGGGCCAGCGTCGAAGACGGTGGACCAAAATTAAAACGATGTTGGGTAAACGTCCTGTGCTTGATAGGATATTGATGGTTCGATCAAGGAATGAGATGTCACTGCCGTACAGACACAGGATTCGAAATGTGCGCCCCACAATACTAGCTCGTTAATACGAATTGGCGTGGAAGAAACGCTTGGTTTTTATGTATGTTCTCGTAAAAGTTACGATATATCGTAGGCTTCGGATTGGTCAAGATGACCATCTCGCTTCGGATTGGTCGAGATGACAGACAGACAGATGCCCAGCATTAAGCCAGCATTGGGTCGATGCCTATGATGGCTGGGCTCTCTCACATGGTATTAAGTGAAGAAATAGTCCGGATTTTTCTTTGATATATACTAATAAAAGCCGAATTATGACACACAAAAAATCTCACAGGAAGTTCCAATATCATGCGTATTCCAGATTCAATGGCACCGCAGTGTGCAATATATATAGATAGATAGATAGATAGATATTTATTGACGACGGTAAGTCTATGCAGACTGATGCGTCATTAAATTGAACATATATATACATGACTATATATACAACAGGATTAGTTCGGTAAAATCACATATGCATACTAAGCTAACTTAAAATCGAACTAAATTATATACTAAAACAAGCACAGGTTAAATAAAATATGCATCAGAAATATTTAAAATAACCTACAGTTAAACAGCATTGTCATGATATTTTTAGGTTTCCCATACCAAAACCAGAGATAAAATAGCTACTGCATATAGCAAAAAAACCCTCTGGAAAGCGTAGAAACCGAATAATTACATAATGAGTGAGAGTATGTAAAAAGAATTACATAATGAGTGAGAGTATTTACAAAGAAGAAAAGAATAATATTAGTTACATTTAACACGTTGTAAAAACAATCCAAAAAGAGCATTCACTGACGTCAGCTCGAAACACCAAGAACACGTATTCGTTAGATTCAATGTGCAATGATCACTGATGACGAAATCAGTTTGGGTGATTGGAAATAGCGATTTGATCAGGGTGAGTGTTCAATGAAGGTTGAATGTTAATTTATATTAGTATAGATTACTGTGTAAGCCTATATGGTATAGATGATCAACACTAATTCCGCAGGCACACGTTTATATGCTGACGTTTTCACGAATTCCAAAGGTAATAAACAGCCCAATTAACAGATTACAAACAGAAACTGAAGTGCGCAATTCACATTATTATTCAAGATACTAGGGTTTCATTAAACACGTGTCGTTCAACCAACTTCGTTTCAATGTTGGTCAACCGTCTCTGACGCTGGCCCAAGATTAAAACAATTTTGGGTCAACATCCCGTATCTGCTGGGCTATGTAGTTACACACTGGATTTACTGAAGTAGCGGATTATGAGTTCTGTCCTGGGAATTAATTACCGTAGAATTGGCATAGTGATCTACCCTGATGACATCGCAAGTAAATGAGTTAGACGGCCCAGTCATACAGGGTAATAGTGGTCCAGTGGTTTCCGGTGGCCCGCGGCAAAAATAAGTAGCAGGGTATTGTAAGTAACCAATGCTGGTTTAATGTTGGGCCAGCGTCGCAGACGATGGGCCAGCATTAAAACAGCATTGTCTCAATGTATTGTGTTTGCTGGATAACCAGCTATTGTGAGCGGGAAATCAGGAAATGAAATCAGGGAATTTCACAGAAACTCATAATAGGACTCCGATTAAATATAATTACTGTGTGGTAGACAAATCAATGATGAGGCGACTCACCAACTTCTAGGAATATCACCGCAAGGCTATTTATTATAGTGTTGCCTGCGGTGATTTGAGTTGGGCACAAATCAATGATGAGGTAACTCTCAGGGAAAATCATTGAGCCTATTGTACAGTGATGCTTGTATTCGGAAAATATAAGACATCGGTACACTGTTGTTTGAATGTTGGACCAGCGTCGCAGACGGTAGACCAACGTAAAACGACATTGGTCATGTGCCTTGTGTTTGCCAGTCAGTATAATTGAGAAAATGTTTTTTTTTCAGTCATTTGAACTTGAAAACTCCAATTATGGAACATAATTGCTGGGCATCTTCGAACTTAACCGAGAAGTTGAGGGGAGCTGAACTCATTTCTTAGAGTAATCAGTTTAATATTAAAGGAGTGTAGGCCTATTGTACTTACAATAAATGGTATGTTTTTAGACGACTGTGGTGACCCCAATTATAATGGAACATCACTGATCTTCAACAACATGACCTAGCCATGGAGGGGGGAGTTAGACAAATGTGTATTTTTTTAAATCGGGCAGACATTCGCGAGCGTAGGCCTACCACACTTACAACACACTGGACAAGCGGATACACGGGCGAAGGGGAATTCAACAAGTGTTACAATATAATTTTCATAAAGGGCTATGTAGAAATAATGTGTTCTTATGACAATATTTCCACGGCCACTGTACATGTACAGGTAGACGGGGCACCTGTACATGTACAGGTAGACGGGGCACCTGTACATGTACAGGTAGACGGGGCACCTGTCTGGCACTCCGTTTCCAGACGGGGAGCTGGATGTTGTTTATAGACTCCAGAAATTCAAACAAAAAGGCCGCCTTTTATACTGTTCATACCAGCTCGATTCGAATTTTCAATTTTTTTAATTTCCTGACGTGACCTTGAAAACCTACTAACGGTGGCGGCCATAAACTTTTTCGGCGTCACAAATTGATTGTACACCACTAGACAGTCAGATGGGGGTGTGCAGACATCACAGTGGTGCCTCGCCTGTTTTTTTCAATAGGGAGCTTGTCAACCGGGGGCGGGACCGGTTGACAATGTTGACTAATGTACAGGAACACCACACCACGTCTTATGGATTCCAGAATAACGCTAATTATCTTAGATGGCGGTCCCTCCTACGCACAAGAAAACGCCTTTGATAATACGTTTTAATAAGAACACATTACATAACACCGCGCATGGTATGTAACGTCGATAGTGTTGATGATATAAATGGGGTAGGCGCTAATAAGTGACAATGAAGTGTGGATCATTATTCTATTCAGTTCAGGCAAGTTTATTAATAAGACTTTGTTAAAATTATCGTGTTTTGTGCGCGTAGCCTGTCATCAAATTTTCGTTATTTCTACACATTTTGATACAATACTTCATTGCTATTGTTTTTACAAATCTAATGATACTTTTTATGCTGCTCTCACACATAGGCGAATATGCTAGCAATTGTAACGAATACGAATCCTTGAAATTCGCAGTGAATTCGCCCCAAAATTTGTGAATAGATAGCGAATATGTACACCTCAGCCATACCTCTCGCCAATGCCCATAGGGATTCGACCACATATATAACCTGTTACTCAAATTTATTAAGCAAATTAGAGTGACACGTTATATGTGGTCGAATCCCTATACCAATGCCTTATGAATGACAAACGATCGTTGCCGCTTGCGAATGATGCAAATGGGCTTAAGAATAATAGCAAATAAATGCTGCGACTGCCTTGCGAGTGTTATGAATGATTGCAAATGCTTACAAATATGCTTGCAAACGTTACAAACGTACTTATGAATGATGCGAATGTCTCACCAATGTTGCCATTGCCTTGCCATTTTCTTACGAATAATGCGAATATTTTATGACAAGGCTGCGATTGGTATAAAGACGGGGTGAATTTAATGCTGGTCTCATTGTTTTCTTGAATTTAAAAAGAGAAACAACAGTGGGAAGACATTGGCGAGGATTGGGAAACGGCGAACGTTACAAACGCCTTGCAAATGCCTTACGAACGTTGCAAATGTTTCCAAATGCCTTACCAACGTTAACAATGGCTTGCGAATGCTTACGAAAATTGACGGCGAATGACAGCATTCGCAACATTCACTGAAATTTAGGCGACGCTTCCTAATTTCATCGATATTCGTAAGCGAAGGAGTCCCCATGAAAAATGACTTGCAAACGTTCCGAATTTGTTACCAATGCTTACAAATATTCGGAGAGTGTAGCGAATTTTGGGAGAATGTCAGATAGTCTCATTCGTAAGCACATTCGCAAGCATATTCGCCTATGTGTGAGAGCAGCATAACTGCGTGTATTCAGAAAACCCCAGCCTCCAGCCTGTATATGACGTCACAGTGATATCAGCACGTGATAATATGCCAGTGGCCAATCATGACGTCACAACGATGTCAGCGCGTGATTATGTAACAGTGCAGTGGTGACGTCGTAATCATGTTAGCACGTGTCAATGACGATTTAATGAGACATTCTACAATGATGACGTCACAATACATCCTAATGATCTTACCATATGTAGTAGCGTAATCTAATGTAACCACACTGACAAATGA
The DNA here is from genome assembly GCA_964017125.1 of Flabesymbios commensalis. Lineage (NCBI taxonomy): Eukaryota > Metazoa > Annelida > Polychaeta > Terebellida > Flabelligeridae > Flabesymbios > Flabesymbios commensalis. The sequence continues at coordinate 7,999,466 of OZ024905.1, forward strand.
TACATTTACATCAAGTCATTCCATGCCGTTCAACAAAGCAGTACAATGACTGTTTTTCAGTGAAATATGCATCTAGTACTGGAATATTAAAGACGAAGATTAAGGTAGCAACACATACTTCGCAGTGAATAAACTTATATGTTGACCTCTAGGTATTGTTTTTCCTTCTTCACCTGTATGTCACTTTGGTGTATATGTTTTCTTTAGTATTGATTTTTCCTGCTTCATATGTAGATGTCTGTTTTTAAGAAAGTTGAAACAAAATAGAACGCCACTGGAAATAACCCTTTAACCGCCGGTACCGCATATATTCGGGTTTTCATTTTTTATTAGCACATTAAGTACCACATTTTAAATATGTTAAAGATAAAATGTGACATCAGCCAGCAAGATCTGAAAATAGTTTACCTCCATTTTGTCAAATCTGAATAATTTTCACTCACTTGAAGTTGTGGATCGCGTCAGCGAGAAACAACTTCAAGTGGGTAAAAATTCCAATTAAATAATTTGGCGGTTAAAGGGGTAAATCATAGTTTGTGGTAGATTCTCAAATGATGAAATAATACTCTAATTTGAAAGATTTATTGTCGTTTAAAGCATTAACTCTTTAAGCACAGGGACCGTCTTTAGACGTCAGAATATGACGTATAAAGACGGTCTCCCCACTGAAAGAATTAAGCAAACCAAAATGGTCGTACACTGACGCGGAAAGAGCTAACTGGGACAATAATGGTGATTTCAAATTGATAAAAAACCTTTAATCTCCACGGGTCATACAAACATATTTTACAGGTGAATGCTGGGCAGACGTGGCACCGACATAACATACAATGAATTATTGTCCATAATAAATAACAATACCAGAATAATATCTAGATATGACAAGCAAACGAGACCAGAACATATTTAGCAGGGGACGTTCTCCCAATTTTTTGTTCAGTGTTGGCCCACCGTCTGCGACGCTGGCCCAACATTGAACTGACCTTGGGTTAATGTCTCGTGTTTGCTGGGCATCAGGTGAAGATCACATCTAATTTATGTTAATCATATGCAGGCAGCTACCGGCTGATAATGGGGATTTCAATGTGGCACTCCCACATCATTGATTTATACGTCAGATTATGTCATAGAGCTGGTATAATGGCGTGTAGCTATGTGAAGTTTACAGTAGGGAATAATCTGTCATTATTTTATAGATCCATATCGACATATAATTACAGAAGCGGACCAAGCGGACATTCAAAACAGTAGGCCTACTCATAGGCAGTATAATAGATCAAATAATATGTTTTGATTTTTCCATTGACACATGTTACATCTGGGTATGGTAATTTCTTTCGTCTGGAGGTAGAAGTGGTGGCAGCTATTCGCATCTTACCATGCTTACGGCATGAAACTGAAGCTCCATGCTTATACGATGAAGAAACATGATCAGAAATACATTGTAACCATTAAAACATAAAGCAATTTAATTTGAATTTTCTGTCTTTTGTAAAATTTGTCACCAAAAATCATCTAGGGCCTACCATCTGTTATGTCATGGAGAAAGAAAGAAATTCGATAAATTCGTAGATCTGAAAGTACGAGGTGTATATTCGGATCTACGAATCTATAGTAATTGAGTTCTTTCTTCGACTTAAAACACACAGAATATGTGCAGATGTTCCAAGATTTGATACAGTAAACCTCAACTTCATTGTTAGTATGGCCAAACCATGAAATATTAGACATGCAGTTCCATGGTTAAACCCGTATATTGTACCCGACCAGACCAGTACCAGTAGATCCGAATCTACTGTTTCAACACTGTTATTGGGAACGAAAAGAGTGTTCAAACAGTAAAATTTGCAAATGTTTGGTCCCAAAATAAACAAGTATGAGTAATTTTCGACCACTTGAAGTTGTGGGTCGCAGTAGCGAGACACAACTGAAAGTGGGTGAAAAATTAAAATACTTATTATAACGCTTTAAAACACTTCTTGTATAATTTGATCCCTTCATTTGAGCCTCGAGATTAAATGACCATATCAGGCACACAGCAAACATGAGAAAAATAACCAATGTTGCCTTAATGTGGGACCAGCGTCGTAGACGGTGGTCCAACACTAAAGCAATATCAGTTCGATGTTTGATGGACAATCAGGCGATTTAGGGGAGAGTTGTGGTGCCCCTGTCGGTCACTGGGTGAATCAGTGGATGTAAGGGAGAGAGGGGTACATGGGCTTTTTGTTTATCAGATCTCAGATCCGCACGGCTACAGTTGGTTCTATTGATCAAGTATCAGACACTGATACAGCTCAAGTTACTCCCCAGAATTACAGATAATAAATCACAAAGGGTTAGGCACTGTATGAAGTGACTAATAAAAAAGGCAGAAAACGATCATAATCATGATCGCATCAATTGCTTTATAATGTTTTATAGGATGGCGTTGATCCAATGATGTATTAATGATGGCCCACAGTCTGCGACGTTGAACCAACATTAATACATCATTGAATGTATGCATTGATTAACCTTTTAAACCCTCCCATTCCGCAAAGCATCATTTTGAAACCAGAAAAACTTATTTAATTTCAAAAACACCAGGGTTTTGGAACAAACATTGTTATGAAGCTGTTTTATAAAAATATAGCAAATTTCTCTCCAATTTGCCACTCAATTCAAGTCATCTGCATTGACTAGAGGTCGAGAATGCTCTTCGAGGTTTGTAGGATGAAGATTTCACTCGTGATTTCAAACGTCAAAGATTTGTAAATGTTGGATCTCAAATTAAACAAGTGATGAGTAATTTTCACCCATTTGAAGTTGTGGATCGCGAGACACAACTTCAGGTGGGTGAAAAATTAAACTCATAAACGTAGTAGGACAAGGTTAATGGAATCGGCCTTAACGGAAAATGTCACCAATTTGTCACTCAATTCTAGTCATCTTTATCCACAAGAAGTCGAAAATTCAGACAGGAATCGGACTCTTCAACGCTTGTATGATGAATATGATGAATATTTCACTTGTGAATTCAAGTTCGAAAGGGCTAATGCTTATCCTGCTAAGTTACTATAATTTATAAAATTTCCACCCTCTTGACGTTGTGTCTCGCTACTGCCGCCAACAACGTCAAGTGGCTGAAAATTACTCATATTTATTTAATTTGAGAAACAAAAATTAGAAAATCTTGATGTTTAGACAAACAAACGAAAATAGTCGTGATCAGCAGGATAAGGGTTAACCCTTACAGCGCTGGAATCAACTTTAGACGTCAGATTCTAACGTCTAAAGTCGATACCCTGCACTGTAAGAGTATTTTTTTTCTAATGGCCGTAACCCCATAACATAGGCATACAAATGAATCAGAAAGACTCAACTAAGACATTTATGATGATTTCAAATTGACAAAAATCCTTAGGTCTTAATAAAGAGGCTGAAAAAAATGGTTATAGACGTTGTTAGCGCTTTAAGTGTTAACCCTTTAACTGCCAAATTATTTAATTGGAATTTTCACCCACTTGAAATTGTGTCTCGCTGACGCGATCCACAACTTCAAGTGAGTGAAAATTATTCAGATTTGACAAAATGAAGGTCAACTCTTTTCAAATCTTGCTGGTTGATGTCACATTTTATCTTTAACATATTTAAAATGAGGTAATTAATGTGCTCATAAAAAACGATAACCCGAATATATGCGGCACCGGCGGTTAAAGGGTTAATGGAATGGGCCTTAACGGCGCGGGGAAGATGTAATCCCCCCACTGGACACTTCACAATCCCGGGATCCACTCTCCAATCCCGACAGGAAATCATCCAGATATATATCTGGACGTGAAGTGTGCCAGGGTCAAAGTGACTGGGTCTGCGCAGTCTCACGAGGTCATCTAGAGGTCATGTTGGCGAGGGCCGCCGAGTCTGCGCAGTCTCAGACAGACTATAAAACACAGATAAATATCGTGGTCTGTGTAAAGAAAAAACAAGCACTGGTCAGTGGTATCCGTGGCTGAATAATAAAGAAAAACAACGCCTTGTGTATGGTGTCTGTGGGCTGGCTACATAATCGAGTAAGCCGGACTGATGTGCAAAGTACGAGCTGAAGCCGCAGATTTTACTGCTAACTAGCCTCTTGAGTAGCCTACATCATTACATTTTTCTGTGAAACGCAGTGACGTCACCGGAGACACTTTTGAATGGCTACTCTGTGAAAACGATGTCATATAAATCCCCTCCCCCCATACTTCATTGTATTATTCAATTACACACTCCATAATATGTTCATGTACTAAAGATTATTATTATTAGATTGCTAGGTGAAAACATTGCAGGTCAAGGCAATTGAACTTCACAGAATAAGAAGCTTTTCCCAACAATAATAGTGACAACAATGTATCAAAATAGGCAGTTTCATATACCAAATTAGGCAGACACAAGAGGCTGAATAAATGTTGTTTAACGTTGGTCCAACGTCGTAGACGGTGGACCAACGTTAAACCAACATTGAATCAATGACTTATGTCCGCTTGGTAATAGGTTTATTTTCTATGTTTAAAATGCATGTGTATTTTTCATTAATCATACATTAAACATGTCAATAAGTATTATAACACTTAACCTATTAAGTGCTAAGGTTTAATTTCCACCACCAATCAGCCAGCTGGTTTACAGCGAATGCTAGGACCTTGGATACAAAAAAGTTATAATTGCAAAAGACATCTTATGGTGTTATGATCTTATGTATTTTATCTTTGAAACATACATGTGTTATTGGAATACTACATGCCTTCTGGAAACCTTCTGTGAGTCCCAGGGTCAAAGGGGGGGGGAGTGTGGATGTTATTTTATCAATCGTTTGAAATTATTTCTTCCCTTGATTAACAACAAAGAAAGATATGTGGCACTTTCGTTTTGGAACCTGATCATTGTTTCACGATGACAGGGTTCCAAACCGAAAATATATCGTTTTTTTATGTCTAAAACGTCATATTAGTCTAGTTGCCACCCTAATCAGTTATGTAGTCAACCATGTTGTTGTGAGGAGGGTATTGTTTTTTGATGGTTTCGCAATCACATGGATGTGTAGAACAAATTCAGCTTGGTGGCCAGAAAAAAATCCTTTGGGGAAGATTTTTATTTCGCATTAATCCAAGATGCCCGCCATGACCGTGGTTTGGGCATTAATTCCAATCCAAATAACGAGTTTTAAGGAAAATCTGCTGGTTATTCTAAATTCAAAAAAATGGTGGCGAAATTCAAGATGGCCTCCATTTGTGCAAGGTCAAACAATAAATTGATATAATTTTCTGCAAAATAGTAGCAGATTCGTGATTTTGGTGTCTACCATGAGGGTTTTCTAGTACGCCCGACATAGTGGTATGGCCAGAAAATACTTTATAATATAGCATTCTGGGTTAAATACAAGATGGCCACCATATTTTCAAGGTCAACCAATAAATCGCTATCATTTTCTTCAGAATAGTAGCAGATTCATGATTTCGGTGTCTACCACGGGGTTTTCGGTACGCCCGACATGATGGTATGGCCACAACAAACTTTAGGACATTGCCTTGTGGGTGAAATTTAAGATGGCCGCCATATGTTCAAGGTCAAACAATAAATTGATATCATTTTCTTGAGAATAGTAGCAGATTTGTGATTTTGGTGTCTACTATAGGGTTTTCCAGCGTGCCCGACATAGTGGTGTGGGCAAAAAAAAACTTTGGACATTGCATTGTAGGTAAAATCCAAGATAGGCGCCATTTTTACAAGGTCAGACAATGGATCAATGTAATTTTTGGCAGCATAGAAGCAGATTCATCATTTTTGCTTTCAACCATAAGAGTTTTCGGGCATGCTTTACATAGTGAAGTGGTTAGAAAATACTATGTACACTGCATTGTTGGGATTTTTTACAAATGGCTACCATTTTTGCGAATTAAAAATTCTCCCAAGTTTATCTTTCCAGCAACCAAGCTAAGTTTGTTCTACAGATCCATGTGACTGCGAAACCGTCAAAAAACAATACACCTCTCATGACCGCAAGGTATCCAATCTGGCAACTGATCTATATTCTGATCTGATCAATTTGAAAATCTGCCCCTGAAAATCTGCCCCTGTGGTATATATTATATTTATATTAATAGGATATTTATATTATGTTTTCAATTAGGTTTCAAACCTGAATAAATGCTACTGTAATTGATAAAAAATACTACAGTAGACAAAATATGACAAATACTTCTCATCCTTAAAATATTCATCTCTGTTATGAAATATACATGTTAACTTGGAAATGAAACATCACACCTACATAGTGTGAACATGGTGAATGTGGCTTCTACATGGTAAATAAAATTTGTGATTATCGATTTCGATGATAAGTAGCACTATTATAATAATGTTCTCGAGATTTTAAATTTTGCGAATTTGCCCTCCTGGCGAAATTCGTGAAAATTAAAACCTTGTGAATATCACCAGCTCGACAGTATCTGAAGCTACAAATTATACATGTCGACTTGGAAATAAATCATCTCACCTACATAGTGTCACATGGTGAATAAGACTCCAACATTACATGTTCAATAAAACAAATATTTGTAGCTATATTCACCACCAAAATATTAGAGAAAAAACTTACGTGCTCCGCAAAAATCACCAGCGCTTTAAACTGTGGTGCGATGTCAAACAGCCAACCCGCAGATTCCCAGAAAGCAGTAATAGGACCTTCATTTCCAGTATACAGGAAAATAGGACCTTTTCCATCCCACCACTTATCTACAAAAATGAAGAAGAGAACACACCTTTTTTTTGTTGATCTTGTTGAAATCTGGATTAACCACGAGAATATTTTATCTGAAAATATCTACAATAGCAACAGCTGACCAATTTATCAAACATATTACCTAAAAATTTAAAAATCACTGATATCATTTATTCAGCACCTGTCAATTTTTTTAGAAAAACATTCCCCCCCACAACATTTTTTTTACTTTTCTTAAAGGAAAAATTCAAACATGCACTTAATTTTTATTAGTAAACGTGAAGTCTGCCTGGTTTACAATCAGTAAATAAGTAAAAAGTTGTTCTTTCTTTTTCTGATTTAACACATGTGGTGCTCATAGTCTAAACCTGGATATATCATGTATATCATGTATACATTGTACAAGCGGCTTTAAACTTGGGGAATGAAAAAATTAGTGGAGATTCATATTGACAGATTTACCCACAACCCCCCCCCCCCCATGCCAATATTTCCTGGTGTACAGTGAGGTCCCTAGGAAGTAAATGGCTTAAATACATACAGGTTGCATAGAATATACAGTTCTCCAGACAACATTTTTTTATTTAGACTGGAAAAAACCTTGTGTTGCGTATTCACTTGTATTGTGTTGGTAAATATAGTTGTGTTCACTGTGTTCACGATAAGGTGCCCCTGAAGATAGGTGGTGCCACAATCTTTTAGAATCTCAAATGCAACATTAAAAAATGGCCAAGACAAGAAAATCACAAGTTTTTTATTTCTTCAATATCAATTCTGTGGAAAACACCCTACAAAAAACTTTAGGTGATAAAAAATTAACTTTATCATGTTTATGTAGACTAAAATACCCAATAAATACACTATTTTTCATTTTATCATCCCCATGATGCCTGGTTTCAAATCTGCTAACAAAAAGTATAAACACATAAAAAGTAATATTTCTATTTTATTTTTTCGCTGTTGTCTGCCCTAAACTCTCTCCAAAAAATCTTCAAACCACATTATGAAATAGGTGTCCCTAACTATTTAACTATTCAAACATGTTTGCTGAAAACATGGAACCATCAACAAGTAATATATTTCTTAACAAATATGACCATTAATAGAAAACATAAATCTGAATTTTTTGGAAGCTTAGTTAAATTAGAAGAAAACTACAAGTGACAAAAACATGCAGGACAAAGTCTGAGTATCGTATCACAGTGAAGGCATGTAAAGTTACGCAAAAGATACGATTGGATGCAAATACACACCTGATCTGGAACACTGATATACCATGTATACACACCACTAGAGATTTACATTTAAAAACACATTTTGGGTGACAACACTTACATCAATGCAAATAATTGAATAACCAACATGACCAAAGCATAGCTTTAAATGTTTCAAAGATAATGTAATTATAAGAGGTGTTAAAACAATTTACCGTGCAATAAAAAAAGGGACAATCATTGTGAGCAGGTGAGTGGGCATATATTTTTAACCCTTGTCCTGCTGAATTTTTTCAAAGTATTTTTAATTCATTTAAAGCTGGAATTGCTAACGCAATGTCCAGCTTCAAATGACGAAAAACATTTCTATTTATGAAAAATAAACATCTCCCAAATTGAAACATTTGATTAGCTGAGCATCTACCACTGAATATTTTATCAATTTCAGTGGCTTTTTATTTGGATTGAAACTTTCTTGAAAACATATATATCCGGGTTCAGTAGGACAAGGGTTAAGCACATCTCATATGGGGAGCTTAATGTTTTAACCCTTGTCATGCTACGTCCGTATATATACGGTTTCAAGCAGATTTTAAACCATGTGTATAATATGACACTGATATGGATAATATAGTTTGTGGTGGATGCTCAGTCAGGCAAATTTTTAAATTTAAAAGATGTATATTTGAAACTAAAAATTAAGTTAGCAATTCCAACTTCAAATGAATGAAAAATGCAAAAGAAACAATTTAGCAGGACATAGCTATGCCTATTTTGTGTATTTTTGTGTTCTTTTATCCAAAAATTATTCCAACCCCTAAAGGCATTATATACTTTAAATTATCAGCTGAAAAAATATTTTTTTAAATCATTTTAAGGGTGTTTATCTTATTACTTCTGTGGTAGGCACATTTCAATGTATTGTTAACTGTCCATTCTTAAACATGTTAAAACAGGAGCAATAATAACAGTGAATACATCAGTTTATGGTGACCACAGAATTATTTTCATCATGAGACACCATAAAAAAGTGGGCCTAAAGCAGAAGAATGCAGCTTCAGCAGATTCAGTGTCACGACCCCTCTCATCTTGGGGGAAATATACATGATATAAATTGCTCTGAATTGTATAAAAATAAAGATTGTTAACAACCAAAATTTCGTTGGTGGTGCCTTAGACATGTTAGAGCCCAGTTAGCAGCGGGAAAGAACAGTTTTTGTCAGAGGGTGGGGGGGGGGGGAGCAACAAATTCCAAACAAATCCCTCCTTTTGCAAAATTCTGGAGGGCTTTCACATATATTTTGAACTTGAACAATAAGTGGCATATCCAATATCCCTACTGCATGCTCATTTTTAAACCTATCCTGGTCTATATGTCTTGTGAGCTGGGGTTTGAATAGCTAAGATTTCAGTCCTCGGTCAAGCACGAGGCTTGCCAGTACAGTCACGCTGGGGCTAGGGTTTGAATATATACTTGTTTGTGTTTATTTTTCAGGCCTGAGTGTTCCAAAATTTAATATTTTATTTGATTATGTTCGCCTCAGAGAAATTAAACATAGACTAGTGTTTCAGTTATATATTAACATTAAGCTGGGGAGAAAAGGGTGCAAAGTGACATGGGGCACGATTTGACCCAGTTAATTTTTTTGTTTTTGGTACATTATTCACTAATCATGCTAATTGCCTTATGAGAAAAGCTCATGATGTCAAGTATTATAGATCCCAACTGCCCACTGTTTTAAAGTTGCAGTGAGTTGATTTGGTTATTAAATACAGGGGTTATGCAGTTTGTATGAAGGAACCAGAGCACAAAGTGACAGGATACAGTGTGGAATGTCACACTGCGACCCATTTGTTACAGTATCTCGCCAAACAAATATCTCAATTTTGGGTGTGATCAACATGATCAATAAAAATACTTTTGGTGAAAGGGAATATTCCAGTGGCATGGAAACCTGTTGGTACAAAGTTGGCACTTGTTTTCACTTATCCTGCTAAGTTCATTTATTTAAATTTTCACCCTCTTGAAATTGTGTCTCGCTACCGCGACCCATAACTTGAAGTGGGTGAAAATTACTCTTATTTGTAAAAATTGAGATCAATTATTTGCAAATCCTGATGTTAAAACACACAATTCCTTTATATCAGTGATTTGATCTGCAAATAACACAAACTAAAAAAGGATAAGGGTTCAAAACTGATCCTTTTTCGGTTTTAAAAGGTTGGCATAAACAGTGCAATGAGTCACATTGTCACTTGCATCAAAGTTAGCCCAGATATCCCCTCTGGCCCTAGGCATAAAAAGGCCCCTTTGTTTTTATTTTAATGCTAACACTTAAGTGCTAGCCGTGTGTACAAGTACCAGACATGTACAGCCGGTTTTTTATCGTTTTTATTAGATCTTCAAACAAGAAAATTTCAACAAGAAATGAGCAATGGAACTGTTAGATGTGGGGGGGGGTATAGCCCCCTTGATCACAATTCACAGCTATCTATTTATCCCATTTCACGTTCACAGATCACAGGTATTTCCAGATGTTCGATCAGAGTCATGGGTAATTATTAGCCACATTCATACAGCGATTCTCTTGGATACAATAGATGACCAAAAAAATCATCTGAAATAATTCTATATTTTTATGAGTAAGAAAACATTTTCTTATAACGGGTAATTCATAAAATCACAGTTATCGGGAAAAATCATCTGATCACAGCAAACACGACACGTTGAAACAATGATGTTTTAATATTGGCCCAACGTCTCCGACGCTGGCCCAACATTAAAACATCATTGTTTCAACGTGTCGTGTTTGCTGTGGATCACACTTCACAGGTATATTAGGGATCAAATCACAGTAACAGGTAATTGCCCAAATCACAGATCACAACTAATTACAAGCCCCAATAACCACTGATAACGAACCACGGTTAAAAAAAGGCTCAAATAACGGATAACGGAATAGGTATTTCCCCCCCCCCCCCAGATGTTGATATGTTTTAAATTAAATTGTACAGATAAAACTCATTTTTACTTGTTGTGGTTGGTGGTAGTGAGACACAACTTCACCTGGATGAAATTATTTATATAACCTAGCATTTTAAGGGTGAAAACAGGTTTAAACAATAAATGAATCATTTTAGCATATCCGCTACGGAGTTTTGTTTCTTTCAACAATTGTCACACTGTGTCCCTGTCACACACCTGGGGCACAAGGCTTATATCATATAACAGCCGAATTTGAAACACAAAATTATTGCGAGTGTGCTTAAAAATATAACTAAAATTAACTATTTTTTGAAGTCGAATTTATATTAATTATTTATTTACTGAATGTGGATAATAAGGTCCTGCCAGCATTTTCATAAAATCCTCATAATGGTATAATCTATGTGAACTTTTAAACCTTACACTGCTATGGGTGACTATAGTTGCCCAAAAAAAAAACAAGCGCAGCCTGCTGTGGGAGACTATACAGTCGCTGAGTGAATTCTTAAAAAAAAAAGAAGTTTTTTTGCATTTTTTTATCACTTTTGCTTTGAAGTGTCTTTCTATTTGCACTTTAAAGCTAGCTGACTGATTTTGTAATATAATGACTTTTAATATCAATTGTTCATCAGATGTGCAAGGGTTATAATAAACATGTAACCTTTAAACTAGGCTGTCACTTCCTCTTAAAGCATTAGATTGTTTTGAAAGACATATTTTCCCTAGGGCTTCCGGGGGCCTTAGGCCGCAAATTCAAAAGAGGTCCACCAAACTTGTACATAATTTACTCCATTCACAAATAGCCTACGGGCCTGAAACATCAGCGTTACTGTTTACTGGTACCGCTATAAAGTGAGCACGCAACTTCAATCTGGTATCACTGTTACTGTACATGCATAGAGCAAAAAGCCAGGATGTTGTTTATGAGTGGAATCAAGGCTATGCAGCTCTGGAGAAATAGCCTTGATTTAGCCTACAATTCCAAGTAAAAATGTTTGCCTTGCTTCGTTAGGCTTTATCAGTTTAATAAATGACACTTAAATTTGAGAAGACTCGCTTCGCTCGTATCCCTAACCCCCACAATCAATACTATGCTTTTGTTTGGAATCCAACTTTGTAGACAGAAAAAATAAATTCTATCTAAGCGAGTGAAATAAATATTTTGCTTCAGTTGAGACAGACTCAGAGTATGAAATATATAAAATATTGCGGACAAGAGGTGAAATAAATAAAAAAATTAGTTAAAAAATTCCATCCCCCCCCCTTAGTAATTGAATGGTGTCCCCCTGAAGTTGCTCTATTATAGAGCAGTGATCGCTGAATACACGAAGTCGAAGCTCGAACTGAAACTGCGAAAGTCAACACAAAAAACTACCTTGCACCAAAAACCTCTGTTGAAATACGTTTTTATCGAAGTTTTGACCGAAGTTGAAATGATCAATATATTGCTCATAGTAAAGTGTTTTATATGGCACAGTTTGACATACTGTCATTCCCACAAATATAAGAAGAAAGGGAATTATTGTCAGGAAATGTTGGGTCCTGATATTTTTACGCTCCATTTTGATTCTGTATTGTCACATGATGTGAGTCACATGATCTTGCAGTAAATAATAGTTTTAGTTAACTCACCAGATGGTGCATTCATTCATATTTTAAAAATGATTTTGTCCTGGTGATATCGATATCGCCTAGGTATGCATGATTTTAAATCAGAGCACACACACATTTTGGCTGAACCAAAATATCAATAAATCTCTTGAAACATCTGATGTTCCCCGTCACTGACAGACTGAGAAAAAGGTGGAACGATGCAAACAATCAAATTACGACCAGCTTTCGATAAAGTGTCCCATAAACATCTTGCAATAAAATTAGATCTGGCCTACTATAAAAAAATCGTTGTGAATGATTTTCGCCGATTTCTCAGTCAATCCTCAACCAATTTTCAGGGAATTTTTTACACACCCTATTTTCCCTGGAAGTTTCGTGAAGTTTTGATAAGTATTTGAGAAATTAGACCATTTGACATGTAGTAAATAAATAAAAATGTTGCCCTCTATTATAAACCCATTATAGCTTCGTCTCAGAATTTTATTACATGTCAAATAGTCTAACTTCTAAAATACTTATGAAAACTTCACGAAATTTTCTAGAGAGTCACGACATAAATGGAAAATTGTGTGTGTAAAATTTAATGAAAAGTGGTTTAGAATTGACTGAGAAATCCGCGAAATTCAATAATCTTGGTTGATGAATTTAATGCGAATTTGACTATAGTAAGTAGGCCTACTACAAGATTAGAGGTATGTATGTAAGTACGTTAGCATAATGACTTTTATAGTATCTCTCAACAGTATCTCTCAACAGTATCTCTCAACAATATTAAGATGGCGCTGTGGACTAAAAACAGTATTCAGTCGGGAGGTCCCTAGTCGAAAAAGGAATTCGTCATATGACGGTCGGTGGATGTGCAGATTAGGGTGGTAGGTCTAATGTATAAAGGTGTGTTTTTAAGCGCAGTGGGGCAACCATGGACGATGAATAGCCGTAATTTCTTTTTGACCGCGGTCCAGGATGTAATAATTTCGTACTTTCGGATCTTAATGTTTGCTGGTGTTTTTCAAAATGGAATAAATCATAAATATGAGGGAGTACCCATGAATAGTGCTTTATATGTCAGAAGGTTCAGTTTAAATTTGATACGTGATATAATAAATATCTAATGCAGTGATTTAAGCTGCGGCCTAGACTCTGAAAGCCTACTTGACCTAGTCACTACTCGGGCAAGGCAATTCTGTACACGCTGCAAGTTAGTTTTATATTTTTCGGAACAACCGAACATCAACGAATTACAGTAGTCAAGGCGACTGCTCACTAGAGCGTTGGCTAGAGAAATTGCAGTAGATTTATTGAAATTAATTCGAATGCGTCTAAGATCTTGAATATGGTAGAAAGCTGATCTACAAATATTCGGGACATGTTTCTTGAATGAAAAAGCTGGATCAAAAGTCACACCCAGGTTTCGTATGGAGTTTATTTCGGCAAAATTTTGGTTCAGAAGTTCAACTGGGAAATTATGAGCAATTTTTTTCCGTAGAGTTGAATTTCCAATGATCATGAACTCTGTCTTACTAGGATTAAGTTTCAGCATGTTTTGACATGTTTCAGCATGTTTGCCAGCATACAATTTTGTACAACAATTAAAGACTGTGTTATATATTCTGCAACGAAAGATGTGTATATTTGTTATCATCAGTATAAAGGTGATGCTTAAGACCAAAAGCTGTTAATTTTGAACTGGGAGGAGTAGTATACACAGTGAAAAGATGTGGACCCAACACAGAGCCTTGCGGAACACCGCACAATAACAATTGCGTAGTAGGCCTACATCATTAACTTTAACAAGCTGAGAACAACTGGTCAGGTAGGATCGAACCCACTGCTACACCACATCATCAATGCCAAACCACTCAGTCAATCTACTGAGCAAGAGGTCATGATCGATGGTGTCAAAAGCTGCAGACAAATCCAAGAGAGAAAGAGCAGTAAGTTCACCTCAGTCCTAAGTTTACAAAATATCATTTTGAATATACAAAAGGGCCGTTTCGGTGGAATTTTCACATTTATATGCTGATTGAAGGTTATTCGAAATACCTGAATTTTGCATGTGAGATTTTATTTGGCTAGCAACGACTTTCTCAATCAATTTGGAAACAAAATTTATTCCAGATACAGGTCTAAAATTACTTAATTCATCTCGAAGGTTTTGGTAGCGTGTAACGTGAGCAATTTTGAAGGTATCTGGGAACTTCCCTTCTGCCAATGAGAGATTTATAATCATTGTGATTGACCCGCCAGAATATCAGCGCTGTCCTTGACGATTTGCGTTGGACATGGATCTAGGTCACATGATTTGCTGGGTGATGACCGAATAAGCTTTGACACGTTACTTTCTGAGATTTGTGTGAAAGTGAGTAAAGGATTTGGGGCAGCTGGAGGAGTAGGTTCAGGATGAATGTTTGAATCTGATTTTGCTGACATTAGAGTGTCCCTGATTTTAGCTATCCCACTTATGAAAAAATCATTGAAAGAGCTAGCAAGTTTGGTATTGCATGAACTATCCGGAAGTATATTGTTTGTGTTTTTATGTAAAATGTATTTCATTGTGTCCAATAATTTTCCAGGGTTTGTGATGTTCCCCGAAACCAAATTTGTATAATAGTTTTTTTTTGCCTTCGTCATTAGTCTGTTACACAGGTGAACTTGTGCATTGAGTCGTGATCGATTAGAATCTGTTCGATTCCTTCTCCATCTTCTCTCCAACTGCCTTTTTTTTCTTTTAGATAACAAGATCTCATCAGTTATCCACGCATTCACTGGTCTAGCATTTGATGTTACCTTACAACTTTTTAGAGGTGCATGTTTATCAAGCAATGTCAACATAGTATCATGGTATTGGGTATATAAAGAGGTAACTGAATTTGGGTCAAGTTTCTGAATTAGGTCGGAATTGTTTGGATCATTTTTGAAATTATCAATGTCAAATTTTCTGTAAGATCTGTAATTTATTTTTTCCTTTGGCTGGCATAGTTTAGCTGTCTCGTTCAGAGTAGCAATAAATGAAGAGTGGTCACTCATTTGATCTGTTGATCCTATTTTGTTAATTAAATTACATTCATCACTTGCAATGAGCCAAGCCAAGTTTTAACCCAAGCTAATGTGATGTACTGACATCATCTGCAGGAAACAACCAATCTTTTTTAACTACAGTAGGCCTATGCATGATTAACATTTAAAGATAGTAAACATCACTAAATATCTTGGCGCACACGGTAACAATAACTTCTGATCTTAACTGGAACAAACACATTGGTCAGATAACTGGCAAGGCAAAGCAGATGTTAGGCTTTGTGAGAAGAAATATCAAGACAAAGTCGCATAACATCAAGACAAAAGCATATAAAGCACTTGTTCGTCCCCGCCTAGAGTAGGCCTACTGTCCTAGTGTGTGGGATCAATATTCTTATAGTGCAATACAAAAGGTGAAGATGGTGCAGAGGCGGGCAGCCAGATATGTATTGAGACGCTATAACAACACCAGTAGCGTAACAAACACGCTAGAACAACTTCAGTGGCCCATACTAGCCCAGCGACTGTGTTGCCTTCGCCTTACCATGTTGTTTAAAATCACCAACCATATTGTGGAAATAGACCCTACTCCTCACTTGCGACCAATGCTTACCACCACCAGAACAAATTCAATGTCAATGTCATTCAAACATTCATATTTTCTTTGAACAATTCCACTCTGGAACAACTTACCAAACTCAATAGTACCCTCCCCATCTCAAAACAAACTGCGGTTGTTCACCATATCTGCAGTTTCCCCTCACAATACTTTTAGCTGAAACCGTTCTTAACATGCACCCTATTGGCAAGCTACACATTTTTCTTAGTTTACTTTGTTAGTAGCTTTGCCGACCAAACGTTTATGCACATACTTACACCCCAGGATTAAATAAAACAGACTATTCACAACCAGCTGTACTGGCACAGAAACTAGTGTTAGCTAAAATTGCAAACACACACCTTCATCCAGAGTAACTAGCCTTCCACTTAGAAGTTATAATCTTCCATACAAAAAAGAAGAATAAAAAGAAGAAGGAGAAGAAGAGGTGAGGCCCATGGAAAACCCAGAGAGGGGGGTGGTCATTGTGTTCAGTGTGTTACGACTGGTCCGCCCACAAGGGTATCTTTCAATAAATTTCTGCATACATATCTCTTTAAAAATTTTTTAAATGTAGGCTTACGGTAGGCCAAGGCCTACCTGATTATACAGCTCCATGCTTTTCCTGTCACTGTATAATCTGGAAATCTATCTCAGTGAACTAAACATGACGTGATTGGGCCAATATCGGTTTCATACATCTTATTATTTGGATACTGAACAAATCTTCCTAGGTCGGAAGGCTAAGGACTTAGGAAGATTGCGTGCGTGTAGCTTCCGCAATTACCAAGATTGTAAATTATAGTCATTAGTTTGTTTACAGATACAACTTAGGCTACTGTGGTGTATTTGCTTAGAAAGCTGCCGTAAGTCAGTTGTGTTTACTGTTTTTATTAAAAAAAATACGTGCAAGGGGTAGGAGCATTCCACTAGCTAACTTTTTTTGTATGAGTTTACAATTATCACATTGGAAGGGTAAGTAGGCCAGTGAGTTGTATCTTGTGTTTGTCTGATGAGGGCTGATATGCATATGAGTGAATATACAACTTAAGGGTCATGACATTTAGTGTATTTTGGCTATTCTGTATGAATTTATGAATATCTCTAATTAGGCTATCGGATATTTTTTTTCAACATGTAATTTGCCAAAATACACACATTTGTAGACAAATGCATTGTCTTCTAATGTCTAACACCTGAAACACTGACTGTTTTAACATGGAACATCTCTTGGAAATAACTTACCCCTGGATCACATTGTAGCTCAATTGTTATGTTCCACGGGATGTACTCATAAACAGTTGATAACTCAGTATAAAAAGTTGCCAAAGATACATTTACCGAGGCTTTTTAGTTATCTCACGTCACCTGGTCAACTCAGCAGCGCCAGTGTTATATAAACTTCTTAAAGTGTGGTGTGATACCATGCAATTCATTTGATACATTGATATCAGGGAGGGCTGAAAAATCGCAAGATTTCCAGTCGCAAGATTTTGGGGTAGGTGAAATATTTGTTCAATTTGAACTGCAATTTCATAACCAAAACAATAACCCTTGAAACGTATTCACTATCTGTGTCAACTCATAATTCAGGAATATGTATTGAAAACATGTTAAACTGAACAGTGCTTGATAATGATGGCCATCGTCCTGCCCCATCGTTGGGCAATACTAAATCTATTTTCAATACATTAAAGGTCTTCCCATGTTGTTCGTATTTAACTCAGCAACATTTTTTTCGATCAACTTAACAACGTTTCTGAGTTGACC
This sequence comes from Flabesymbios commensalis, assembly GCA_964017125.1. Taxonomy (NCBI): domain Eukaryota; kingdom Metazoa; phylum Annelida; class Polychaeta; order Terebellida; family Flabelligeridae; genus Flabesymbios; species Flabesymbios commensalis. Next base: position 8,017,411 of record OZ024905.1, read on the forward strand.
AGCCATCTCAAAAACGTTTATGGGTTGACAAGTTTTTGCATTCTGTCTCACTAATGTAGGCCTAATCAGGACTGAAATTTTAACTATATAAATGTAAAATGCAGTTTAAAAAAAATTGATCCAGAGAGTATTCGCTTTAATAAAACAACGTTTCTGAGTTGTACGTAAAAACGTTCCTGAGTTGAATGAATACCGCTTTCTGTCTCATTATTGTAATTGAAACTGAAATTTAAAATCCATCAATGTAAAATGCAGTTTAGAAAGCTGCTGTTTTTGACTAAATTAGAATGAATGAGTATTTAAGAAATTTTAGAAATACAATTATAGAAATACAACTACAAATAACACCTAGTTAAATTCTAAGTCAAATTGCCCTCATTATATTGGTATGATTGTATCATGTTATCTGGGTAGCGGTTTTTCTGGCGACGAGAAGTCCAAGCAAACAGGGTACAATTACCCTATGCTGTTTCAATGGCGTGACAGCGTCGAATACGTTGGGCCGACATTGAAACAGTATTGGGTAAGTGGCAGATGTTATCTGGGACTGGTGCCGCCAAGTATAGAGCAGACCCAGTGTTGGAGTAGTGTTGAACCAGCATTGTAGACGGTTTGTCAGCCTTAAACCAGCAATGGGCTGCGACGCTGTCCCAACATTGAACCGGAATTGGGTGGGTAGGCCTACATCCTCTGTACGATGTAGGCCTACATCGGAAAGACACATTGCAGCATGATTCACTGGCAAGTAGCCTATTAAATGGATGTTCGCCAGCACCGGCGATGGTGGTAGAAGGAATACCCGTAGAAAATATATTTTGATATTTCAACTTGTCTTCTTCTTTTTCCCTTTAATTATATCCTGGACATTTAGGATTCTAGCCCATGATGAAGACCAATACAGTCATGTTTACAAAATATTAAGCCAAGTTTTTTTCTATTGCACTCAAACAGCCTGAAACCGGGTCTCGTAGTTTGGCAGCTCTTGTTCTAGTTTCACAATAAAATATCTGTTCTGTCTTCACAATATTATTTTCAAAAGTGTTATAAATACATTTACTAACATATCACTGAGGGTACAACTATTATACAAAGCAATTTATGATCTTTATGTTTTTTAAATGATAAAATGTATATGTATATTCTGTTGCTTCACGAAAAAACCCATATTTTTTCTGTTTGAGATTTGGCTCTAATATATTAAATGTGTATCATGTAGACCATACCCTCAATATCTGACGCAAGTAAATATAAATTAGAAATATTTTTATTTCGTGAAAAAAAAGAGTATATTCAACCACCCAGCAGCTTCTCTGGACCATCTCTAACCGCTCAGTAGCAGATTGGACAGTGCCCTAGGCGTGGACACACTAGTGCCTTGTACACGCTGGTTTAATTACTCTTGATCTCGTTTTGGTGCCGAGCGGCTGATTTGCCCTTGCTGTAATATTACCGATGGGTTTATTCCAATTTAAATCTGATGTGATTGTTAATCCTACATAGTTTGTTGATTTTACTCGATTGAGGTTGTGTTAATGCAGTGTGCAGCTGCAAGCTGTAGGATACCTTTTTCTGAGCTATGAGAGTATTTTGTTCTCTAGTATCATTTTTTTAGTATGATCTGATGTAGAGTTGAACCAGCGGAGTGTTAGCTAATGGAGAGTAGTTGTCAAACGCTTTTTGCTGAAATTCAAAGCTGTAATCAGTTTGTTTAATAGTGTCTAGTTTTTTACACAATACATGTATGAGTGTTACTTACTGTGTTTCTGTATATCTTTTAGATCGGAAGCCATGTTGCCAATCATAAAGAAAATTGTTGTTTTCAAGCTGTTACATTATTTTCCTCGCCACTATGTGTTCCAACAGCTGCAGCTTACAACAAATGCATGTAAGGGATACAGGTCGGAAGTTTTAAGGTTTGTACTTCTCGCCTTTCGTGGAGATTGGACAACGTTGGCTAGCCAGAACTATGCCAGATTTCTTTAATTTTTTTTAAATAAATGTTAGCGGTGAAGCGAGTTGTTATGAAAATCAACTTAACAATCTTGGCATTATATACCACCAGGGCCTGCTGCCTTGTGAATTTCGATTGATCTCAGTTTTTTGATGGGAAAGTTTTGCATGTTTCATAACAGGTAAGTCATTGGAGATTTGTTCAATTAGCACGTTAGCTTATCTTTTTAATTTAAAATTAATTTGAAATCCACTTTGAGATGTCCAACGCCAGTCTTTATGATGGGCCTAACTACGGATCAGAGTTTCTCTCTGAACCTTTCTTTTCAGATCTTTTAAATTTATACCAGCTACTACCGGCCGTAACGGCCTTTACGAACTGGCATGAAACCGTTATAACTGCATTGTTTTGTCCTTATTTATCTGCACAATACCCGAGCAATACGTACAGAATATAAATAGCCTACTGTTTTGCCCAATACGGCGCCAATGTGCAAAACGTAACCAGGCCCAATTAAACTATTTGTGTTGTATCAATACTTGGCCACCACAGTGTTGTTAGGGCTATGCACCAGACAAAAACGTACACTATGAGACAGATTTAATCCATTCTAAAATTTGACCCTTCTTAGACGCTATATGGCCTAGGCGAATGTGAAAATGTCCTTAATTTTATAGTCTATTGGAAAATATATAAATCGGGATCAGACAAGGATGTGTGTTTATTTGATTATTTAAAATCCACAGGTTCTGTCTCCAACAAAAAACACTCAATAAGGACACCATGTGAGATTTATGTTATATTAATAGGTGGAGGTCCGCTTTTTTAAGATGGACACCCCCCCCCCCCCATCGGACGAGGCCATTTGTTATTGACAGGACCGAAGCAATTGAATATTTCGTATCCTGCAGACACACAGCTGTTGTGTTCCTACGGTAGAAAATCCAGGAGCCCATTTCACAAACACTAATTAGAGATCTTTAGACTAAAGATATTTCTGTCTGACCATTTCAATAAGGCTATACTTACCTCGTATTTAAATCTCTATAGCTACCCGTCTAGGTAGGCTAAGGGTTAAAATGGTGTGCTCAGATGATGAAGAATGTAACCTCCAACCCCTTCCCCACCTATATGAGACGCAACCCACGGCAAACAGGTTTAGGATGGTATTACCTTTCGTGGATTTGTTCTAATAAGAAATTTACAGACAGTGATGGATATAGAAATATGTACAGAGAAAACAAAACTCAAAATGATTGGTCAAGGTTTATTGAAGATACAATTATACATAATTTGTATTACAAAAATACCACAAAACGGTACATATATAAAATTGGCAATGAGTGATTTCAACAGTTAACCATGAACCCAAACAAAATGTCAAAGGTAACAACTAACAAACATTGGAATACAATTTGTTACAAAGCAAACGAGCAATTTATCAGAAAAAAAATTGCTTAGGTTTATACATGTATATGTTTACCAATTCATCTCTAAAAGAAAAACAGGCTGTGATACTATAAACATTACAGGTTTTGTAAAATAAATTCGGCTGAATTTATTTTAGTTAGTTAAGACAGACTGGTTATTTTACAATGATAACAAATTGATTATGTGTGTAATTGGAAAAGTAGGGCGAAGTTTTACAAACATTTCGGACAAAATTTAAAATAGTTTTTCATGATGTAGATAACGCATGGCCCTCATCCTTTTTGGACACCCATATATGGCTAGTCACTGTTCATAATAATCGTTAATTCACATACACTAATATTATAACAACATCAGTTTGGTGTGTACATCCTTAGTAAAGATTATATTCAGCTATACATAGTAAAACACGAACAGCAGACACTATTACATCAGGTTTGTCTTGAATACCTTGCCCTTTCTGTGAAAGATACAAATATATTGTTCTCCATTATATAAAAAATAATGTACTCACTCAAATAAGATTTGGTGAAGTACGTACTGGTAAGTAAAATCGGAGATTATCAATTTTGAAAATGTAAAAAAAAAATTGTCAACTGAAGCTGGAAATAGTGTTAATTGTAACCGCGAATGAATGACTATTGACAACATTATTATGGGGATGGTGATGGTTTTGTACTTGAAATAAAGTATAAAAATACGCCTGTACACAAAACATATGTTTCTCAACAGGCTACATCATATCTTACAAAATATTAGCGATGATTATTTCAGATGCTGTTATCCATAAAATGAATGGATATATCTTTGAAGTGACAGACAGTGGCGGATGGATTAAAACTGCCAAAATATATTATGGGTATTTGACATTCAAAATTTACTAGGGTGGTGCCTCAAGTTGAGGCACTACCCTAGTAAATTTAGAGTGTCAACCTTCTATATATGAGCTGAGAAGAAATGATTGATTGATACACATATTTTTTTTTCAATTACGTTTTCAAATTTTGGATCCGCCCTGACAGGCATATCATTTCATCCGTATCAGATGATTAGGGTGTGTTTTTGTATCCAGAACAGAAACGAGGTGTGGATTCTCCCAACTTCGGACTCAACTGAAACGTTGACTGACATTCACCTAATGTGTGATGGGGTGTGTGTTATTGGAGATAACAGCAAGTGTTTGGCATGACACCCTCTAACTGGAAATATCTCCGGCAAGAACAATATACAGATTGGCACGAATGACTCCTCTATATCTACATGTATATTATTACGTATGCTACAGTACAGTACAGCATACTGTGCAAGCAACAACGTACCAAGAACAAAATGGTAAACAGCAACAACAACAACTGAAATAACCTTGTATTTTTTACAATAAATATAACTTTCACAAACTTGAATATACGAGTTATATTTTATAACAAAGTGTGTAGGATGGCAGCGGAATACTGTGCGCTGCTATATATCTGATGCTGTCGTTAGTTTAGATATAGACATAAGACATTATGAGCATTACTAATTATAGTCATCAGATCTGGAGAAAAAATGTGTATTTTCATATCATAACAAAACTGTTAACATGTGAGTAGCATGTTCATTAACACAAAAATATTTTAAAAGTCGAAAACAAAATAAATAATATCGCAAACGTGAGTGTAAAGAGTACGTTATCAGCTTAAGAGAGTATTGGGCAGCTAGAGTATACTGGGAACACATTCTACCAGATTACCAGTTAAATAAAAGTTTATTGATGAGTGTGCGCATGGGAGGCAAGGTAACCTTTTTTCTGCTATTCACGTATATATTTTAAGAAAATGTAAAAATAAAATGTCATTAAATTGATGAAATATTTTGTGGTGGATGCTCAGTTTATTCAACAATTTAATTTTAGAGATGTCTATACTTTTCACAAATAGAAATATATCTTTTCTTTTTAAGCGGAAAATTGGGTTAGAAAGGGCACACGTTTTTTAATTACTGAAATTGCACCCAGATTGTTTATAAGTAAAGTATACAGTCAACAAAGATAGTTTTGCTATTTTGCGTTATCCAACCATACACACCTGGTCACTTTTGTCAAAAAGCAAGGGTAATTAATATTGACAAATCTGATAGCAGAGTCTTTATATTTTATCCCGTGAATCTGCAGAGTAGCTGTAGTCTGGAGTATGATAACCGTTATATAAGTGAGTTTCTCAATAGTTGGGTGCAGTGAATATCTGTGAGTGTTTCGAGTATGAAAGATGACCATCTGCAGTAAAATCATCCGTTTATAATATTGCGTTGAACCAATGCTGGGTTGATGTTGGACCACGTCTGCGACGCTGGCCCAACATCAAACCAACATTGGTTCAACAGGTGTCTGTACATTGTGGTCAACACAAGTTATCTAATTGACCAGGCACTGATACAATCATCCCGTCGAATCGCTTCTAACATCATACAGCGGCCAAACCAAACTGGTGTGTGTTAAAAGTGATCCAGACAGAAGTCCCCAAGTCATCAAACATGATGTAAATGCTGCATTTGATGGTGTTTGAGAGTAAGATTCATAGCTTGTAACGCAGATGTGACTCAGATTTTAGGTTACAGCTATATTCAATTGAGAATTTTTTTACGTCAGTCGTAAGCACAATCATTTGCTCAGGCTTAAGCATGAAGTAATGAACACGCTTTCGTCTAATTTAAGTTTAAATTTGAGGGTCTGCTAAATCAAGTCTCCCAGTGCCACTTGGACTATTTCTTCATCATCCCAGAGAGCAGATCTATGGGCAGCGGGAAAATAATTGTCGAGTTCTTTTCTGCAGATATTGTGTTCAGCGTCTGTAGGTAACGCAGTTGTAAAGATGACGGTGATTCGTTCATGATGTCTGCTGCCTCTTTGAGGGCCCGCGAGGCTTTATGTTCACCTTCAGCTGCTATGACCTGTTAAACAAAAATTCATATTTCTGGTTTTAAAGATTAACACTGCATGACGTTTCGGGGGAATCGAGAATTAGTCTCATTGTGTCATGTCCTCAATGGACCTTTGGGTTATTTCTTGATTAATCCAGAGAGCAGATCTATGGGCAGAGGGAAAACAATAGTTGAATTCTTCTCTGCAGATATTGTGTTCAGGGTCTGTAGATACCGCAGCTGTAAAGATGATGGTGACTCGTTCATGATGTCTGCCGCCTCTTTAAGGGCCCGAGAAGCCTTCTGTTCCCCTTCAGCTGCTATGACCTGGTAGCAAAAAAATAAGCGCTATGCATAAAAAATATTCTTGGCCGCTATGAGTTAAAAAAAGTCTACAAGATATGATAATGATTATCATTAAATGAAACATCCATTTGTATGAACAATTAAACGGCAATTGCAATTAACATTGTAAAATATCTATATCTAGTCTATATCTACAATCCTGAATATGAAGAAGTTGTAGGTCGTAATCAACTGGGTTTATACCATAAAAACCTGTAACAAAATTGATGTCAGGAGTATATTAACTGCTGTGTGCTTTGACTGTGTAGACTACAGATAAATCTCGAATTATCAGTTATACTACAAATATTGAGGGTGTGTATGTCTATGGCTGCTGTGCCTAGAGGGGGGTATTTAGGGTGTGTATGTCCACTACTGTGGTGTAGGGAGATATTTAGTGTGTTTATGTCTAGGGGCTGTGGTGGGGAAGATATTTAGGTTGTGTATGTCTATGGCTAGGGGGGGGGGGGGATGGGAGAGATATTGAGGGTGTGTATGTCTATAGCTGCTGTGCCTGGAGAGGGGGGGGGGGTATTTAGTGTGTTTATGAATAGGGGCTGTGGTGGGTAAGATATTTAGGTTGTGTATGTCTATGGCTTGGTGGGGGGGGGGGGATACTTAGGGTGTGTATGTCTACGGCTGTGGTGTCTGGGGGGGGGGTATTTAGGGTGTGTATGTCTACGGCTGTGGTGGGAGGAGATATATAGGGTGTGTATGTCTATGGCCATGATGGGTGGAGATATTTAGGGTAGGTATGCCAACGGCTGTGGTGGAAGATTTTTCAGCAGGCATTGCTGTCCGGAATGAGGTGGTTACTCATAGGAGGTGCATTTCTCTAGGAAATGTCATTTTGTGGAATGGCTCATCAAATTTCACACTTACTGTAGTCTAAGCTCTGCACTATACCTTTCAGAAACCTATGAGACAATCACACTGCATACCTCGCTTACTTATTCTCGTGGTAGAAATGTTCAAAACATCTAGCTATGCTCCACAAATGTAAATATGAAATAGTTTTTTGTTTCCAGTGCAAAACCTAAGACTTGCTTTGTTTGTCATATTGTAAAGTCATGCGTAGTAAAACGCAGATATTAAGCGACTGTTGACCTGGCCGGAATCGGACACCGACAAACAACAATCCATTATGGATTGGAGTATGATTGGATTCAGTCGTTACCGGACTGTCCGGGATGGTCTGCCAAAGGTCAGAAGATCCATCAAGAGAGGCCGACTCACAGAGTGAGTCACTGGCAGCCTCGCCACAAAATGTATGTTAACTCAATGTTGGGATTATGTTTATGTATGATTAGATGTTAAATCCATGTTGTAATTATTATTAGATATGATGATGGTGTCGCATATAAAAGGTCGTGCGATGGCGACCAGAAAGTGGTGCGCGCCTACCTTGTGAAGTAAGCTAGAAATCTACGCATTGTGTTTCCCTGTCATGTTAGACAGGGTAAAATGACTATTTGACTGTATGTGATATTATGTGTTCTACACAGTGCTAATGAAATAAATACGACGTTTGAACCAGAATCATGGGAGTCTGTTTTAATACGAATCTGGAATCCATAGAGTTTTATAATCAGCTCTTCACCGTCCGCCTTGCCGTATTGGCGTCAGGACGACGTCAAGGGTTGACGTTTTGTATATGAAGACACTGAGTTAGCCAGCGACCCATGCACCCGTCTTTTGAACGGTCATAAAGTCAAAATGACAGGCAAAAATTGTCCAAATCAGACTGTAAAGGAGGAAATGCACGGGCAGTTATGCAAAAATTTGTCAAAAAAGACGGGCAGTTGTCTAATCCTAGCTAAGACAGTGCCTGAAGATGTAGCAATGACTACCCTCTGATACAAAGGTTACAATTTGTTGATGTCTCACCTTAGCTCTGGCTTCTCTTGCAGCTTCAGCCTCGGCCGCCATGGCTCTCTGTAACTGTACGGGCAATCTCACATCCTTACTGAAAAACATAAATATATTCAGTTACTGTACGGGCAATCTCACATCATTACTGAAAACAAACAGATATACAAATTGATAAAAATAATTATCCATTCTGAATAAAAAGGAAAAAAACAGTTCGCTGAGAGGATTAAACAATGCTGATGGAACACATACTTGTCTCTTTTTATTCAAGAAAATTTCAGCTTCATCGGTTGAAAACTCATCAAGAAAGAACATTGACAGTATTAGGCAAACCAAATCTAGAGACTCGTTCACAGAATAAAATCTCTATCTGATAGTGTTTTACCGTTTTATGATATCAAAACAGTGTTCATTTCGGTCATATATGGGAAAAATACAGCATACTTTCAATGAATAAGGTGTGAGCCTTTAGGCAAATACTTTATCCGATGGACATGTGCTGTATTTTCCAATATCGCACCAAAATGAGCAACGAAGTCACACATGACACATTGCACTTCAAACTACAGCTAGAGTGTGATATGTACTGATAATGATATAAGTCGCATGGTGAAAACCACAGCGCAGAGTGTGAGAATACTACAATACTGGTGACTGTGAGAACATCTATCACTTACATCTCCACGCGTTCCACTTTCACGCCCCACGGATCTGTAGCTTCATCAAGGGTCTCCTGGAAACACAAATAGACAGGATTCTTTTAAGTGCCAAATGGTGACTTACTACACATTTAAAACCCTCTCAAGCCTGACTTTAGATTGTCATATTCACCCATTACGAGCCGCAAATTGCTGTCGCAATTCTCGACTTGTAGTGGATGAAGGTGATTTGATGTGGATGAATAAGTAAAGGAAAGTGCCATGTATTGGTAAACCAGTTTCATGGAAATTCTCATTCTAAAACCCTTGGTTGTAGGAAAATTAAGTCTGTTTTCAGGGATGTAAAATGATGCTTCAATGTATCGTGAGGACTTAAAGGGCTACCAACATGTGAGTGAAAAAAACTCATATTTGTTTAACTTGAGACCAAACATGAATGTACTGATGTGGCTAAGTCAACTGCGTGAATGAATGTACTTCTTTGAATAACTCACATGTACAGTGGTGTTTGAATCTCCTGGACCTTAAATGAGTTCGACTTAACTGCATAAATGTACCGCTACAGATGTTTTTAATTTACCTTCATGAATGTTTTGATGTTGCTAATTCACCAGTAGAGTTTTGTATAAATCTATTCAAGTAGTTAATTTACCTACATGAATGTGCTGATATGGTTAATTTACCTACATGAATGTGCTGATACGGTTAATTTACTTGCACGAATGTGCTGTTGTGGTTAGTTTACCTGCATGAATGTGCTGATGTGGTTACGGTCACTGAGGATTTCGCTGAGGTTCTTTGTACCCAGTACGTTCCTCAGGGTAGTCTGAGCCAAGAGACGTGTAGACCTGTTGGCATCCTCCACGTTAGTGATAGAGATGGTGGCATTCTGTATACGGTAGTAAACCACGGCGTCTACAGCTACTGTCACTGAATCCTTAGACAGAATCTACAACCAGAAAACTACAGTTAATAATAATAGAGATGGTGGCATTCTGTATACGGTAGTAAACCACAGCGTCTACAGCTACTGTCACCGAATCCTTAGACAGAATCTACAACCAGAAAACTACAGTTAATAATAATAGAGATTGTGGCATTCTGTATACGGTAGTAAACCACGGCGTCTACAGCTACTGTCACCGAATCCTTAGACAGAATCTACAACCAGAAAACATACAGGTAACCCTTGTGTTGGTGAATTGTTTGTTACTTTTTTTTCATTCATTTGAAGCTGGAATTGCCAACGCAAATTTCAGCGCCAAATTATGGAAAATAGACTAGACATCTTCCAAATAGAATTATTTGAAGAAGTGAATACATTCAACAATCTTTTTTTTGGTTTGGAGCTAACTTGAAACTGTATATATAGGCTTAGCATTACTAGAATTTTAATAATAAAAATCGTGATATTCTTGATCTAACACAGAATTAATCAATTATCCTGGAGATTCTAAGAGCCATATATATTCGTACTAGATATGTGTCTGCCGGCAGCAACTCTGAAATCCTATATACTACTTACGGCACCAGATAAAGTTGATAGGGCCCCTGTTGATAGCCATCTTGGCACCAACAAAAAATGACATAACCAGGTAACCTCTCTATGATATCAGAGTATATGGAAATCAACAAACATCATTGTCCCCAGAAATGTGCCATTTAACTTAAAAAAAGAAAATTTCCCATCCTAGAAAAAAAATGCTTATCTTAAACCTTCTCTTGAAAGATCCGTATATCATAATTATGTTAACCCTTGGGTCACTATGGTTTTTTTCTCTGTTTTAGATGAGCGCGCGCATTAGATTCAGGCCGCGCATTACCAAAAAAACATGTGTTTTTCTCTGCCCAGCGCGTGCATTAGATTGTTGCCGATTTCCGAAAAAAACAGTCAATTTCGGGAGATAAAAAAATTATTCCGGAAAAAAATAAGTTCATTTTAAGAGATAAAAAATATTTTTCCAGCTGTGTTTTTTTTGCTTGTTTTTTTCGTCGCCCTCATTATTTTTTTTTAAAATAGGTCAAAAGTTTTATTTATTTCGTCGCCCTCATTAACTTTTCCAGAAATATGTGTAATGTTTTTTTTATTTCGTCGCCCTCATCAACTTTTTCAAAAATAGGTTCAATGTTTTTTTTTTCTTAAATGTTTTTTTTCCGCCCTCTCTCATTAGATTTTGGATTTTTTCTGATCTAAAACAGAGAAATTATAACAAGTGGCCTTATAGTGCTAGCCATGTCTAAGCCGTCTTTAACATTTCCATTTGACTTTCAAAGAAGAAAATTTGAAAGAAAAATGAACATTGAAATTGTTAGATATTTGCGTATGTTTCAATTTAAAATTGTACAAATGTGAGTAATTTTCACCCACTTGCAGTTGTGTGCCGCACCAGCAAGACACAACTGCAAATGGGTGAAAATTTAAATTCTATAATTTGGCGCTTTGGGGGATATAATATATTATATGACATATATATATTTCCAAACGACTCACCTCTTGTGGGGGCACATCGAACGATACTGTTCTGAGGTCCACCTTGGTGTAGGCGTCTGTGCACGGTACCACAAAAAACAAACCTGCAACATTCAAAGGGTTATAAACATTACATTTATTTATGATTGAGTGCCAGTTACAATCATTGTATAATTAGTTTTTGAGGGCGGTATTCAAACCTTTAACTCTTTCAAACCTGAATTTACCATTGTCATCTTCATCCACTACAAGCCGCAAATTGCTGTCGCAATTCTCGACTTGTGGTGGATGAGGATGACCTCAACTGTTAAAGTGGGTGGCAAATAAAAACAAAATATCGCTATTATTAGCAGTTATTATTTACAGTTCCATAAAAATGTTCGTTCGAAAACCCCTTGGTGTAGGAAATGAATGTATTCTTCAGCGATGCAAAATGATGCCTTGATGCATCGTGAGGTTTTACAGGGTTACATACTCATGATGCCACAACCCATAATTTTTGCATCCCTGCAAACTGACTGAATTTCCTACACAGCTTCTAGAATTTATATCTATTTTAACAATAACGAATAAATGCCAATTTGCTTTAATTGCATTTTATCGACCACTTCAAGTCATATTCATCCTCCATAAGGTGAGTCGGCAATTCACGACTTGTAGTGGATGAATATAGTGGTGAATGCAGGCTTGAATGAAAAAAATACATATATATTTTTCGTCATTTGAAAAATACAATTGAAAAAACAGGACAAGCATAAATAATAAATGTGATTTTTTTTTCTAATTTCATTTTATCGGTCACTTCAAGTCATATTCATCCACGATTAGGCGAGTCAGCAATTCGCGACTTGTAGTGGATGAATATATCAGTGGTATACATGGTGAATGAAGGCTTGAATGGGTTACAGAACACACCTCATTTGTATAAATCAGTTGTATTTAGGTCCTGGCCCAATTTAGCCTGTATGTGCACCAAAGTGACCTAAAGCCCGATTCATTTCATTTTTATTAAAGTGTATTTTGATGGATACATATAGGTTTGACAGAAAACATAGGTCTAGTCATGGCAAATTTGATATCGCCAGATGACGCAGCTGATATAAAATAATGGCAGGGTGATGCAAGCATGCCCGAGACACAGACCCAATACTGGTTTGCTGTTGGCCCATCGTCTACGACGCTGGCCCACCATCAAACCAGCATTGGGTGAAAGATTCGTATATGCTGGAATAAATGCAGCATTACCGCGGCGCCATCTGGAATGGGGTCGTTATTTCACCAGTTTATGTTCCAGGAGATTATTTATCTGCCATGCAAAGGCAAACATTGAAACAGCAGTATCTGCTTTTCAAGATAATAGTTATGCATTTGGACTCTGCAGGGCATAATGAACACTCTAGCAATCAGGAGAGGTTTACCAAATCCTGGCCCCAGCATTGAACCAGAATTGGATAAATTTGTCGTGTTTGCTGGGCCACTCTCCAGCGCAGAACATTTCAACAGGAACTTGTGCACAAATTCCGAATTCGCGTGTGAATATTATCAGACGCATTATTTTTATCATTGCCACACACACCAGCGCGAATGTGAGCGCGAAGAGAAACGCGAAATTTTCAATGACAAAATAGTAAGTTTGATATTTTTGCGAGCGCGAAATGGCGTTGGTATGTTTTGCGCTTCAGGCGGTGAGAATCAGGTAGCAACTCTTATATTGACTCCCGAACGCAAAATAACAAATATCAGAGCAGTCACAATATATTTTACTTCTTTTTTTCTGTATCCCAATGATATAAATTGATATAAAAAAACAGCTCACCTGGTCCTTTAGCGCCACCTGGTAGCAGGCGACCCAGTCTGAAAATAACAGCCCGCTCATACTCCTGTACTACCTGTAACAGTCACCAGAGGGCTCTAATAAACTATCAGTAGTCACCAGATGGCTCTACTAAATTAAACGTGGCAGATGTTCATGGGCATTTCCCAGCAAGCACGAGACATTGACCCAATGTTGGGTTACCTTGGCCCAACAACTTTGCCGCTGGCCCAACATTAACCCCTTAACCGCCAAATTATTCAATCTGAATTTTCACCCACCCGAAGTTGTGTCTCGCTGACGCGATCCACAACTTCAAGTGAGTGAAAATTATTCAGATTTGACAAAATGGAGGTCAACTGTTTTCAAATATTGCTGATTGATGTCACATTTTATATTTACCATGTTTAAAAGGTGGTACTTAATGTGCTAATAAAAAATGAAAACCCGAATATATGCGACACCGGCGGTTAAAAGGCTAACCCTTACAGTGCGGGGATTGACTTTAGTCGTCAGAATCTGGCGTCTGTAGACGTCAGATTCTGACGTCTAAAGTCGATCCCCGCACTGTAAGAATCAACATATTTCTAATGGCCGGAAACCTATAACACAGGTATTCAAATGAATCGGAAATAGCTGCCTAAGACATTTATGATGATTTCAAATTGAAAAAAACCCTTTGGTTGCGATTTTGAAAGCAGGTGGTCTGCACACTTAGGCTACACACTGCTTTTTCTTATACATGTTATATTAAACATGTTATAGGGAAAACATGCACTACTTTGCAGTGAATTGCGCAGTTGTATATATAATATGCCCATTTTGAACTTAACAAACAGGTTAAAGATGCTTCAATAATTAATTATATAAAACTGCAAGAATGAAGGGTGAAGTGTATATTTGTCTGTCGAATGCAAGGAAGCACATCGCGAAGACAACCGAGCGTGACAGCAGAGCAGGCCCGTCACCATCGTCACGGTCAACATTGTCCCGAAAAAGGGATACATCCACCCCACGTCGATTCACTGCTGGACCAGCGTGGCAGAATATTATGTTATGGGCCTACGGCCATTGGACATATTTAATCATTTCAGCGTGGCGACCTGTAGACGTCAGATTCTGACGCAAAAAGACGGTCCCTGCGCTGAAGGGTCGCTGAGTGTTTTTAGATGAGTATTCAGGCTGTCATAATGTAGCCTTATATAGCTATATCATTGCCGTGTGTTATGTCATTGGCGACCCCGTACCTATCATTCTCGGTTTTATCTTATCCAAAAACCCCTCCCATTACAAATTGGATTTAACTTTGATAATTATCTTGAAATTGAAAACACATTCTGTATATGCCTACTGAAAATCCCAGTATTGTGTTATATACCAGCTTTGATATACTTTGTCGGATATGAAAGGGTGTATATGCCACTTTGTGAAGTGGCATATAATTATATACACCCTTTCAAATCCAAGGGTGTATCTGGCACGTTGTGTGGCAGATACACCCTCGCCCTCTTGGCTATGAAAGGGTGTATCTGCCACTTCGTGAGAGGGTTATTCAGTTAACCCTTTAACCGCCGGTGCCGCATATATTCCGGTTTTTATTCTTTATTAGCACATAAGGTACCACATTTTCAATATGTTAAAGTAAAATGTGACATCAACCAGCAAGATTTGAAAAGAATTGACCTCCATTTTGTCAAATCTGAATAATTTTTACTCACTTGAAGTTGTGGATCGCGTCAGCGAGACACTACTTCAAGTGGGTGAAAATTCAAATTGAATAATTAGGCGGTTAAAGGGTTAATACAATCTTGTGTGTGTTAACTGACCTTGATGCAGAGACAGAGAGAGAAGGGGAAGGTGAAGATTATGACGATCCATGACAACCCAGTCAGAATCCATCCACAGCAGCCAATACCATCTGATGTACCTAGAACATATAAATACAGGATATGTAAATGACAGCAGCCTCTAGATGCATTCACACATACAAATAAGGACACGGACAAATTATTTTTTATGTTATTTGGTGTACTTCGTTTCTCGTATAATTTTATGTGTAGACAGAACATAAGAGCGATTTTAGCTTTAGATTTTGTTATATGTTATCATGGTTATTGTTGGATGTCGTATTCGTGTTCGTGTATACATACGTGAACATCCAAAATAACACAAGAACATAATTTTGTAGATTAAATCGTCCGATGTAACTTGAACATACACATGTGCGCCTCCGAGCTCGGCTCACCGAAGATTTAGGCGCTATTATAGCGCCTAAATCTTCGGTGATCCGATCTCGGAGAGTATTAAAGATTATTAAATATTATTATTATTAAAACACGGGAGATGTAAATAGCAAAGATCAACACGTCTGGAGAGAGAGAAATAGATAAACATCATGCAGTCAGTTACCTCGGGCTCGTAGATAGTGTTTGGAACGTGTTGTTTCTTATGTAAACTTAAAACAGATACACTATGCTATGAACAGCTGTCATATGGATGAAAAATAAAACACATATATATCTGTATATCGTGTTTTGAATGTGTTATTTCGTGGCAAACACGAGATAGGTGAGTTTATTCTGCCAATCTGATGTGTAATTTCATATGTAAACTTAGACACGGTGTTTTGGATGTGTTATTTTATAGGAGGTAACTATACCCACTGTATTAAAAATGTGTTGTTTCTGGTTAAACATGTTAAACTGAATCTATTAAGTGCTCATCGCGTCTACAGCAGTTTTTACCCTCTCTGTTTGTCCATCATAACAGAAAATGTAAAAACAAATCATTGAAATAGCAAGTTTTATTCAAATTGTACAGATATAGGCCTATACGTAATTTTCACCCACTTGAAGTTGTGGGTCGCGGTAGCGAGACACAACTACAAGTGGGTGAGAAATTAAATCCTATAACCTAAACAGCTGAAGCGTTACGAATACGATATATACACTGCGTTCTGAATGTGTTATTTCATGGACACAGCTAACATGGTGGTATGAATGTGCTGTTTCATAGACAGAGTAACAAGCAGACAGTGTGTTTTAATGTCGTGTTTAATGACAATCCATCGCTAAATGCGCGAGCCAAGCCGGCTACAATGTCAATTATCCCCAGTGAAAAGTTCACATCTCATTATACGACCATGCAAAGACAGAAGGCTGTAACTGATTACGAAAATAGTAAGCAGTTACTGCCTTTTTGCTTTATGAGGCAGTATATTATAGCTGTAAAACAATGTGATGAATGCGGGCATTAGATTGGTATGGAGATAATGTAGTGGGGGCCAATTATTCAATTCGTGTATATATTCATGTACTGGCAGGTCACAACTTACTAACAAACAGGCTTAGCGACATTATTGATGTTCAATAACCATGATAACATGAATTTTAGGACTGCTATGGCTATAAAAAACCCAGAAAACACTCTCAGAAAATCGCCAGCAACGTTCGATAATAGGTTCCATTAGGACATATAAGAGGCCCGAAGGGTGGCCGAGACACTCTAATTTTTTTTTAAATTATTATAGATATCAGTCTTCCAATTCACGTGATTCAATGTTCACCGCAATTACAGAATATGCTGAATAAGCGAGGCTTAAACCGTATTTTTCCAGAGGTATAGTGTGATGTGGATAAAACGTGAACGAAAATGAAGTGAAGTGGATGAAAAAAAAATAAAAATTACCATATAATTGTCAAACAGTTATTTTTTATGGGCCCGTGATCATTTGTTAAAGTAGATTAGCAGTTTAGCAATCTGTTATAACATATTGACAATCTGTTAAAACAAAGTTGAAACATGTTATAACATATTCCCAATCTTTTTCATATAGTTAGCAAACTGTTGACAACTAAAAACATATAGAAAAAATTTGTTATAACATATTCAAAATGTGTTATATAACAGATTCAACAATCTGGAGATAACAAATGTGTTACTGATATAACAGATCGAGCAATCTTGATATAACATATTTAAAATATGTTATAGTTATATCTGGGATATAAAATATTTACCAGTATAATTCCGTGACCCTTAAAACGATGAATTTTCTTTATGAAAACCTTGGAGACCAGAGGGTTTTTTATTTCAATTTGAAATTATCAATCATAACTGCTTAGTTAGGTCTTTCTGGTTCTTTTGAATACCTATGTTATAATGGGTCTACGATCATTATAAAAATGTTGACTGTTAGACGTCAGATTCTGACGACTAAAGTCAATCCCCACACTGTAAGTGATAAATCATATCTGTCAGATATGTAATAATATGGTGAATATGTTCGCAGCAGGTATGAGCTGCAGACCCAATGTGGTTTAATATTGGGCCAGCGTCGTAGACGGTGGGCAGCATCGCCCTAAAGCGCTGAAATATTTGTGTATAAACTATGGAGACCAAGAGGTTTTATCAATTTGAAATCATCATAAATGTCTTAGTTGACTCTTTCCGCTTTATTTGAATACCCATGTTATGGGTCTACGGCCATTATCAGGCTGATTATAGATATATATAAAGACGATCCCCGCGATGAAACAAATGCTTAACCCTTTTAACTCGGAGACCGTCTTTAGATGTCAGATTCTGAAAGGGTTAAAAAACATTAGATGAACACCTCAATGGGCAATGTGCCATAATAGAATACATTACAGAGTAAAAAACCCATGGTAAACATGGTAAAACGATACACCTTTCAATACCACTGACTCACAAAGGCTTACTGTTGGCAGGAAGTATCAGAGAAAAACATCAGAAGTTTTATATAGTACATTGTGAACATGGGAATCAAAAGTATCTATATAGAAGCTCTTGATTCGGCTTTGCTCAGCCATCATCTATATCAATAGAAGAACGTGGCGCAATGGCTACAGCGCGGAGGTTTGTAAATGTCGCTGCCTGCTGCGCGAGTTCGAGGCTCGCTATCGGTGCAGGATTTTCAGAGAAATATCATGTTTCTCCCCTCTCAACGCTGGGATATTGTGGAATCAATGTTGTGTCCTTGGGCAAGGCACTTTACCCTCGATTGCTTCACTTCACTCAGGTGTAAATGAGTACCTGGTGGGACAGAGATGGCAATTGTTGTACGACAACTATTAGCGCCACATGGCTGCAGTTCTGTATGCTCCCGGGGGAGTTGAAATGGTACATGGACGAACACGACAATGACCAGGGATAACACGTTGTTCTATAGCCCCAGAATTAAACAACTTTAAGAGCAGAGTAGATAGACATTCGAGGCAATACCACTATGATACAATTACAGATATGCCCCTGAGCTTCCGCACACACACACGAAACACAGAGATGGACCATATTATATAGATGCCCAGATGACAGTGAAGAGCAAACAGACGGTAATAACAGTCACAGGTCCCTCACCTACAAACGCTGTACTGGATGGTAAATGGTGAAGACGTCTTCAAGAACATTTTAAGCCAAATAAAATATTTGTTGATTTGAGAAAAAATATTTGCAAATCTTGATGTCAAAACACATATTTTATTCCCAATAACAGTGATTGGATAGGCTGATAAAACAGCTTGTAGACGTCAGATTCTGACATCTAGAGGGCTAAAACCATTGGCTTAACACCTGCTATGCAACCGATAGCTAGATAGATCGTTTATTTAATCAGAAAACAAAACGTATATATACAAATAAAAAGTAAAAGTGCAGAAAATAATATTGTTTTCTGGTGCAGGTGGCCGATCCTATAACCGAATACATTACACAGGAAAAAACCCATGGCAAAACGATACACCGTTCAATATCGCTGACTCACAAAGGCTTACTATTTGGAGGAAGTACCGGGTAATCAGAGAAAAACATCACGAGTTCTATAGTCGATTGTTGTGTGAATGGGAGAAATTGTAGAGTATCAATAGTATCTGTATGGTCTGATGGTGATCTTGATTTGCCGTTTCTCAAATTTCATATATACAACTCTGTGCAGTTTGTGTGCAGTTTGGAGATTTCCATTTTTTAATAAACATGAAAAATGTTAAATACAGCTATTTTTTGTCATTTAAAAACGGAAATTTTGTTACGAAAATTAATATAGCTTTACTACGTAATCCTCTTGCAATAAATATGTTTAAATCAACCTTTATTCCCGTAAGTTTATTTATAAAAATTCCCCCCCCCCCCCACTTGAAGTTGTGTCTCGTTATCGCGACCCACAACTTCAAGTGGGTAAAAATTACTCATATAATTTGTTTATTTTGAGACCAAAGATTAGCATATTGATGTCCTTAGACGTCTGAATTAGATGTCAGGTTCTGACGTCTAAAGACGATCCTCGCATTGAAAGAGTAAAACGTTTATAATGGCCGTAGACACATAACATAGGTATTCAAATGAAGCGGAAAGAGCTACGACATTTATGATAATTTCATATTGAAAAAACCCTTTTGGTCTCAATGCTTTATACAAAAATATCTAAAGTTGCAAGGTTTAGGGTTATGTGAATGTCGCTGCCAACTGCCGATTCAGCAGGCCAATGGTTCAGATTCAGCAGGCCAATGGTTCAGATTCAGCAGGCCAATGGTTCAGATTCAGCAGGCCAATGGTTCAGATTCAGCAGGCCAATGGTTCAGATTCAGCAGGCCAATGGTTCAGATTCAGCAGGCCAATGGTTCAGATTCAGCAGGCCAATGATTCAGATTCAGCAGGCCAATGGTTCAGATTCAGCAGGCCAATGATTCAGATTCAGCAGGCCAATGGTTCAGATTCAGCAGGCCAATGATTCAGATTCAGCAGGCCAATGGTTCAGATTCAGCAGGCCAATGGTTCAGATTCAGCAGGCCAATGGTTCAGATTCAGCAGGCCAATGATTCAGATTCAGCAGGCCAATGGTTCAGATTCAGCAGGCCAATGGTTCAGATTCAGCAGGCCAATGGTTCAGATTCAGCAGGCCAATGGTTCAGATTCAGCAGGCCAATGGTTCAGATTCAGCAGGCCAATGATTCAGATTCAGCAGGCCAATGGTTCAGATTCAGCAGGCCAATGATTCAGATTCAGCAGGCCAATGGTTCAGATTCAGCAGGCCAATGATTCAGATTCAGCAGGCCAATGGTTCAGATTCAGCAGGCCAATGGTTCAGATTCAGCAGGCCAATGGTTCAGATTCAGCAGGCCAATGATTCAGATTCAGCAGGCCAATGGTTCAGATTCAGCAGGCCAATGGTTCAGATTCAGCAGGCCAATGGTTCAGATTCAGCAGGCTAATGGTTCAGACTCAGCAGGCCAATGGTTCAGGGATTAACATGATTAACTCAATATTTCATTAACCAGGCTAATCGACATTCACCGTCATTCCGAGCGTCCGCCTCATTAACCTGTTAGTCAATAAACCCCATAATATTCTATAAATAGTTTCTTTCGTGCTGCATCATGCATTATTAACTGATTCAGTTTTCCACCAAGTGATTCCATGCTAATGTGGACACTGCTAAATTAGGTCTGTTCGTGCGCAGTGGGTATTAATGACGTCATAAACGGGAATGAATGCGTAGCAGACCACTCACTCTTTTTCTGCAAAACTGAGGCTATTTGGAAAGAAAAAAAAAAGAAAAAGTGACTTTTCATTATGGCGTCATGTATGAGCATTTTAAACCCCCTTATAACTGTGAGCAGCTTAATTTTCAGACACTTGAACTCGTTTTTCGCGGCAGTGAGATCGGGTGCAAATTACATTGATTTATTAAATGTCATATATTAAATGTCAGTATTATTACAGATTTTTGAAATATTTAAGTTTAAAACTGGCAGCGAATAATAACCGTAGTACCAGTGTTCAGCACAGACAAGAAATAGGTGGGACATTTGTCTAACTACCCTGGAAAAATGTAGACATTTGACCTCTAAGTGCGTAGTTGACGCGCCGTACCAAAGGGTTGGAGTGGATATACACTCATTACCCGGCTATACAGAAGCAAACAGGATGGCAGGCGGCCCTCTTGGATTTTATGTATATTCCAATGGTGGATTATGATAGCATTTTATTATCAGATCCGGGGGTGCATGTAGACACTAAAACCGTTGAGAAACCTTTTATATCTTTTTTTCCACCTGAAATATGATATCCACTATCCGGCGTGCCTGTGTGCACATTTACAGGGTATAATCTACCTTGGTCTAGCGGATCAGTTTGCTACGCAATTGGGGGCAAAATGCTCCATAATAATATTTATTGTAGCAGTTTACAGCATGGGCGATAGTACCCTTCACCAAATGCATATCTGCTAAACCGCTACACTTTTTTTGTGAAACAATTTTTTCCCGGGTATTCGTCGCTTCTAGACCTAGTGACGACCCAAAATGTGCTAAATGACTAGCATTAAATTTTAACAAGCTGTAATAATAACGTTTTTAAAATAAGTATGACTGTGTAGCTGTGAATAATTTTCATAGTGGAGCAACATATAGCACCTATACCCTGGGCCACATTCATTTTGGTAATTCTGTAGCACATGCTTTTCGTCGATTTCTCCGTCAGTTATGAACCGATATCGTTCAAATTTGCACAGACAATGTTCAAGTCATATCATAACGTCGGTAAAAATTTCGCAAAATTATATTAAATATTTCAAAAGTTAGACCATTTGACATGTAATAAAATTCTAGAATTAGTTTAATGTGTTAAAAGAGGGACGTCATAAATTAAATTTACTACATGTCAAATGGTCTAACTTTTGAAATACTGAATATAATTTTACGAAATTTTCAGGGATATTAGGACTCTGTTGAAATATGATTTTTACAAAATCTGATGACAATCGGTTTATAATTGACGGAGAAATCATGCGCTACTGGTTGAATGTGGCCCAGGGTATACAAGGTATAGATCAAATGAGATTCTCATATGAAGGTTTAAACCTTACAGCGTTGAAATATTTTATATAAATCAAAATATTAAAAGTTTTTATCATTAATGTCTTACTTAGCTCTATCCGCTTCATTTGAACGTTATGGGTATATCATGTCTACGGTCATTATAAATATTTTACTCTTTCAGTGCGGGGATCGACTGACGTCAGTACCCGCACTGAAAAAGATTCAAGGCTTTATTGACCGTTTAGATGTCAATGGACAGTTATGCTAGTCATCTATATACATGTCGCCTATGATCCACATAGATCAAAATGTGGGTGCTAGTCATCTAAATGTCAAACAATATTCTGATTCGTAGGTTGATCATGGGTACCATTTAGATAATTGAAATGCGATGTGCATCCTCATTCTCATAGGTGGCAAAATATATCTGAATAATATGATAATATGTCTTTGTATCACAAGCACACCCGTATGCTTTCATGATATACATACTATAGTATATCATGTATATAGTGAATCGGATATGTCATGATGATGAATAGATACAAGCGGGCATGATCAGCGAAATGATATTATACATATTTACACGCAGGTTTTTGTGTGATCCATTTGATGATAGATAGCAAAGCAAAAATGTCACTTTAATATAATAACCCTAAAAGCGCTGCCATATTTTTGTGTGAACCATGGAGACTAAAGTGTTTTTTCAATTTGAAATCATTTTAAATGTTTTATTTAGCTCTTTTCGCTTCTTTTGAATATCTATGTTAGGGGTCCCTACGGCCATTATCATTTGTTGTATTCTTTCAACGTGGGGACCGTATTTATACGTCAGAATCTGACGTCTGTAGACGTTAGATTCTGACGTATAAAGACGATCCCCGCGCTGAAAAAAATTAACTATTTATAATGGTCGTAGACCCATTACATAGGTACTCAAATGAACAGGAAAAAAATAACTTAGATATTTATGATAATTATTTTAAATTTAAAAAACGCTTTGGTCTCCATGGTTTATACAGAAATACTACAGCGCTGTAAGGGCTAAGAAATGTTAAGTTGAGTTACCTTTACTAAAATCCACAGCATTAGAATCTCTCTGACAGTTATCCATCGTGTGTTGTCAACCAGTATCACGTGTATCACAGATCTAACAGTGTCTGAGAAAATAAATACCTCAGATATCTCTGTCTATATATATTGAGTCACAGTAGTTGTGTC
The DNA here is from genome assembly GCA_964017125.1 of Flabesymbios commensalis. NCBI lineage: Eukaryota > Metazoa > Annelida > Polychaeta > Terebellida > Flabelligeridae > Flabesymbios > Flabesymbios commensalis. Next base: position 8,040,905 of record OZ024905.1, read on the forward strand.
ACTGTCAGTGAGTCCGTGTGTCACTGTCACTGTGTCACTGTCAGTGTGTCACTGAGTCAGTGTGTTCACATTTTGATCCACAGGTGATTGTATAGTTATTTATATGGGTAACACTGTAGACCTGGTAATCATGGTAATTTTCGCGATTTTTAATTTTCGCGAATTTCCGAATTTTCAAGTTTTCACGAAGTTTAGAATTCGAGAATTTTCATTTTTCTTTAGTAGCGGTATTATAATAATAATTTACGCGCGATTCTTGAATTCGCGAATATATCGCAAAAAATTAAAACCTCGCGATTACCAGATCTACAGTATTTATGAATCATTATAATTATAAAATCATTATACAGCTAACAGGATGTATTGATGATCAGGACCAATAGTGGTTTAAACTAAAGCGACACAATGACACTAAAATCTTCAAAAAATCGGTGATTTTATGTTGGCTTCTTAATATGACCATATCATGTAAACATGTCCATAGGCATTGCCCCAAGAACAGCGTAATTGTTTTTATTTTTGTCCAGCGCATTTACCAGTTATGCCAGATATAGAGACGAAATTTCCGTTTTCTTATTTCGGATATGCATGTCCAAAATAAGAAATACGAGAATTCCGGCTCTATATCTCGCTTAACTGGTAATAGCGCAACACAACAATTTAAAACACTTTTGCAGTTCTTATCTATGGACATGCTTACAGCATATGGTCATAATTATTAAGAACCCAAAATAAAATCACAGATTTTTTTATGATTTTAGCCTGATTGTGTCCCTTTAATGTGGGCCCACGGTCTACCAAACTAAACTAACAATAAACCAGCATTAGTTCAACGTTTTGTGGTTGTAATGATACATGTACGTGATAATCAAAATGTCATCACTAATCGTTTGGAACAATACGAAAAAAGCCAAAAAGCACTGATGAGTAGCCTACATGTATCTGCTGAGCTCCCACCAAAAACGTAGCATTCAACCAATGCTGTTTCAAAGCTGGCCCATCGTCTTCGACGCTGGTCCATCATTAAAACAGCATTGTGTGTATGCCTCGTTTTTATTAAGTTACTTCTTGGCTTTGCAGACCAGAATGACTATAGTATATACAAATGATTGTTAAAGGTATTCAGACACGCGATTCATCACCTGATCATGTAGGCCACTAATTCATCCACCTAGCTGTAAAACAATCCAAAATTATAATGATCAAATATAAAGAACTATGCAAAATACCTGTGTTTGATCTCTGATCAGTTATCTGGTATTGTTATGTGGTAAAAAGCCCCTGTTTCCAGCTTCGTGTTGATCTCAGTAAGGATACCAAGTAGTATCCTTTATCAGTGTTGATCACCGTGAGTATGAAAACCGTGGTCTAGTCAGTGATAGCGTGTTGTATATGGTGCGCGTTCTATATGGGTGTGTGGGCCCTCAGTCTCAATGACAGGTAGGTAGGTATCCAAGCTCTGATAGGTATCTAAACAATTCAGCTCACACGACCCCCCCCCCCTCCCTTATAACTACAAGCTGAATGCCATCAGGCCAAGAAAAAAACGGTACGTTTTTCGTAACCCGCATGATATAAATTATAATGTGATTCATATGTGATTGTGATACAGTATATGACAGACAAGCACGAGATGATTCTGTAGATGATAAAGCCTGAGGAACTCTACATTCTTAGCTTTTTCCACAGCTAAGAATGACACAATCATCTGACCATTATGAGGATCCCTGATCAACAGCTCGATCACATCTGACTGACTATAGTCCCATATGCCTACCATGATAATTGGTCTGTACAAATTATTTCTATTGTATTTTTCGTCATTTGAAACTGGTATTGCTATCGCAATTTCCTGATTCAAATGACGAAAAATATTACAATTTGCTTAAAATATACTGGATGTATATTTTAAGCAAATAGATTGAATTATTTGACTAATTGAGCATCTACGACAAAATAAATTATCCATTTCAGTGACATATTATTTGGTTTACAATCTGCTTGAAACCGTCTAGGCCTTTATATGCAGGTGTAGCAGGACAAGGCCCAGCGCTTTAACCCTTACAGCGCACGGATCTACTTTAGAAGTCAGATTCTGACGTCTATAGACGTCAGAATCTGACGTCTAAAGTCAATCTCCCGCACTGAAAAATTAAAATATTTATACGTGCCGTAGACCCATAACATAGGTATTCAAACGAAGCGGAAAGAGGTAACTAAGACATTTATGCTAATTTCAAATTGAAAAAAACTATTGAACAACTTAAAATATTAACCATTTATTTAAAACTCTAACTTATCAATTATACATTTTCACCCGCTTGAAGTTGTGTCTCGCTACCCCGACCCACAATTTCAAGTGGGTGAAAATGACTAATAATTGTTGTTGTTTAGTTTGAGACCAAACATTTGCAAATGTTGATGTTTCGTTGCCAATAACAGTGACTTAACCTGCCATTAAAACGGATTAAAATGGTATATAATAGTCGTATTTACCGCTTAACCATATTAACCCTTTCAGACCTGACTTTACATTGTCATAATCATCCACTACAAGCCGCGAATTGCTGTCGCAATTCGCGACTTGTAGTGGATGAATATGATTTGATGTGGGTGAAAAAGTAAAGAAAATTGCCATGTATTCGTTACCCGTTTCATGGAAATTTTCGTTCTAAAACCTTTGGTCGTAGGAAAATTAGGTCTGTTTTCAGGGATGTGAAATGATGCGTTGATGCATCGTGAGGGCTTAAAGGGTTAACCCTCTGAGCACGACTATAGTCGTTTAGGGGGCCACCATTCGATTTCCAGGGGGGGGGGGTGGAGTTTTTTTTTTAAATAAATAATTTCGGGCGGACTCTGTGTGAAATAAATAAATTACTTCAAAAACTGTTCCATATAAACATGTAATAAAATGTGAAATTTTCAGCGCGCCGCCGAGCCCGGTTGCAATAAATAATTTTCCCGCGACAAAGACTCCAGCCCCCCCCCCCGTTGGATATTGAATGGTGGCCCCCTTATAATCCACTTTATTAGTCGATCAAATCACAGTTATTGGAAACGAAAGTGAAATTTCAACATTTAAACATTTGCTGCAGCATTTTTCATCACAATGGCTTATTTTATTAAAGCTCACTAATGTATTTTCAGTGTGATTTTTTTACCTTTGACCCCGCCGTCCGATCGCTTAAAAATATATAGCAGACTGTCTTACTACACAATGACCACTGTTCTGCAAAAATAAACGAATGAATGTACGCTGTTTTCAGTGGTTTTAGGCGGCTCTTGTGCACATTACTGTTAGCAAACGACGCCCTCCACAAACGTGTTACGTAACGTAGTGGAGGGCGAGATCTTTCTAACTAGTACACCTAATTATAGGCTAACCTGGATCAGGAGAACCTCCTGAGGATAGTACCACTGTGCTCAAACATCAAGGCAATCGGTTGAAAATTAGTTCGCAGTGAAATCTAGTCTTCCGAAAAAAACAATAAAGTCTCGACGTAGTGGGACATCGAAACTCAAAAAACATTGTGTCAATGTATCATCAACGATTCGTGTTTGCAAGATAAAAATATAAATACCAGAGTAACCTCTAACTGTTTACTGAAACCCACGTCATGCAAAGGTGTTTTGACTGAAATCCAAATCAAACACGATACATTGACCTAATGTTAACTCAACGTTGGTCCATCGTCTGCGACGCTGGCCCAACATCAAGTCAACATTGGATCAATGTTTGCTGGGTGGAAAAATAAAATCCCAATGTTTCGTTACCTTTACTGAAATCCACGCCATTTGAGGGTGTTTTCACGGCAGGCTGTGATGTTCCGGGGAGGGATTGGAAATATAACCCCCTTGATCCCTGACTGCCATAAGCGGCCAGTCTGTGCTCATCATCCTCATAAGCCGGCTCCATCACAATCTGATGTTATATCACAACGTAACTTTTTTATTGTAGCCCTGGTATTGCTGCACAGCTTTGAGGAGAGTCCCCGCGGCCTTCCGTGGTTTCCACTGACTAATTGTCCCTGTGTGGCTATGTCAGTGTATGTAGTCACGGTGGCTTCTCTATTTGAAATAGGATATTTTCGGTAGTTTTATAAAAAATGAACGAGAATCCTGCCTCAATCTTAACGAGTCCTCATACTGGAGAAACATTAATTTTTGCTATCTATGTCAGTAAAAAATTGTTTTTTTTCAGTATTAGGACTCGTTAAATTTGAATAGGACTCACTCTCTCAGATTTACAAGCCAGAGTCACTCTCAAAATTCAGTCCAAAATTGTGCACTTACTACCTGACAACCGCTGGTGGCATTATACATGTTATGTATCCTGTATACACGTCTGTCTATTATGGGCTCGTAGTCGTCACTGAACAAAAAAGTCACCCTTCATAACTTCCGAAACAAGCTATACATATCTGAAGCTTAACCCTTGACATAACATGCTGAACGCGTCGACATATTTTTGTATACATGATGCAGGGTTTCCCCCAGAAAAATGAGAAAGCATCATGGTACTTGGTGGTTCGGCTTCAGCGCGGCGCACAATTTGCGCGTGGCGCCCAATTTGCGCGCGGCGCCCAATTTGCGCACGGCGCACAATTTGCGCGCGGTGCACAATTTGCGGCGCGCACAGTCTAGGGGGTCTGGGGGGCATGCTCCCCCTTGAAATTTTAATCAGAAATTATATATCTTGTATACACGTCTGTCTATCATGGGCTCGTATTCGTGACTGAACATGCTGAGTAGTCAGCCAAAAAAGTCATAACTTCCGAAACAAGCTATACATATCTGAAGCTTACCCCTTAACATAACATGCTGAGCGCGTCGACATATTTTTGTATAAATGTAAACCAGTAGACCAAAGAGCTTTTCTTCAATTTGACATCATAAATGTCTTAGGTAATTCTTTCCGCTTTATGTGAGTACTATAGACGTCAAAATCTGACGTCTATAGACGTCAGATTCTGACGTCTACAGACGACAGATTTTGACGTATAAAGTCGATCCTCGAGCTGTTAACCCTTTCACTGCTAATAACCACCAAAAGTCATACCGTTTTAAATATGTTTTACCAGCAGGTTAAATAACAGTTATTGGGAATAAAATATTAGATTAAACATCAAGAATTGGGTCTGAAATTGAACAAAAATCGGTATTTTTGAGCAACTTGGAAGTTGTGGGTCTCGGTACCCAGGTGGGTAAAAAACTAAATTAGATAACCTAACGCTTTAATATGTTTAAGGGGGCGCGATCTGTTCGTCCCTTTTTTAATCCAATGTATCTACCAACAGAGATAAAATTATCATCTTAACATTCAGCTATGTGTTATGCATGTTACGTTACTCGAAACAAATTGTAGAGTGAGATCTTAGATGTATAGCTATGTCTAAGAGCAGAGTTTGAATTTAGACTCCTTGCTAACAGGCTACTGTCACATATCCTCGCTGATACCAAGGAGAATATACCCTGATTCTAGTTTCGTTGCTACAGACGATGCTGGCACACACGTTACTGAACTGTTTCATCCAAGTATATTTGGGTTCATGTGAAAGCTCATTAAAACTCGACTTGAGCACCGTTGATTATATAGGTATATTGTCATGTTGCCAAAAAGCAGCACAGACAATCGTAATGTTAGACCATCAGCGATGCTGGGCCCAGTTCTCAGTTGATTTTGACAGCAGGTTTATGCCACGGCTCGGTTAACTGGTTAATTTATAACGTTACTGCTGCATAACCTGATAACTAATAGGCAGTTACCATCCATTGTAAAAATGCACTTATTCGCATCCTAATAATTATGACAAACAGTCTAGATGTGCGCTTTCAAGCGTGGATAACTTGGCCAGCACAGCGCCGTGCCTATATTACCAAAAAACAAACATTCACGTTTGTATATTGTATGGTATACTTTTTGGTGCGATTTAATCGAACAGTTTTGTTGGATTGATACGTGTGATGTTTATTTTCATCACGATTCTTGTGTTTAATCCACAAAAGAGATAAAATCCAGTAAGCGGGGGACATTGGACCAACGTTGTTTGAATGTTGGAACAGCGTTGTAGACGAAGAACCAGCAGTGATTCAATGCCTCCTGTTTGCTGGGTTTACCGCAATGGTTCGATTAAAGGTGATCTATCACCCCTTATATGGTATGAATAATTATGTCCTTATATGGGGTGATTGGCTATCATGTGACCCTCTCAGAGGGTCACATGATAGCCAATCACTCCATATATTGAAACACTTGTGCCCCATCTTGTGGCAACTTTGATTTATTTGTCACAAATATATTCATACTATATAGGAGTGATATGTCACCTTTAAAATATCTCGTTTGACAAATGCTGTTTTCGTACGTCGCTGAAAGAATTTGGTCGTTGTATTATGCTCGTCACATTGTATGCTAGTCACATTGTATTGCAAATTTTATTAAACACACAGCGGATTGAAATCTATTGTATTTTCGATAAAAATTGTGAAATCCCTACTCTCAGAGCTATATACATGATATGTGTAGTAGCAACCTAGTGAAAGCTGGGGAATTTCATGTCGTGTACGTTATGACACCGTTATCATATTTATCTTGTTTTCTCAGAGGTCTTCCTGTGAAAAACCGATTTGTCAGCGCCTTGGAACTACGGAATTAAATTGGGTTCACCCATTTTCATAAGTAAATGTTCAGAGTATGACTCGGGGTCTTCGGGAGCTAGGGAAAGATAACGTGGTAGGGCCTACATGTACTTGGAATTTAATTAATGAGTTTCACAGAATATGCAATAAAACCCAGAAGTAGTACATTGTGTATCAACAGCAGGCTAAATCTGTACCCACAAAACACCGCGCAGGGTCCAGAGATCGGATAGGGCCAACTGGGGAGTAACTATCACCAAAAACGGGCATATAGTGGTCTACGGCTTTAATGTCATCAGATAGGCCCAGCGCTAGAGACTGTGGTTCAACATTGAGCCAGCATTGGATTTATGGCTCGCGCTTGCAGAGAGCTCAGACATTGACCTAATGTTGGGCCAGCGCCGTAGACGATGGGGAAACACTGATACAACATTGGTTCAACGTCTCGGTGTGCACAGAAAAACACAAAAGTTGATCGAGTGTTGAAGTAATGTTGACAAATTGTCTGCGACGCTGGTCGACATTTAAACAACGTTGGCTCATAGTTCTGTTTTTGATGGACAAGCCATCCCTCTACTCTTGGAACTTGACCTTATTTGCCGCTGCAGATGAACCAAATATATACATGATTGTTACGTACTCACCCCAGGCCTAGGGGTGTGTCACCTTGTAACTAGGTCACTTGGCACACCACAGCTTGTCCACCATGTCCACGGGTGAATCCCTGGGACAACGCAGCGCACTCAAATTTATCACGCGCATATTATAGAGACACTCATCACACGCATACCCATCGCGCTACGCATTGCGCCACGCATCACGCCACGCTCATATGGAGACACGGCTCTAGCCGAGCAGCTCGGGCAACCTTAAAGTGAATTAACTTTGTAATCAGGGAGCTCACCATCAATATTGCACTACAGCCACATTTCTGAAATATATTTGTAATTGTTTTTCATCGGTGACCACCATGTTACTAGTAGCGACTCATTTTTTGGTGGCCTGCACCAGAAAACAATACTGAACTGCACTTTTACTGTGTACATGTATATATTTGTATTGCTTCTGTTTCGAAATAAACGATCTATCTATCTGTCCATGTGGCTTCATCTAAACAAGAAAATGAGTAAATTAGCGTTTACCTTGACTGAAATCCACATCATTCGAATCTCTTTGACAGTTATCCATGTGGTCAACGAGTCTAGATCTGGGTATATATGTCACTGGCCTGGTCGCCTTCCTGTCACTGTGTCAGTGTGCTTGTCAGTGTTACAGTGTCAACGTGTCAGTGTGCGCCCGTGTCACTGTGTCACAGTGTCAGGGTATCAGTGTATCGTGGGCTGCTGGCTATCCGTGTTACGTTGGTGTTTACACTGATCCAGTTTCTGGTATGTACCAGACCTGTTATGTTGTTCTTGCCCTGGTGTATACCGTGTTATATTCACTGTTATGTTCAGACTTGTTATGTTGTTGTATACACTACTCTATGTATGACCAGGCGAGCACTGGGAGTGACAGGTATGTGCCTTGTGCCATGAACCATACTGTGTAATGCCCACCTCACCATAACAACCAGCATTCAGCCAGATCAGCTAAGGCCAACAAAACAAGGATTATGATTGCCGTACCCGGCCGACCACATCAGTACACGTATTCCTGGTAAAAGCGTGACGTAAATCCCTGAGCCATTGTCCTCCTGAATGGCAGTTGGCAGTGACAATCTCATAAGCCTTAACCCGCGGGATCGACATAAGACGTCATAATCTGACGTCCGTATGCATCAGACTCTGACGTCTTGTGACAATCACATGAGCCTTAACCCGCGGGATCGACATATGACGTCATAATCTGACGTCCGTATGCATCAGACTCTGACGTCTTGTGACAATCACATAAGCCTAAACCCTTAAAGCGCGGTGATCGACTTAAGACGTCATAATCTGACGTCTGTAGACGTCAGATTATGACGTCTTAAGTCGATCCCCGCACTGTAAGAGTAAAAATATTTATAATGGTCGTAGACCCATAACACAGGTATTCAAATGAATCAGAAAGAGTTAACTAAGACATTTATGATAATTTCAAATTGAAAAAAACCTTTGGTTTCCATGGTTCATATTGAATAAATTCAGCGTTTAAAGGGTTAATCATCATAACGGTAAAATATTTTTGTATAAACCATGGAGACCAAGTAAATTATTTTCAAACTGAAATCATCATAGATGTCTTAGTCAGCTCTCTCTGCTTTATTTGAATACCTGTGTTTATGTGTCTACGGCCATTATAATTTCTTTAACTCTAGTCATTGCGGGGATCGACTTCAAATAGACGTCAGAGTCTGCCGTCTACATACGTCATATTCTATTCTGACGTCTAAAGTCGCCCCCCGCGCTGAAAGGGTTAAAACTGTCTTAACCCTTTAAACCCTCACGATGCATTAATACATCATTTCGCATCTCTGAAGAATGACTTAATTTCCCGAAACCCAGTGGTTTTAGAACGAATCATCAATATTTCATGGAACTTTTTCAAAAATAACAGAAATACTGTATATAATTTTCATTTGTCACCCACTTCAAGTCATCTTCATCCACTACAAGCCGCGAATTGCTGTCGCAATTCTCGACTTGTAGTGGATGAAGATTACAATGGTAAATTCAGGCTACAAAGGGTTAAGTCAATTCCGACTTAGTTGTAAGCCAGTTGTGAAAAGATAACTTTGGGGATGGGATGGGATGAGGAGCTAACTTATTTATTTGTTGGCCTACAATAAGCACTTGACAGTGTAGGGAGGGATATACATGTAGGAGACGCCCCTATAGTTAACCTTGTGGAAAACGGGTCCTCAGGAGCGAAATCCCGACTAACACGAGACGCTGAGCCAACGATGTTTTAATGTTGGGCCACCGTCTACAACGCTGGCCTAACATTAAAACATAATTAGGTCGATAATTTGTGTTTGGTGGTATATAATTCTTCATAATGCTCATTAAGCTGGTCAAAAATTAAAGCGTACTTAAAATTATCAACCCCATTTAGGAAAATTGTTATTTATTTTTATGTGTAATGTTTTTTATTGACCAGTAAAATATATTTATTTATTTATTTATTCGGCATACACAGTACATGTACAGACTGTACATATGAATACATCAAAGTCCATAAACAAATAGTACAAAATGGCAGGTTATCTGAGAACAGGCAATATACCTATACAAGCTCAGAAACCATCATCATACAATTGAAATTTAAAAGTAATACAATCAATATTAAGAGCGTTTTAAAGTGGAGCACAACCATTACACACACAGGAGTGACACCTACATGCCCCTGACCAGGTACATACATTATCTGTATCGAATTCTGTAACAAGGTTGTCATAATGCATGACCACCATTCGATTTCCAGGGGGGGCTGGAGTTTTTTTTAAATAAATAATTTCGGGCGGACTCTGCGTGAAATAAATAATTTCCCCGCGACAAAAACTCCAGCCCACCCCCCGCCCCCCTGGATATTGAATGGTAGCCCCCTTACAAGTTTACGTTCACACGGGATCCGTCTATAGCAGGGATTAATTTGTCTGGTGTAGCAGAGCAGTTTGCTACTCAATTTTGGGCACATGCTACACAATAATATGTTAGTAGAACATAATAATAGTAGCTTGCACATTCGCGACTGCTAAACTGCTACACACATTTCTGGGACAAAATTATTCCCTGTATCATGTGTATAGACGTCATATTCTGACGTCTAAAGACGATCCCCGCACTGAAAGAGTAAAACATTTTTATAATTGCCGTAGACCCACAACATAGGTATTCAAATAAAGTTGAAAGGGCCAACTAAGACATTTATGATGACTTCAATTTGAACCCTTTGGTCTCCGTGGTTTATACAAAAATAGCTCAGCGTTGTAAGGGTTAAGCCGTACACAAAACGTCCCTTGGATATGAAAGGGTGTATCTGCCACTCTGTAAAGTGGCAGATACACCCTTTCATACCCAAGGGACGATAAATTATAAAAAAAATATTTCTTTGAACATGTTCAACACCTAACATTAATGACAGCCTAAGTCATATCATTATTATTTTGACTTTACATCTAGTTCCAGCAAAAGCAACACGTTGACCCAATATTAGTTTAATGTTGGTACACCGTCTACGACGTTGTTCATACAGAAAAATAACATTGGGTCAACCTGGGGTTAACGTGTCGTGTTTATAACTATGGTGCCAGGAGAAGAAGAATAAATCAGTTCAGGTTTTAGGGTCAGATTTTATAGTTTGACTTTTGTATTATGCATAACACAGGCATGTACACATATTGTATCGCAGCGTGTAAAAAAAGGACTGTTTCAAAACGATTTGATCTAATTATGTTTTAATGCTGGAGCAGTATTGCAGACGGAGGCTCCTCACAATATTGACTATTTACGAATAAAAAAGCACTAGTAGTTACTTCATTGAGCGTGACGAGAATTTTCCTGACGCCAGAAACTTTACCGTGATTCATTTCCTCGTGATACCATTGGCATGTTGTCAAGTCAAATATTGGTACACCGTCTACGACGTTTGTCATACATCAAACTGACATTGGGTCAACATGGGATTAATGTGTCGTGTTTATAACTATGGTGCAAGAGAAGAAGAATAAAGCAGTTCAGGTTTTAGGTTCAGGGTTTTCATAGTTTTTTAGCTTGACTTTTGTATTATGCATAACACAGGCATGTAGACATACTGTATCGCAGTGTGTAAAAAAGGGACTGTTTCAAAGCGATTTTTTGATCTAATTATGTTTCAATGCTGGAGCAGTATTGCAGACGGTGGCCCACCATTGAAACAACATTGGGAAATGTCTTTTGTTTACTGGGTGATTAAATCCTTGTTATAAAATATAGTCTGATTTTGAGATATTTTCTCGTGTTTTAAGCATGAGGCAGAAATAAAATATACAACATAGAAATGTAGCGATATCCCTAAAATACAGGCTAAATTGGAAAGCGTCTTGGGATGGTCTGATAAATCAAATAATATGTCATGATACTGCCTTCCAGATATAGGACTTGAACCTGGTTGGTCTGAGGTCGGGCACGCTACCTATCGGTCGAGGAGGCTCCTCACAATATTGACTATTTAAGAATGAAGAAGCACTAGTAGTTACTGCATTGAGCGTGGCGAGAATTTTCCTGACGCCAGAAACTTTACCCTGATTCACTCCCTCGTGATACCATTGGCATGTTGTCAAGTCGTCTGGAAATAGACTGCCCCACCAACACAATCATTAAGCTATACTATACGCTCACATAATACATAATAGGAGCCCGACATAAATCCCTCTTAACCTCTTGAGTTTAAATGTAGCATGGTCATCTTTATCATGGTCATTTTTATCAACTACAAGCCGGGAATTGCTATCGCAATTCTCGACTTTTAGTGGACAAAGTTCGGTTGTGGACCCGTAATTTAAATCTCACTCACTCACTCACTCACTCACTCACTCACTCACTCACTCACTCACTCACTCACTCACTCACTCACTCACTCACTCACTCACTCACTCACTCACTCACTCACTCACTCACTCACTCACTCACTCACTCACTCACTCACTCACTCACTCACTCACTCACTCACTCACTCACTCACTCACTCACTCACTCACTCACTCACTCACTCACTCACTCACTCACTCACTAACTCACTCACTCACTCACTCACTCACTCTGACACAGAGGGGGTTATCTGATGTGTGCGCAGACGGACGAGCAGACAAATCTAAACATGAGTTGACCTAGCTCTGTCATAGATCTGTCAGCCGAGTGCCTGCTCCAGGCTTCCATATTGATTGGCCTTCCTGAGAACCAGCGGAGCGGAATCACAAAGCCAAATCTGTGTCTGGGAAATCAAGGAACAGGGTTTAATATCATATTGAACCCTGTCTGTGTTTTCTCTGGCAATACATGACTGTTTGTGCGTCATTAAATGACGCACAAACAGTCACGTATCCCACAGATTAGATATTAGAGAAGACAAAACTGCGGGATACAATTTTGTATGAGAATCAGCGACGCGGAACCTGTGTGTGCAATCAAGGAACGATTTAATTTGTGTTAATATCATATTGAACCCTGTCGGTGTTTTATGCTACAATTAATCACTGTCTATGCGCCAATAACTGACGTACATTTGGTTGTAGAGCCAGTTCTCTAATCTATTCAAAACGATGGAGTGTGCAGTTCTGCGCACTATTAACAAACTTATTCGATAGTAGGTCTAGTCATCGTCATCAAGTTTTTTTTACAATGAGTATTGTAACAGAAGACAATACTGGGGTTGATGTTGTATTAGAATCAGGTGGTCAGAATGACGGTGGCCAAGTCATATGAAGGGTCAGGCAGGGTTTAATGTTATATTAAACCCTGGCTTTGTTTTCTATGTCGCAATAAATCATTGCCTGTGCATTGAGGTTTTATTACACGAAGCAATATGAGTTGTCGACAATTATCGCATGCATTCTGGTCTGATGAGACATGTAATATAGAACACGTTCTATTCCCCTGAGTCGTCTCGTTGGCCATTAAAGTATCAGATTTCATCTTTACACGGAGCGAGTTGGTTGCGATTCCGTCTGATGAGTCCAACTCATGAGACCGAGTTGCTTCGTGTAAACGGGCCTTTAGAACTAACGCACAACCAGTGATTTGTGATTTATTTTCGCAGAAAACAATATTGTATGATTAGAATCTGCGTGCAGAATGTCATCAATAAGCAGGGTTCAACCCTTAAAGCGCTGAAATATTTTTGTATAAACCGTGGAGACCAAAGGGTTTTTCAAATTAAAATCTTCATAAATATCTAATCATTATAAATATTTTTACTCTTACGGCGCGGGGATCGCCTCTAGACGTAAGAATCTGACGTTTAAAATCGATGCCCGCGCTGTAAGGTCTAATATCATATTACACTCTCTGGCTTTGTCTTCTGAACAATAAAACCCTGGGTGTACCTGAGTCCAGAAAACAATACTGAGAGACACAATGAAGAATCATCACGGTTAAATCTCTGCATAGAATTAATCGAGAAACAGGGTTTAACACTATATGAGCGCTAAGTACGACATTGTTCACGAAACACACGTGTTATATTTGAACACCTAATCATTGCGGGTCCGAATCAGTCCATGCTCCGTGGATCCCGGGCCAATGTTGTTTCAATGTCTGTGACGCTTGCCCAACATTAAAACAACATTGTTTTGATGCCTCGTGTGTGTACACGGGCCGTCCTGCCGGCATAGTAAACTGATCAGGTGTTACCATGGTTACAACGTGACAAGTGACAGATAAATGGCTGTGATAGGAGAGTGGTTACCAGATTATAGAGGGGATGAAATGCCGGGGACGAAATGTGAAGGGACGTAATGCGGAAGCTCAGTAAACACAAAAAATGTATAACATTTATACAATGTCGGCCCAACGTCAAAGACGTTGGTCCAACATTGTATAAATGTTATAAAAATGTGTTTCCTGGGAGAAACAGAAAACCCGAGGTTTCACGCCCAAAGGCATAACTTGTGTCTGCGCCACAGTTTGTCCGACGGCGGAAGATGGTCCAAAACGAAAGTTAGCTTTTCGGTATCCAGTCAGTCAATTCTCAAGCGATTTTCGAGAAATTTTGGAAACCCTATTTTCTAGTCATTCAGCATCGATCCTGAAAATTTCGAAAAAAATATTGTATAGTTAAAAATTTAGACCATTTGACACTATTTATGACGCTTCTCTAAGTATAACATACATACGTATAAACCCCATTAACTTTCCGGTTTATTGTCAGAATAATGTGTTACATGTCAAATGGTCAAACTTTTAAAATGCTTAAGCGAAATTTTCAAGCCAGCTTTTAAAATTGAAAATTAAAAGGCGGGTGGACATGTTTTCTTCGCTTACTCGCTATTGTGGGGAGCCTTCGGACCTATAGGTAGCGTGTTTGGCCGCATACCAACAGTTCGAATCCCTTATCTGGGGAAAGTGTCATTTGACAAAAGAGGTCCTAGAACGTCACGCATTATTCAGTAAGCCAGATGCCCAGCGCCGGTGATACAATACTCCCTGAATACACATTAGTGGACATTAGTAGGCGCTGCCATACCTGATGGAGCTTGTCGCGTTTCTCTGAATGTCATTATTGACCCCTAGGGTCCAAAGGGATGTATCTATCACATTCCAAAGTGACAGATATTCTAACAAACAAAACATTTGTATAACATTTATACAATGCCGGCCCAACGTCTTCTACGTTGGTCCAAACATTGTATAAATGTTATACAAATGTTTTGTGTTCGCTGGATACATCCCTTTAATCCCCAAATCGCGATATAAAAGTGAAGATTATCGTGGCACCGGAATTTATTCATTTAATTTATGCCAATACAGAAGCAAATCAACCAAATATTTACCCTTGAGTTACTGGGGCAGTCTATATACGTTTTAACCCCTGAGCTGCTGGGGCCGTAAGTAAACGTTTTAACCCTTGGGCTGCTGAGGCCGTATATATATACGTGTTCAAACTTGTTTCAGACCAAATAAAATGTCTCTAAATCAACAAAACAAATTGTGATATAGGTGCTTAGTTAATCGAATAATTAAATATGGGATCGATATGCTTTTTAAATAAATATAAGCATATATTTGTCATTTGAAGCTGGAAATTGCATTAGCAATTCCGGCTTCAAATGACGAAAAATAAAAACAAACATTTCAGCAGGAATGCTATTAAACTGAAAAATTATTTTCATGTTTAAATGATGTTTTATAAATCAGGCATTACATTTTCCACCCCAGAACCCTAAATCACCCTCCCCAGATCATCTGTATAGCCCCGGCAGATATAGGGTGGTGTCGCCATAACAACCTATTATGACGTATTGATCGGCGACAGGCTGATATTACGGCAGTCATCCTGTGAGAGCTTGTAAGGTCAACCAGGTATTGACCGCGGTGCCGTGTGATGTCCGTTCATTGGTTTGTGATGGCTACAGCAGCTGGCAGGCGTCCACAGACTCAGACAGCAAAGTAACCTGGTAACCTCACATTGACGCCGTACAAATATGCGGGACATTTCTTTGGACGGTCATATAAGATTTCCCCTCGAATAATGAGGTCAAAAATATTTTTT
The DNA here is from genome assembly GCA_964017125.1 of Flabesymbios commensalis. Taxonomy (NCBI): domain Eukaryota; kingdom Metazoa; phylum Annelida; class Polychaeta; order Terebellida; family Flabelligeridae; genus Flabesymbios; species Flabesymbios commensalis. The sequence continues at coordinate 8,056,715 of OZ024905.1, forward strand.
TTTGAATCAGTAACATTTAAGTCACATGCTCGCATGCTCAGCTCACAGTTCGCACAGTCATTAAAAAGTTATGGACATTTTTCGGATCTTGGTGTCGAGATCGCTCTCAGTCACCGCCATGTGTATTTTTTTGGGTAAAACAAATACATCATTACATCAATTACATTACAGCTGCAAGCATCCACAGTAGCCGTGGAAAAGCCCACACCATAAAGATTTCTAACATGGCGGTGACCGAGAGCGATCTCGATACCTAGGTCTGAGAAATGCCCATTACTTTTTAATGACTCTGCGAAAAAAGCCGAGCATGCGATCATATATCTGAAATGTTAGGGATTCTAATCAACCTATTGGCAATCTGATAAATGTCCGTAAGCAGGATTACTTAAAAAATTAAAATAGATTTGCCTGGAAATTTTACCAGAGGTGTGTCTCAGGCCAAAGACCAAACCAATAAATTGTGGGGATGATCTGGATTCGGGGGAACAGCTGGCGTCCCATCCGTGAAGATCAGATTTGCAAACCACCCCTAAACACTGCAAGTGAAATTGAGAAAATGACCCCTAAACAGTGCAAACTCACTTGAAAAAAGGCCCTTTCTTATACTCGCCATTTAGTGAACGGTGAAGAATGACCTCTAATTCTGTATTTCAAAACATTCCTCTCTTTAAAAATACCCCTTGTTGGAGGTTTTAGGCCATTTTGACCCCCTAAACGCGTGATGCACGTTACGCGAGTTTTTCACGGAAAACAACCCTAATAACGTGTTTTCTCCATCACGGATGGGACGCCACCTTTCTGGAGAGCAGCTCCCCGGGTCCAGATTACGATCTGAAACACAGGGATTTGTATGTAACTTTCACCAGATGTGGGTCTCGGACCAAGGAACAATCCATTAATTTCAGCGGAGGTTTGCAGTCTTTGACTGACTGTCTAGTGATTAATGTGATTTTCCTAACCCTTTCAGCGCGGGGACCCACTTCAGACGTCAGAATATTGATTATGACGTCCGCAGGCTTACCAGTGCCTCTTGAACAAAATGAAGGTTTTAATAGAGGTTTTAAAATAAAAAAATAAGGTTTTTATAGGCTACTGAACAATAAAAATATAGGTTTATATAGGTTTTTTCTCATTAAATGTTAGGAATTGATTAATCTCTGCATTAAATTACCAACTTTCCGAAGTCCACAATGAGCAGCACATCAAAATGAACGCTAATTAAACTAACATGAATATTTTTTAGATAAAATGTTGTATTTGAAGAGACAAATTCTGTACATGAGGCATGCATAATAATACCAGAGGCAAGATGGGACGTGACAGTAGCAGAAAAACCTGTTCGTGACAAACAAACATGCGCGGGAATTGCAAATTTAACAAGAGCACACTCGATAATAGCCCGCCGCCGAATTATGATAAAGAAAGTAAAGACGAATGTCATCACGTAAATAACAACCCAAGATATAAATGGTATGTTAAACCAGCCGCTTTTCAAGTTATCGCGCCCACAAGGTCAAATTATGGACGTGAAATAAATGTGAAAAATGGCAATAAGTTGACCATTTTGATTTTTTTACCGGCCATTATTGAGCTTGTCCAAGAACTGCTTATTAGTAACATGCATAACAAACTTGAGGAGGATACTTGTGAAAATGTTGAAGTTATCGCGCCTATAAGGTCAAATTATTGACGTAAAATGAGAAAAATCGCAATAAATCGGCCATTTTGAATTTTTTTTCAGCCATTATTGAACTTGTCCAAGAACTACTTATAAGTAACATACATAACAAATTTGAAGAGAATATGTGAAAAACTTTTCAAGTTATCGCGCCCACAGGGTCAAATTATTGACGTAAAATGAGAAAAATCGCAATAAATCGGCCATTTTTTTTTTTTTTTAGCCATTATTGAACTTCTCCAAGAGCTACTTATTAGTAATATGCATAACCAATTTGAAGAGGATATGTGAAAAACTTTTCAAGTTTTCGCGCCCACAAGGTCAAATTATTGACGTAAAATGTGAAAAATCGCAATAAATCGGCCATTTTTTTTTCCGGTCATTATTGAACTTGTCCATGAACTACTTATTAGTAACATGCATAACCAATTTGAAGAGGATATGTGAAAAACTTTTCAAGTTATCGCGCCCACAAGGGCAAATTATTGACGTAAAATGTGAAAAATCGCAATAAATCGGCCATTTTTTTTTTTTCGGCCATTATTGAACTTGTCCGAGAACTGGTCATTAGTAACATGCATAACAAATTTGAAAAGGATATGTGAAAAACTTTTCAAGTTATCGCGCCCACAAGGTCAAATTATTGACGTAAAAGGTGAAAAATCGCAATAAGTCGGCCATTTTGAATTTTTTTTCAGCCATTATTGAACTTGTCCGAGAAGTGGTCATTAGTAACATGCAAAACAAATTTGGGAAGGAAACATGAAAAACTTTTCAAGGTATCGCGCCCACAAGTAAATGTTAACGCCGACGCCGACGCCGACGACGCCGAACTTCAATTGCAATAGCCCACCTTTTTTAATTAAAATTAAAAGGCGGGCTAAAAATTACAGTTTTTTTTTAAAGATTTTATAGGACTGAAAATTTAATATAGGTTTTCATAGGTTTCATAGGTTTCACCGGGATGCCTGCGTCTGTAGACGTTCCCCGCGCTGAAAAAATTCAACAATTATGAATCACAGAAAGCTTATAAGTTGAAATAACTTCGACTATTTTTTAGTGGGATAGGCCCCAGGGAATGACCTCCCCCTCTCCGGTTCTTAATTTTAATAACATAAAATTTAAAAAAATCACATCATAAAAATATTAAGAGAGAATACGTTTTGAATCTTGTTGAGTTTGACGATGCTCACCTGTGTTCACTTGGTAGGCTGGGGGGCTCTGTTTGTCAACCTGCTGTCTGCTGGGGTCATGGGACAGGGTGTCCATGTGTGTACCCCCGGTCTGCCCCCGCGGCTGACCCCGGGGGTCAGATTCGGCTTGACCCCCGGGGTGCTGAGGAAGGGTATAGCTGCGCCACCGTCCAGCTTTACCACTGCCCCCCTCTTGCATCGTGTCTTGTCTGACTGTCATAAGTGTCTATCACCACGTATATACACCTCAGGTCAAGTCCCTGGTGTTACCAGGATCATACGTGGCTGGATGACAACGCTTCAGTCAGTCATCACGTTTTTACTGTTTTATTAACCCTTTAACCACCGGTGCCGCATATATTCGGATTTTTTATGAGCACATTAAGTACCACCTTTTAAACATGTTAAAGATAAAATGTGACATCAATCAGCAAGATTTGAAAAAAGTTGACCTCCATTTTGTCAAATCTGAATACTTTTCACTCGCTTGAAGTTGTGGATCGCGTCAGCGAGACACAACTTCAAGTGGGGGGAAATTAAAATTGAATAATTTTGGGGTTAAAGGGTTAACCGATGAAACACCTATTATTGGAAAGGAAATGTGTGTTTGGACAGCAAAATTTCCAAATGTTTGATCTCAATTTAAACAAGTATGAGTATTTTTCACCCATTTTAAGTTGTGGGTCGCCGTAGCGAGACACAACTTCAAGTACGTAAAACCTCAAATAAAATAATTTGGCGGGTTAAATTTGAAAATAAATGTGTAGAGTGTTATTTTTTTACCGGTATAGCTTGGAATATCAAGGTCCTTACTCGACTCACTGAAATCTAAATATGGGCAAATTTACAGACGTAAATTGCGTTACATAAGCATGCACTGTAACCAGTGGGAACGAGTAAGAAGATATCCCGTTGCAGAGCAGGAAATAATAAAAACAATGTCATCCATGGTGAGATAAATCCTCCAGTATTTTACAATACAGAATAAAGTCTGTGGAATATTTCTCTTCTTACAATACGTAAAAGAGTCTGTAAGATATTTCTCTTTTACAATACAGAATACAGTCTGTAGAATACTTCTCTTCTTATAGTACAGACAACGGACACGATCATCTATGCAGCTGTTTCTCCCAACACGATGTATGCAGCACAGATTGAGTGTTTCTTCCTCTGAGGTTTGTGATGTTTATCTAAGGTCTGGCCAGTGACAATGCCAGCTCAATACTACAATGTACTCAATCAATACCATGGATACAAGAAATACAGAAGAAAACCAAAAGAAAACATAGACTCAAAACTTATATGACGAATGAGCTAATTTTAGTTATATTATAATTTGCCTAAAGGAAATCAACAATTGCACAACTCATCGGAAGGGTAATTTAGGAGTCGTTTTCTTGTACTTTTGTTAGTTTATGCTTGATCATTTCTCCCTCCTTTCGTACGGGTAACTCCGTATACCCTTAAACTGTTCCATTATATAATTTAAATTTGTACCCACTTGAAGTTACCCTGACCCACAGCTTCCAGTGGGTTAATATGACCCACTTGAAGTTACCCCGACCCACAACTTCAAGTGGGCTAACATGACTTACATTTGAGTTTTAATCAAAACTATAGATTAATCTTAAAAAAATGAATGATCATTTCCCTAACTAATTTACCTTGAGGTATTATCCAGCTAAATTAATTTTTCAGTCACTTGAAGTTGTGTCTCCCTACCACGACCCACAACTTCAAGTGACTGAACAAAATTCATGTTTGTTTAATGTGAGAACAAACATTTGCAAATTTTGACGCTCAGCTAATCAAATAAATCAATTTTGGAAATGTTTATGTCTCATCAATGGAAACATTTTTCGTCATTTGAAGGTGGAAATTGACGACGTATAGAACCGTTTTCAGACTTTTTATTTCTCCATCAAACAAGAAAATTTGGAGGAAAAATGTACATATATATTCGCTAGATTCGCGTATGGTTTGAATCCAGTTAAGCACATATTTAGTAATTTTAACCCACTTGAAGTTGTGGGTCGCGGTAGCGAGACTCAACTTCAAGTGGGTAAAAATTTAAATCCTATAATGTAGCGTTGGGTTAATACAGAATATTCAGCCCTGAGAGTTTGTCCAAACTAGAAACGGTCGGCATCGCGTTACTGTCTACAGCCGAGTTGATTGCTTCCGGTGGAGCGATAAATGGAGAAGTTATGAGTCTGTCTCTGGATCTGAGGATGCACGGATGGCGGGCATCACTCTGTGAGACTAGGACGCCTTACGCAGAGAAGGTAAGTATGGCTCAGAATGAGAAAAAAGTGCCAGAGACATCACGGTCCCATCTTAGACTGAGAGGCTGTAAAGGGACATGCCAAGGTCTAAAATCAGCAAAAAATCGGTGATTTTATTTTAGCTTAATAATATGAACATATGATGTAAACATGTCCATAGACTAGAACTGCAAAAGTTTTCAATTTTTGTGCTGCTTATTCACCAGTTAGGCTAGATATAGAGACGAAATTCCCGATTTCTAATTATTGACAACCATGTCAAAAATTAAAAATACGGGAGTTTCGTCTCTATATCTAGCCTAACTGGTAAGTGCGCAGCACAAAAATTGAAAACTTTTTCAGTTCTAGTCTATGAACATGTTTACATCATATGGTCATATTATTAAGCTGAAATAAAATCACCCATTTTCTGAGAATTTTAGAACTGGGCATGTCCCTTTGATTGTATGCAGTGTTTTTCTGGCTACTCAAAGAAACCCTGGCAGCAATGAGCCTGTAGATTAAATCTTACAACGCTGACTAATTTTGTTTAAACTATGGAGACCAAACGTTTTTTTTTCAATTTGTAAGCATCATAAATATCTTAGTTGGCTCTACCTATGTTATGGGTCTACGACCATCAGAAATATTTTAATTCTTTCAGCGCGGGGACTGTCTTTGTACCTCAGGATCTGACGTCTTTACACGTCAGATTCTGATACGTCAGATTCTGGGGGTTGTATCAACTATTAAAAACAATTCAACTGTTTAGGGCGGCGCAGTGGCTATACTCTATTCTTGTCGTTTTGTATCGATATACCATCACTCCCGCCCTCTAGTTGTTTACTTATGAACGAGAATGCACTAAAAATATGCGGTGTTTGTTCGAAAAATAATACACACTTTTGTAATTGAATGTGTTCATATCAAGGTAAAAATATAATTCCGAACGTTATTTGTGTCTACATTTATGGTAAAATATGTATGCTGTGATACTCGCATTAAAAATGATTTATTGCAATAAAAACTATATTTGTTCTACATAATTATATTACTCACACAAATTTACGCTCAGTTTGAAATTTATGGGAGGGGCCGACAGTTTGAAGCAGCGTGGAGAGGGGTGCTCAAATAGGTGGAAAAGGTGTGGTCGCATTCAGGGGTTGAGCGAGAACAAATATCTCTGAAGCCTGTAGGATGAGAGAGATGGGCATTAATCCTTGTTCTGCCATACCCATATGATCAAACACGCCCCCATCCGGGTTAACGTGATACTGTCGGCCATTTTTTCGAAATTTTAATTTAAATTTTGAGGTATTGTCACCCGGGTTACCGAGGTAAAAACCGTTAGAAATCCTGAAAATCATCCCTCAAAATAGCAAATTTCACACAATACCCAGGTCATATGGTTTTAGGAGATAAAGGTTTATATAAAATACGCGTTAATGTTTATATCTAGATTTAGCATGTGTGGCTTTTATAAAACAGCAGATCATATGTTTTTAGCAGCCCTTGAAATTTTCGACATGCGATTTTATAAAAATATCAGCAGGTCATATTTAAACCATATTAAACGTCAGATCTGACGTCTACAGACGTCAGATTCTGACGTCTAAAAACGGTCCCGCACTGAAATAGCTAAAATATTGATAATGGTCGTAGACCAATAAGGGTAATCAAATGAAGCGTTAACTAAGTAAACTAAGACATTTATGATGATTTCAAATTGAAAAAAACCCTTTGGTTTTCTTTTGTCAAAACAAACATATTTCGGCATTGTAAGTGTTAACCGGGTGTCCGGATGGCAGCCATTATACTGTGTATTTGTACTATTGATCATGTTTTGTTTCCATGTCAATGGTTTACTGATTATCTGACTAGACGGCGAGGCCTGACCTGAGAAGATCATTAAGATCCCTAAAAATGTGAAACAAGTGCCGGAGATATCTCGGCCCCACAAAGATTTCTAAGAATTAGCCGTGACGTCTTCCCCGGGGCCGTAGACTGCTGCATTCGTTTTATCCCAAAAAATAAACATTTTTCAACACGGTGGTGACTGAAAGCAATCTCGACTCCAAGGTTCGAATAATGTCTACAACTTTTAAATGACTATGCGGAAACTGAGCTCAGCATGCGATATCGTAGCTGAAATGTTACAGCTAAAAAACACTATTTTAGACCTGATTATTTGAAGCCGAGTCTCAGATATGACCGTCCAAGGAAATGTCCCACAATTTTTATGAGTTCAATCTGTTATCATGTTTATACTAAGAATGAGAAACAAGTGCCGGAGATATCCCTGTCTCACAGAGATCAGTGTTCAACCACGAGAAGTCTGTTTTATCTGAGGCTGGGTGGATGGTTCTCCTCGATATATCTGAGAACACTCAGCCTATATCAATGAAATTATGCACACACTACTTAGCTGATAATAATCCTTTCAACGCGGAAATATTTGTGTATAAACCATGGACACCAAAGGCTTTTTTCAATTGGAAATCATCATAAATGTTTTAGTTAGCTGTTTCCGCTTCATTTGAATATCTATGTTATGGGTCTACCTATGTTATGAGTCTACGGCTTTTGTATTTATATAATTCTTTCAGATCGACTTTAGACGTCAGATTGTAAAATCTGTACACTCTAAACAATATATGTTTTTTAAAAAGAACTCTTCAGTACAATCACCATGCAACCTCAGAAGAAGGGTTTTCCAGGGGTTGCATGGTGATAGTACTGAAAGATTCTTTCTAAGGAACCTTTATTGTTTAGAGTGTAGCGTCAATCCCCGCGCTGCAAGGGTAAAGAAAAGTATACACACTGTCGTATAGTTAATTCTGAGAATACTCAGCCAATATCAATGAAATTATGCAGACAGTGTTCTAGTGTTCTATAGTTGGGGAAAAATTACCCCTTTTAGGCCTGAATTTACCATTGTCATCTTCGTCCACTACAAGCCGCGAATTGCTGTCGCAATTCTCGACTTGTAGTGGAAGAAGATGACTTGGATTGAGTGGCAAATGAACAAAATATATTGTTATTATTTATGCTTTAATGCATTGATAACTAGCGGGAGGAGGGTTAATCCCCCCCCCCCCCCCCGAGTACATGTATGGATATTTTGAGTACCCTGTAGTACATCACACTACATGTACCCTACTGACACTAAGCATTCACAAGTACCTGTACCCTCACACTGCCAACATCACATGTCCATAAACCTGAATCACACGTAATGAAACACTGTTTGTTCTTGGTGATGTAAGGCAACAGAGAAAAAACATGTTCGCTTTCGTTAGTCAGATCTGAACCATTAGTTAGGCAAATTCACCCTCCTAAACTTGTTCCGGAACACGTGTGGAGGTGTGGAGGTTAAAGGGACCCCTTGGGATGAGACATTTTCAATGTTGTCAATTTTGAAAATTTAATTTATATGAAGCTATATAGCCTACTGATCTTAGCTAAAAATACGAAAAAGTCAAAAAAACATTTTAAAGCACCGACAAAGAGCGAAATAGTTGTATTTCCAGGTCGTATATTGCCATGTAAACAAAACAAGTCAGCAATATTAAGCACTTTCCATCACATATTCCCACGTATCAGACGGTAAGATCAGAGCAGTCACCGCTAATTGGGGGATAATTGGTGTCTCATAGTCAGGACACGGGAGGACACACCTGCAGCACTGATTGTCCACCCAACGCTGGGCCGATGCCATCATCATGTGGCCCAATGCTGTGAAAACATTCAATCGTCCTTCAGGTATACAAATAGTTTGTTTGGGTTTCTTCTGGTTTCATAGAAATGTTGATTAAAAATATTTGTAAAAATATGAAAATTCTGAAAAAAATAAAAACATGATCTGTGGGATACACTACTTCAGTGCGGAATTAAAAACCAAAATTGATGTCAACCCAAGGGGCTGCTTTAAGTATTTTATTTTTATTAATTAATATTATACCATAATCGATCTCATTTTTAAGTTTGATAAAAAAGAATAAACGAATGAATGAATGAATGAATGAATGAATGAATGAATGAATGAACAAATGAATGAATGAGTTAATGAATGAATGAATGAATGAATGAATGAATGAATGAATGAATGAATGAATGAATGAATGAATGAATCAATCAATCATTGGTGATATCGGAGAAAGCGCTGATAATTCAGATGACACTGTCTTCCAGAAATTTGCAATTCGAGCTCTGGCGGTCCGAGACCGAATACACTACAAGTGAACCACATCGGGGCACGAAACCACCAGCAACTGGAATGAATGAGTTAATGAATGAATAAATGAATCAATCATTGGTGATATCGGAGAAAGTGCAGATGAATCAGATGATACTGTCTTCCAGAAATTTGCAAAAACACTACAAGTGAACCACAGCGGGGCACGAAACCACCAGCAACTGGAAGTTTGATCAGGAGAGCAACTTATAAGTTATGGAGATTAGTTTCATCATAAAAATAAATTTCAAAACACGTAAGAGCCAATGACATATTCTAGAATAGCCCACCACCGATCAAATTTAACGCCATCAAAACTGACATATGGGTGATTAATTTTGTCGAATATTTACCTGCATAGGACTTAAGGCTCGGTGTATCTAATTGTAAATCTGATTCATTCTGTTGTAAAACCAGGCCGTGGAGTAGTATAATACAAGCATGAATAAATGAATGAATGAATGAATGAATGAATGAATGAATGAATGAATGAATGAATGAATGAATGAATGAACAACGAAAACCAGAATAGGGAGTATCTAAAAAGTTGAGTTGATTTGAAGAAGCGGGTATTTTTTTGTTTGGCCTATGCGCTCGGACTGATGGTTAAGCAGATATATTTATTTGTTTGGCCTGAGTGCACATTGCAGTGATTGTTAAGCGGATAGATTTATTTGTTTGGCCTGAGCGCACGTTGCAGTGATTGTTTGAGCACGGATCATCCACGTCCTTGTATGATGTCCACAATATGCAGTCCCAATGTTGTGTTAACGTTGGGCCTGCGTTGTAAACACTGGCCCACCATTAATACACCATTTCGCCAGCATGCAGAATTGATGACAGGGTTGTCACATAGCTCTCACAACATCAAACAAACAAGAAAAGTTGACCCAATGGCGGTTAAATGTTGGGCAATCGTCGCAGACAGTGGGCCAACGTTACACCACCACTGTGTAAACGTCTATACTGGGCATACCAACAAGTACACAGTAAACAAGAGACACCAATCAAATGTTGCTGGCCCAACATTAAACCAACATTTTGATCTATGTCTGTGTTTGCTCGGTGAATCACTTAGAGTCCTCGGTTGAACTGATTGGTTATTGTCAGTTTTACATAACAAATGACCAGTTTCCATTAACAGGTTTATACTGCTAGTGACTATATATTTCTTGTCTACTATGCAAAAACACGTTCTTAACACATGTGTATGCAAGCAGAACAATTTTATTGATAAGTAAAACAATATCCCATTTGTTTGCAAAAAATATTAGGAAAATCTATGATGTCAAGGGATTGCTAGCAATATACTTAAAATAATGAAAACTTAACCACGAAATTGTACACAGTGTATAGTTATATGGATACCACATAGGTATACGTGGAGAAAAAATACTTTGCTACATTATTCCAGGTTTTGTTTACAGCGTTTCAATACGGTGTGTTTTTCTCGAGGTGCTTTAGTGACAGATAGGAAGTATTGAAAGATTGGCAAAAATAAAAGTTAGCGTTTCGTTGATTACTCAGTCAATTATCAAACCATTTTCACGAGATTTTCTAGTCATTTGTAAAACAATTCTGAGAATAAACCGGAATGAAGTTATTAGGTTTATAGTGAGGCCAAATGTATTTACCACATGTCAATTTTTGAACTATATATATATATATATAAACAATATGTTTTACGAACTTTTTAGGATATGTCAAATGACTAAAAAATAGCTTTTACAAAATTGCATCCAAATCGTTTGCGAATTGACTGAGTAATCAACGAAAGTTAACATTCATTTTGGACAATCTTCCACCGTTGTACAGACTATAGTCTGATTCACATTAGCCGTTGTGAATGATTTTCGCCGATTTCTCAGTCAATTCTCAATCAATTTTCATGAAATTTTACACACACTATTTCCCATTCATGTCGTGACTACCCGGAAAGTTTCGCGGAGTTTTGATACATATTTTAGAAGTTAGACATTTTGACATGTAGTAAATAAATAAAAAATGTTGCCCCCTATAAACCCATTATATTTATTAGCTTCGTCCCACAATTTTATTACATGTCAAATGGTCTAGCTTCTACAATACTTATCAAAACGTCGCTAAACTTTCAGGGTAGTCACGACATAAATGGAAAATAGTGTGTGTACAATTTCATGAAAATTGGTTGAGAATTGATTGAGAAATCCGCGAAACTCAATAATCCTGGTTGATGAATTCAATGTGAATCTGACTATATTACATAATCAATGACGTCTTAAGGTTGCTTCCGTCAACACGAACACAAGTGACGCAAACAGGAAAAAACAGCCATCTCATCAACCTTAGAGGCGATGTGATCGTGATGTAACCTGAGTACATCTAATTCAGCTTCTCTTCGAAGATCCATACACGCGCTACTGTGTTATATGAGAGTCAAAAGAAAAGTTGTGTATTGCATCCCAGCCTGGTTCCCCTTTTTACTATCTTCTTTAGTTTACTATATATGGGGGGGGGGCCCTCATTGTCCGTTCGTGACGCAAGCTGAGGGAGCACTAAACAGTGAGGTTGTGGATGTAAACACGCAATGAAAAATGCTACCTATCATTATCTATCATTTTTTTCTATCACGCTTAGTTCACTCTGGGTAGGGGGTTTCATTGTTTGGCACCATTTACATATTACAAAACAATCTATGGAACGAAATCGTGCATGTTTTAGAAGACTAACGATCAAGTCAGAGTATGTAAAGGTGCAGGTTTTTTATAGTCTGATATCAAATCCGGAGACCTATCATCGGACTTTACATTTTACCCCCTGCGTCACTGGACCTGTTCATTCTTGTGTTATTTCAACTCCCCGGGGAGCACACAGTCCTGCAGCCGTTTCGGCGCATTGAACTTATCGTACACATTGCTATCTCTGTCCTACCAGGTACTCATTTTCACCTGAGTCAAGTGAAGCATTTGAGGGTGAAGTGTCTTGCCGAAGGACACAACATCCTAACTATGTCCCAAGATTGAGAGGGGAGAAACATGATATTTCTCTGAAAATCCTGCACCAAGCGGGATTCGAAACCGCACGACAGGCGACGACATCGGCAAAGCGCCACGCTCTAACCATTGCGCCACGTCCCTCTCTACGTGTGTTCAGTAAACATGAGGCGTTAATCCAATGTTGTTTTAACCCTTAGGCCAAAACAACAAAATTGTTTGCTTCTGGTAACCCGCCCGACCCTAATTTTAGGTGTCAACCCTATTTTTTTTTTAAGATCTGCCAACCCTAATTCTTTTTATCATTAAATAACAGAGCTAAACTTTTTTTTCAGCATTCTGATCAGCGCACAGTATGAAAAACGGTACATTTTATGCAGAATTTGTTTATTTTGCTTCGCTGCACAAAAATAACCAGTATGCGCATCACCTAACAGGGTGTAGCAAAAAAAAATATCCGACCTACCTACCCTATTTCTAAAAAGTCCGTCACCGGAAAAATACAATTAATTTTTTTTGGCCTTACAGTGCGGGGATAGACTTTAGACGTCAGAATCTGACGTCTGTAGACGTCAGATTCTGACGACTAAAGTCTATCCCCGCACTGTAAAAATAAAAATATTTCTAATGGCCGTGGACCCATAACATAGTATTCAAATGAATCGGAAAGAGCTAACTAAGATATTTGTGATGATTTCAAAGTAAAAAAAACACTTTGGTCTCTATGAATTTTACAAAAAAATTCGAACGCTTTAAGTAGACGGTGGGCCAACATTAAAACAGCATTTGGTAATAGCTCGCGTTAGCTGGAATTAGCATCTCATTGGATTTCTACAGGTAGCTACTTCATCCTTGAATTGAATTAGCGACACGCTTATTGACAGATTTCTGCCCTGAGATAGATGACGTAGCATTCAAGACGAAAGTAGTAATAAAGCCTGAAGGTTTTGAAATATACAATCAGCTGCTTTAACCCGTAAAGCCCTCACGATGCATTAAAGCATCATTTGACATCATTGAAAACAAACTTTCAGAAGATAAATTTCCATGAAATGCTCTACGAATACATGGTAATTTTCTTCAATTTATCACCCACTTCCAGTCATCAATATCCACTACAAGTCGAGAATTGCTTCAGCAATTCGCGGCTTGTAGTGGATGAGATGACAATGGTTAATTCAGGCACGAAAGGGTTAAAGCATCATTTTACATCATTGAAAACAGACTTTCAGAAGATAAATTTCTATGAACTGTTCTACGAATACATGGTGATTTTCTTCAATTTATCATCCACTTCCAGTCATCAATATCCACTACAAGCCGAGAATTGCGACAGCAATTCGCGGCTTGTAGTGGATGAAGATGACAATGGTAAATTCAGGTTTGAAAGGGTTAACCCTTACAACGCTGAACTATTATTATATAAGCCATGAAGATCAAAGGGTTTTTTCAATTAGAAATCATCATAAATGTGTCAGTTAGCTCTTTCCGCTTCATTTGAATACGTATGTCATGGGCCTGCGGCCATTATATAAGTGCTTAAATTCTTTTAGTGCGGGGACGTTTAAAGAAGTCACATTCCCGGGTTAGAAGAAAGTCTAAGCCAAAAAAGATTAGAGAGAAAACGATATGTATAGACGTGGTATAAACAGGAATGACAATCATGAGGGAAAGGTTACTTCCAGAAAATCATATCACGATCTGATGGTATAGATACATGGCGAACCTGTATGCTTAACCCTTTAACCGCCGGTGCCGCATATATTCGGGTTTTCATGTTGTTATTAGCACACCAAGTACCACATTTTAAATATGTTAAAGATAAAATGTGCCATCAATCAGCAAAATTTGAAAACAGTTGACCTCCATTTTGTCAAATCTGAATAATTTTCACTCACTTGAAGTTGTGGATCGCGTCAGCGAGACACAACTTTAAGTGGGTGAAAATTCAAATTGAATAATTTGGCGATTAAAGGGTTACATGTATGATAACAGTGAAAGACAAAATTTTAAATGGTCTAAACAGGATGACACTCAGCAGGTAAAGGTTATTTCCCAGGAATTGTATGTCATAATGCCATCGTATTATAGATACAAGACGAACACGTAATGCTTTCACGAACACGAACACGTAAGCCTAATGCTTTCAAATACAATGAAAGACGGAATTTTTTTTTTATTAAATAACCTTTATATTTAAACATGGAGCCATCTATTTGAAATGTGACATTCTACGTGATTTCACAGGTATTTTGCTTGTAAACGCTGATACTCTGTGACATTTCAATCATTTAAGATCCATTATCGAACCACATGACATATATGACAAATAAAATATATTGACTAAGCATTATATTATGGAAATTGCAATTAGGACGTCGTTCGTCTTATTTATTTTGATTAAAACTTACACATGAATCTTTCATAAAATCAACCTTTGAGGTGGAAAATACGTCAGGGGCTTACATCGCAAGAGGGAATAGTTAAGTGTTCAGGTGATAGGGCATGCTCGCTGTCGGACCGATACGTTTGAATTTTATTAAACGTGAATCTACCATGTTTTTCTTACTGTAGACCATGTTTACGAAAGATCATGGTGGTGAATTTACCACCATAGTAGACCATCTGACCTTGGTAGACCATGACTAGGAACAGGCCAAATTCTGAGCATGGTCAGAAGTTGGCCAATTCCTAACCATGGCATACCATAGTAAACCATTTTGTGCTCTATTCACTAGACTACCATGTTATTTCATGAAGACCATGTTTTCACTATGGTCGGTTATGAGATAGCATTGTGACCATGGTCTTCCATGGTGCAAAGTCGCCTGGGAAACGCTATAAAACATTCGTACAGGCAGATATGCATTTCTGGTACAGGTCTCATACCTAACGTTTTATATTGTGCTACTAACTGGCCATAAGAAGATAGATCGTTATAAGTATCTGCTTCCTTCTGTGTATTACCCATGCGGTGCATCTAATGATCTTCCATGTCGTTTGAATTTGACTGTGAAGTTACCATAGATTAACCATAAATGTATGGTTACCCTTTCCAGCGTGGTGTCCTTCTTTATATGTCAGAATCTGACGTCTTTAAACGTCAGAATCTGACGTATAAAGACAGTCCCCGGACTGAATAAATTGAAAAAAATTATTAATGGTCGTGGACCCATAACATAGGTATTCGAATGAACCAGAAAGAGCTAACTGAGACATTTATGATGATTTCAACATGATTATTTGAAAAAATATGGTCTCAATAGCTTACACAATAATATGTCAGCGTTGTAGCGGTTAATCTATGATGTTACCCCATGTGATCTGAGGACGGGACGGAAGCTGATTGTCCATGTGGACGTCAGGCGAGACCATTAGTCAGTCAATACATGTCATAAAGTGCTTCTTCCATGCCTACAAACTCATCTGTCAGAATCCATACTAGATTATTAATCGATATCTGGTACTTGACATGTATTATGCACGCCTCCCGCTGGATGACGATCAGAGAGTATCATATATTGATTCCCCAGTATTATACCCCTTAGAGCACTAATCACGTCTAAACCCTTAATTGTCCGCCAAACAAAACAATTTAAAGGGAAATAACATTAAATTTGCTAAATAATTTATTGCACTTATGTAGTATTTTATCACTTGGGTTCCCACTCAAAACAGAAAACAAAATTCCATGATTTTTCCATGATTTTTCGATGATACTAGGTTATTTCTCCAGGAAATAAAAAGTGCCAAATTTTGCTTTGGCTGCATGTGTAATTTGCCTATTATTTTTATTATTATTCGCCTAAATTGTTTGTACAGCGAAGATTTGGCACATGCAGCCACCAGTGGTCAAATATCAGGTTAAGAAAGAAACACAAGTGAATAAATTGTGCAAAATGTATTCTGATGTTGACAAAAATGTGGATAACTGAAACTAAATTCCATGATTTTTCCATGAAAATGTACTTTATTTAAAATTCCGGGATTTTTTCATGCATGGATTTTTTTTAGGCCAAATTCCAGGTTTTCCAGGTGAGTGGGAACCCTGACTTGACAAAAGTATATGATGCTGTCAAGATGAGAAATGCAAGCTCTATAACTTAGAGCCATAAGGTTTAACCCTATAACCGCCGGTGCCGCATATATTCGGGTTTTCCTTTTTATTAGCATATTAAGTACCACATCAACCAGCAAGATTTGAAAAGAGTTGACCTCCATTTTGTCAAATCTGAATAATTTTCACTTACTTGAAGTTGTGGATCGCGTCAGCGATACAAAACTTCAAGTCAGTGAAAATTCAAATTGAATAATTTGGCAGTTAAAGGCTTAACCCTTGGATCGATGAATTCAATAATTTTCACCCACTTGAAGCTTCGTCTCGCTGCCGCGACCCACAACTTCAAGTGAGTGAAAATGACTCATATCTGTTTAACTTCACCAAATATAAATTTGCAAAAATAATGTACACAGCATATGCGTCAACCTTCGATGAAAATAGAAGGTCATAGAATATATGCATAATTATTCTAAATCCACTAGGGTAAAATTATCAAATTAAATTATAATACAAGATAATGTTCTATTTGCTTGATTGCTTTGATACAAAATAGGTCATGTGATGCAAATTTCATCGCTAAAATGTGAGGGGTAAATTTGTCATTTTGTGGGCCGCGTATGAGTGATACACGCGACAGTTTTAGTAACCATGCTCAGTGATATGATCAAAAGTCATTATAAATGCGATCCCTGTAGTGATAATATGATGGCTATTTAAATATGGATGGTTCAGTGCAGTCTCGGATGGTTTGCAAAGATAAGCTTTCCTGGGATGTTTTCCATCGTTAACGTTGACAATTTTTACCTGATCTTGAAGTCGTGGTGATGCGTGCCTAATACGTGTGCGCTACATTGTAATTTTTTTTCACCCACTTGAAGTTGTATCTCGCTGCCGCGACCCACAATTTCAAGTGGGTGTAAACAACTTATATTTGTACAATGAGAATCAAACATATGGCAATCTAGTAAGGTTAAAGGTCATTTTTCCTTCAAATTGTCTTGTTTGAAGGTTGAATGAAGAGTCCAAAAACGACCATATTAGCGTTTAAAACCCGAAAAGCGCTAAAAAATGAACACCATGGAGACCAAAGGGTTTTTTCAATTTGAAGGCGTCATAACTGTCTTAGTCAGCTCTTTCTGATTCATTTGAATACCTATGTTATGGGTCTACGGCCATTATAAATATTTTCACTCTTACAGTGCCGGGACCGACTTTAGTCGTCATAATCTGACGTCTGCAGAAGTCAGATTATGACGATTAAAGTCGATCCCGGCACTGTAAGAGATAACGGGTGATATTTGACATGCATAGGATTCTCTAATTCCATTCAATATAAATACAATCTAATGACCATTTAGAAATATTTGTTAGTGTGAGGTATTTGAAACAGTGGCTGAACTTCTTAGTCAACACAAATTTTCTCGGGTAGAAATCTGAACTCGCTTTTGTGAGCTGAGAAAAAATTGTAAAAAGCCAATGAAATTTACTTTTGACCTCCCCTTACCCTAAGATGTGAATCCGGCCTTCGGCATCACTACTATATACGTCATTTGCTGTTTTCACGTCCCAAGGTTGAATTAGATAGTTGTAAATTTTCCTAACTTTGAAACATTATTTTCTAAACTTATGACGTTTCGACTTGCTACGGCAAACCTTGATCACATACACAAGTGATCAAGGTTTGCCGTATGAAGTCGAAACGTCACATGTTTCAAAGCAATGTTCCAAAGAAAAATTTACTACTATTTTATCGATTGTTGGTACCTCGAATAACATATTTTCAACATGGTGAAAGTAAATTAGAAGAAATACATGGATTCGCTAAGTTAACGAGTTATATTTTCACACCATTTTTTCACCAAACAATTGAAAATCTTGATGTGGAAACACTCTTTCCATCCCAATAACTGTAATTTAATCGCCTAATAAAACGGCTTAAAAACGAAAATAGCCGTGCGGCGAAAGGGTTACGTTAACGTCGTACAAGTAATACACGTGACAAATTTCCCGTTCAGACGTGCGGTGCTATATGGTAGGTCTAATAGAGACTATTATTTATCAAATCAATGCTCCCAAAAATAACCACAGTTATTTCAATATTGACATTTCAGTCACAGGTGTAGTAGCGATGTGCTAGTATACAGGACAGTAATATTTTTTTAAAGATATAGCCGCAATTGGCTCAAAACGATTAACCCCTTGCATACTAATCACGTCGTTTTAAATTCATTTTATCAGCCGATTAAAAAAATCACTGTTATTGGGAATTATATGACTGTTTAAACATCAAGATTCGTAAATGTTTGCTCCTAAAATAAACACATATGCGTAATTTTCAACCACTTGAGGTTGTGGATCGCTGGAGCAAGACACAACCTCAAGTGGGTGAAAATTTAAATAAATTCACATAGCAGGAAAAGAGTTAAAGCATTATTCATGATAAAACGCTATAAACTGTTACTTTGACGACATAGATGATTGTATCTGTAACATCCAGCCATATGTCGCCTAGTGTTTACTCTGTTAACAATTATCATATGTGATGCTACACCCGCATATATACTGTTTAACCCTTGTGATGCTGAATTGATTCCTTCTATTTTTCATCATTTGAAAAACTATTCGATCCACGTATGTGACATTTGATTTGGTTTCAAACATGTTTGAAACTGTATGTACATAGACTATAGTGGAAGTCACATTCACTGACGTTTAATGACGTCATACTCGCCGTCAGATTAACTTGTATCGCATGTTTTTCGCCGATTTCTCAGTCAATTCTCAACTGATTTTCATGAAATTTTGAAAGGGATATTTTCGAGCACCCCGCCAAATATAGTGAAATATTCCATAGTGCAGAAGTTAGACCATTTGACAAACATTCAGAAAATTTGTAATTACGATGTCCCTCTATAAACCCATTAAACTGGTTAAAATAAAATCCGTTTTAAGCCTTGAATTACACTACATGCCAGATGGTCTAACTTTTGAACTACACAATACCATATTTTTCACGGTATTTTGCTAAATTTCCTGAAAATCGGGAGAGAATTGACTGAAAATCGGCAAAAATATGCGCTACAAGTTGATATGGGGAATAGTAGTTTTACACATGCACGGCTGCTAAAACGGCTATATATTTTTTCTGGAACAAATTATTGATGAAATTGAACACGTTTGGTGTCATATTACATCAGATAACACATATCTCGTTTGCAATCGGGTAGCCCTCCGACGAACACGATATATCTAACACATGGTAGATTGATGTTGGGCCAACATCACAGACGTTGGGCCAACATTGAGCCAACACTAGTTTAATGTATCTTGCTTACTGGGGATGTATGACAGACAGTACATTCAAACATCAAATATTTTCATATAATAACGTCCCCTTGGATATGAAAGGGTGTATCTGCCATGTCACAAAGTGGCAGATACATCTTTTTATATCCAATGTGGCAGATACACAGTGGTATTTTATTATGCTGTGTAAAAGAGCACTGCTTTCATAATTGAAATAGCTACGACTTGTTTGTGTATAATTATGTACTTGCAGGTGGGCTGGAGGGGGGGGGGGGGCATGCATATAAACAGGGTATTATACCTGTGAAGTACCAGGTGTATAGAATTATACCTATTATATCATAATATGCCATAGACGTACAGGTGTAGATAGTTATACACAGGTCTATTATGTCATAATATAACACACACGGATAGGTAATGACGTAGTGACGCACGAAAGGTAATGACCACACATTGGTATTATAGGGTGGTATCTGCCACTCTCCAGAGTGGCAGATACCACCCTTTAATACCAAGGCGACGACATAATACTACAATACAGGAATCTATAAAAAGGCAGTGTCGCATTACCATATAGCGTCATAATATAATACAGATACTGGAGCTAATGAGTGCATAAATAATATTATACTCAGATTCATATTAGCCTGGGTGAATGAATTTCGCTGATTCCTCAGTCACTTTTCAACCATTCACATTAGCCTGGGTGAATGCATTTCGCTGATTTCCAAGTCACTTTTCAACAATTTTTTATGAAATTTATAAAAAAAAAAAAAAAAAAAATAATAATTTTATGAAATTTGACACACACTATTTTCTAGAGATGGGTATTTCAGAAATTAGACCATTTGACATGTAATGACATTTTGAGACGAGGTTTTACGGGCTTATAGAGGGCGAAATTTGGCCACATTTACATGTTAAATAGACTAACTTTTAAACTATAAAAAAAAATTCCATAACATTTGCAGGGTAGTCGCGGCATCACCCAAAAAAGGTGTTTCTAAAATTTCAAAACAATAATGGTTAGGAATTGACTGATAGTGAAGCAGGATATAGTCTCGTATTCCCATCTAGCAATGTTTTTGCAGCAGGAACATATGCGCTTTCTAAATCCTATATACCTATGTCGTTGGCACATGTAATAAATATAGAAATAATGAAAACAATATGCAAATAACAAAATGTATAGGACTAAAAAAGTATATTTATGTCTGTATTTGACCGTATACGGCTACACTATGATTGATAGAATCAACAGATCGTCGTGTCTAAGCCCTATCTTTTCAATGGCCACAAACTGTATAACAACAGGGTGAAATACCCATGAAATCAAATACGCTGGTTGGATGTTGAGACAATCTGAGGCCAGATTCAAGCATGGTTGTCACTCTGGATGGGCCACAATTCTCTGACATTGTTCAATAAAGGAAAATATAATCAGATTCTATTTTCATCGGTCGAATGAATAAGGTGTTCGCCCAAAGGCCCACACCTCATTCACTGGACGAGTGCTGTATTTCTACATATCGCACTCAAATGAACACCTGTTGCACATCCCTAGATAAATAGTATAAACTATTTGATTTGACTTTTCACCCACTTTGCAGTTGTGTATTGCGGTAGCGAGACACAACTTCAAGTGGTTGAAAATTTAAATCAAATAGCTCTCTGCTCTAGTTGTAAAAAACTTGTAACACGAGTGCCGGTAAAAACACTGAAAAACTACTACATAAAAGTCAAGATCAGTGGGATTTTCTCTCGTTTAATAAATACGATGTTCGGATAAAGGCTCATATCTTATTATTTGGGGGGTGCTGTATTTTTCAATCGCATACCACACTGAAATGAACACATTTTGCCTATTGTTGGTCTCATATGTATACCATAGTTCTTTATTTCAGGTATCAGTTTCCATGTTGAAAAATATTAGGAAATAAAGCACACTTCCAGGGAATAAGGTTTAATGGACGAGTGGTTTATCTTTCCATATCACTCTCAAATGATCACCGTTTTGATATATGGCCAAGGACATTTCATATAAAGGTCTTCTTCTTCTTCTTTGTGCGACAGAGTATAACTTCCAAGTGGAAGGCTGGTTACTCTGAATGAAGGTGAGCGCTCACAATTTTAGCTAAAGCCAGTTTCTGTGCCCTTATAACTGGTTGTGAATAGTTTTTTTTAATTAATCATGGGGTGTGAGTAGATGCATAAACGTTTGCTGGGTAAAGCTTCTGACAAAAACAAACTAGGAATAGGAGTAGCTTGCCAACAGGGTGCATGCTATGACTTACCAGCGTTGGTCTCGTATTTATGCATTAGTTCCTTATTTCTGGCATCAGTTTCCATCTTGGGATTCGAACTGAAGTACTGGTCCCCTTGATTTATACCGTCACTCACTCCTTCCTGAGGTGTGACTGCCCTCTGGCTCTGTGACGACTTGCCCCTCTGTCTCTCAGCTGACGTCTTCCTATGGCTAGGTATAGCCGGGGTGACACTGGGTGTAGGGCTGATGGGCTGAGGGTTAATAACACTAGGTGTAGCTGTCACCTCCCTATCCTGGTAGTACCCCTCCTGTTCCTCACTCCTCAGGCTACTGGATGCGACCTCACTCCTCAGGCTACTCGATGATCTGATACTGATCTCTGAGTCCACCTTAACAGCTGACATGTGTCCTGTATACTAGCACACCGCTACTACACCTAGAATATAACCACAGCTAGATCACCACGCGCACCACAGCTGGCAGTAAACACGTCAATTGAAGCCTGAATTATCACCCAGCGCTCACTAATCACCGCTAAATGCGAAGACACAACGGGTTTGAAGAGCACAACACAACACGATGTTTTTAAAGTGTCTGAACTATTGGTCAGTACTTATACTTATATAAGGTGACTGACATATATAACATACAGATCATAATATATTGTAATATCTAACCATAAACACACGTGCACTGACCTCCAGTAGAGAGGGGTATATGAGAGGATTGTAATTTCTGTTGTCATTGACGACGGACAGCGCTGCCATTGATAAGCCAGACCAGCAAACACAACACATTGAAACGATGTTGGTTTAATGCTGGCCCACCGTCTCCGACGCTAGCCCAACCTTAATCCGACATAGTTTCAATGTGTCGTGTTTGCTGGGAGCTTGTGTGCCATTCAATGAGCCGTAATCCAGCAATCATGAGACATCAAGCCAATGGTATTGTAACCCTTATCCTACTAAGTCAATTTAATAAAATTATTATTAATTAATTAATTATTATATTAAAAAGTATTTCAACCACTTGAGGTTGTGTATCGCAACCGGGATCCGGAACCTTAAGTGGTTGAAAATTACTCATATTTGTTTAAATTTGAGACCAAACATGTACAAATCTTGATGCTTAAACAATCAGTTAATTCCCAATAACAGTGATTTAATCGGCTAATAAAACTGATTAATAACGACTTTTGTCGTGATTAGTAGGCAAAGAGTTGATGTTGGGTCGGCGTCGTAGACGATGAACCAACATTAAAACAACATTGGTTTGATCTTAGAGCTAATCATTTAGCCTAACTCTTCTGATGCTGTGTTCATAAATATATACGCATTTCAATGTGAAAAATGACACTAAAATTGAAGAAATATGTTGTGGTAGTCACTCTTTAACCCTTTCAGAGCGGGGATTGACTTTTAACGTCTGAATCTGACGTCAATAGAAACTGAAAAAATTATAAATTAATAATGGCCGTAGATCAATAGCATAGGTATTCAAATGAAGCGGAAAGAGCTAACTAAAACATTTATAATGATTTCAAATCGAAAAAACCCAATCGTCCTTTGAAAGAATATTTCAGTGCTTTAAGGGTTAACTCTTTCAAGCCAGCATCCACTACAAGCCGCGAATTGCTGTCGCAATTATCGACTTGTAGTGGATGAAGATGACTTGATGTGTTTTAAATATTAAAGAAAATTGTTATGTATTGGTAAACCAGTTTCATGAAAATTTTCGCTCTAAAACCAGGCTTTGTTTTCTGACGTCAGAATCTGACGACTTTAGACGTCAGATTCTGACGACTAAAGTCGGTCCCCGCGTTGAAAGGGTTAACTACCAATAACACATGTCATCGGCTCCTCATGGCTATATAATTGTTTAACCCTTATATTACATCGCTAAGCACACAGTCATTTTGGTCATTCTGTAGCGCATGCTTTTCGGCGATTTCTTTGTCAATTATAAACCAATTTCTTTGAAATTCAGCACAGGCAATTTTCAAGTCATATCCTAACGTCGGTAAAACAATCGTAAAAGTGTATTTAATATTGCAAAAGTTAGACCATTTGACATGTAATGAAATTATAGAATTAGTTTAATGGGTTTAAAGAGGGACGTCATAATTTTAATTTACTACATATGTCAAATGGTATAACTTTTGAAATACTGAATATAATTTTACGAATTGTTTAGGGATATTAGGATTCTGTTGAAAAATGATTTTTACAAAATGTTATGAAAATCGGTTCATAATTGACGGATAAATCAACGAAAAACATGCGCTACAGGTTAGTTGTGGCCTAAGGTATAGTCGTTTTTAATTTGTGTATTAGGTGGTTAAATCACACTTATTGGGAGTGAAATTAGTGTTTAATACATGGTAAAAACATTTGTTAATATAGTTATCTCGGCAAAAAGTATCACTTCATCTTGGAAATGTCCAGAAAATTTAATATGAAATAATTAATTTTTTTTTTTTTTTTATAAAAATTGACTTTAATTTTTTTGGGAGCAAAAAGTCAAAAAGATAGGGGAGAAGGTGAGTCACGAGTCGTATGTTCAATAAACGTGATTTGATAGAAAATTATAAACACCGTTAAAATGAGAAAGTTAACACACGCTAAATTAAATACATGCAATCTAAATTTCCACTCAATCGAAGTAGTGTCTCGCTCCTGCGACCCACAAGTCCAAGTGGATAACAATTACTTATATTTGTTTAATTTGAGACGAAACATTTACAAATCTTGGATGTTTAAACACTCATTTAATTCCCAATGACAACACTGATTTAATTGACTAATAAAACAGAATAAAAATCAATAGCGCTTTCGGCGTTAGAAAGCAGTAATGAATGAATGAATGAATGAATGAATGAATGAATGAATGAATGAATGAATGATTGAATGAATGAATGAATGAATGAATGAATGAATGAATGAATGAATGAATGAATGAATGAATGAATGAATGTAGTTGTATGCCCCTTTTGTGCACATATAGGCTAAACTGGTTCAGGAGAGCAATCAGAGGATGAGGAGACAAATGAGATGACACTGTTATGTCCTCCAGACACAGGGGATTCGAAATTCGATCTCTGGCGGTCTGAAGCCAAGCACGCTACCCCAAAAATGTTGAATCTTTACGAGACAAGTGGGAAAGAAACTTTTGTTTGTTTGAAGCTTGAATGCCGGCGTGGAGTAGACAGAAATTTCGTCTCTAGCGCTCGCAGGCTGTCAGTGAAAAGTCATGAGAGGACTGTTGTACAGGTTAGGCGTGGAGACAAACCCGCGATCTCCGACTGTCCGACTGTCCTATGTCATAATATGGGTCTATGGATATTAGAAAAAGTTAACAATTTCAGTGCGGGGATTTTAGACGTCAGATTCTGACGACTAAAGACGATCCCCGCGCTCAAAGGGATAAAAAATATAATTGGAAAAATACGGAAGTTGTACATGTTATTATATTGGCGAATGGGGCTACATAACGGCTAGTAATGACTGACAGTATACATGTATAATGTCAGTTGATATGGAAAATACCGGGGAATATTCCAATGTCAGGTAATATCCGCATAGCTCTAAATAAAAGATGGACAATCCTAATAATGCTAGCGGCACATGACGTGACGTCATCAGAACGTCACTGATGACGCTGTCATGGGCTCTAGAGTAACACAGCTAAACACAATCCGCAGAGGCACGTGACGTGACGTCATCAGAACGTCACTGATGACACTGTTATGGGCTCCAGAGTAACACAGCTAACAACACTCCTCAGAGGCACGTGACGTGACGTACGTCATGACGTCATCTCCACATCACCGATGACGCTGTCACGTGCAACACAGCTAAAAACGATACATTCAACCAATGTCGTTTTAATGTTGGGCCACTCAAGGGGAATACACATTTGTTAAAGTACTGGATCATTGGAGTGGAATTGACGATCAACACAAACCTATCAAGGACAGGATCATCTGGAGTGTAAAGTACACGTATTCTATTGCGAGTGCTCATATGTCTAGCCCCAGGCCCAGATAAGGCATACATATACACTCAAGGTATATATATATATATATATATATATATATATATATATATATATATATATATATATATATATGAATCATCGTTTATTGGGACCAGAGTGCGTCCTCTTTGACGTGAGCGTGAAGGCATGACGTGCTGCGTGACGTGATGTGTGACGTGGCTACGTGTATTATTTATCTGCCGCATTCATTGGATTCACTTGATCCACAGAATGGCAGGTATTAACGCTTAACCCTTTAAGCCCCCACGATGCATTAAAACATCATTTTGAATTCCTGTAAACACAATTTATTTCCTTACAACTAAGGGTTTTTGAAAGAAAATTACCATGAAACTGTTTTACCAATACATGACAATTTTCTTTACTTTTTCACCCACTTCAAGTCATCTGCATCCACTACAAGTCGAGAATTGCACTGATTTTTTTTTATGCAAACCATGGAGACCAAAATGTGTTTTTTCAATTTGAAATCATCATAAATGTCTAAACTAGCTCTTTCTGCTTCATTTGAATACCTATGTTATGTGTCCATGGCCACTATAAATATTTTTTTTTTCAGTGCGGCGAACGACTTTAGAATATCACGTATACAGACGTCAGATTCTGACGCAAACAGACTTCAGATTCTGCCGTCTAAAGTATATCCCCGCGCTGTAACAGTTAAGTGTCATGGCGACGGGCGAGCGACTCTATACCTCGTTATCTAAGAATCATGCAGCACTAAGCACTTTTAATCTGATAAAAAATATTTTTATTTAATAAAAATGCACTATGATGGAGCGTCGAGAAATAATCCGATACAATATTTTTTTAAATATGTACTTAGGCCCTCATTCAAAGTCGGGGATAACGCTAGGAATCTCAACATGAAGTAGAAGAAGTATCGCAGAAAAATTCAGACCTCTAAGTGTCTAGATCAACACGAAAGCCACGAATACGTTAGTGAGTGCAAATAAATGAGAACGTCACAGTTCACGCACCATGTACATGTCTATATATGTTTACACACCCTAATATTTGATAGCCTTCGATCCATAGCTAAATAAATAGAAACATACGCTCTCAAGTATACCCAGTAAACAATGTATACGGTGCTGGTTGAATTTTAGCCAACATTAAACCAGAGTTCAGCTATATATCGTGTTCACTGGCTAGGGGCCAAGTCACACTGGTGAATCCCCATCAAAGCCAATCTCCAGTAAAACAGTTTTGAAACCGTTCTGAACAGTAAAATAATTCTAAATAATTCGTTAGATTCGTAGATCCGAATGTATCAGGAGCACAGCGCCGAGTACATGTATATTCAGATATACGGGCTCAATTCATCAAACATCCTAACTTTCATCTTATCTATACCTATAGTTAAGATCTTGACCTAAAGTTACGATCAATCTTAACTTTTCTATTGCCTCATTCACTCACTCAAAATGTCTAACTTTAAATGTTACACTAAAATAAAAAGACACTTAAAATAATAAAAATATAAAAATCTGTAAATAAATAAGATAGGACTAAATATTACACAGGGGCCTACTTAATTTTTTTTTAAATTAAAAATAGTTTATATATCTCACACTACAAAATGATAAAAGTACATTTAAAATAATAATTTCATAATTAATTGAAGAACATTTAGGTGAATAAATTATTACACAAAAAACATCAGAGCTTAGATTCCACATCAAATAAAATGACATTCAGAGTATGAAATCGGAATTTTGTTTGTCAAATAACCAAATGTTCCAATACCCACACTGGATCTCTCATCTACATTGATTATGGCTGCGCCCTTTGTGATCAGGTGACACACCTGCGAATACTAATAATAATAGCACAGGCTACAGGTGGGTTTATTGATTGCCACTAATACGTGCCACTGCCTAGAGCAATTATACACGTCAATCAGGAACCCTTCACATACACAGTTACCTAATAGTAAGAAAAAACAAAACCCATCTGAAATTGCATTTCGCTACCTCTACCGCGACTCGCAACCACAAAAGGTAAAAATTAAATGTAGCATGAGATATATGTAGGCTATATTGCATTTTTGACTCCTTATTATGCTCAAATAAATATATCAATTAGAAAAACGCTCCAGAATTGCAGTGTCTGATTCATACTTTTCGGAATTTGCTCGATTTGTGTACAATCAATTTAATATTGTTCAGCTAGGTCGCCCGTATATAGGTTTTCAAATAAATTACTCTTGCAATATACGTCAAATTATGACGTATAAAGACGATGACTGCGATGAAAGAATTTAAATATTTCTAATGCCCATAGACCCATAGAATAGGCATTAAAAAGAAGCGGAAAGAGCTGACTAAGACATTTATGACGATTTGAAATACCCTTTGGTCTCCATGGTTTATACACAAATATTTCAGCGTTTAAAGGGTTAAGAGTAACATATTTTGTCCTTTGAGGCGGTAAATTACGTCAGAAATTCCAATTACAAATGAATGAACTATTGTAGCCAGCGATTCATTAGAATATTGGTGCTTAACCCTTTCAAGCCTGAATTTACCATTGTCATCTTCATCCACTACAAGCCGCGAATTGCTGTCGCAATTCTCGACTTGTAGTGGATGAAGATGATTTGATGTGGTTTAAAAATTAAAGAAAATTGCCATTGATTGATCAACCAGTTGCATGGGAATTTTCATTCTAAAACCCCCAGTTGTAGGGAAATTAAGTTTGTTTTCAGGGATGTAAAATGATGCTTTAATGCATCGTGAGGGCTTAAAGGGTTAAAAGATTAACAAAGGTGATGTCCTTACTTGATCCTTTCACTGCTAAGCTTTAACCCTTTAAGCCCTCACGATGCATTAAAGCATCATTTTACATCCGTGAAGACATACTTATTTTTCCTACAACTGACGGTTTTAGAAGGAAAATTTCCATGAAACTCTTTTACCAAAACATGGCAATTTTCTTCAATTTTTCACCCACTTCAACTCATCTTCATCCACTACAAGTCGATAATTGCGATAGCAATTCGCGGCTTGTAGTGGATGAAGATGATAATGGTAAATTCAGGTTTGAAAGGGTTAATTCGTTTTATTAGTCGACCAAATCGCTGTTATTGCTGTTATTGCTAGTGAAATGTGTGTTTAAACATCCAGATTTGAAAATGTTTGGTTTCAAATTCAATGCCTGAGCAGAGAGAGAAGTAAATCATTATTCGTTCACTCACTCACTGAAATTAAATTAAACAAATATGAATATTTTTCACCCACTTGAAGTTGTCGGTCGCGGTAGCGAGAAAAAACTTCCAAGTGGGTGAATTTGTGCATATATATACAGGCTAATAAACTGGACCATGAACACCTCCTGGGAATCAGATAACACTGCCCTCCAAGACACAGGATTCGAAATTAGAGCCCTCTCGCCCGACAGTCTGAGGTCGAGCACGCTACCTCTTGGTCAGAGCGATTTCCCACAATACTAAATATCTAAAGTGCCTTGGTGAGCATGCATGAAGGAAACAGTTTGTTCCTATTCTATAATACCTGAATACGGAGACGAATCCGCAATTCTCCGTCACTGACCAAGCAATATAATTAACCCTTGTCCTGCCAGGCCCGTATATAGGCCTATACAGTTTCAAGAAGATTTTAAATCAAATAATATGTCACTGAAATGGATAATTTAGTTCATGGTAGATGCTCAGGTAGTCAGATCATTTGATTTAGAAGATGTAAATTTTCAAAAAATATATATAATTTTCGTCATTTGAGCTGGAAATTGGATTAGCAATTCCAGCTTCAAATGACGAAAAATACAATACAATACAAACACTGCAGGAGGACAATGCAACATTGGTTATAAAATATTTCGTGTTTGCTGAGAAAACACAGTCAGTACTCCAGAATTAGAGAGGACAGAGCAAATCAACCACAAATACCGAAGACTAACATTAGGAAAGACACTAATTGAATTTTACCACTTCAAGGTGTATCTCGCTACCGCGACCTACACCTTAAAGTGATAAAAATATTTACTTATATACTATTTGAGTCAAAACATATGCCAATCTCGCGCTTTTCGTTGACCCACCGTCTACGACGCTGGTCCAACAGTAAACCAGCATTGACTAGCGCTTCATATCAAGTAATGTAAGAAAGACGGGATTCAAATTGACGTGTAACACTGCCGCATAGCCGGATTCACATTAGCCATGCAGGGTGAATAAATTTTGCTGATTTCTCAGTCAACTTTTAACCAATTTCCATGAAATGTTACACACACTATTGTCTAGTCACCCTAAAAATTTCCCGAAGTTTTGATAGGTATTTCAGAAGCTACACCATTTGACATGTAATGATATACTGAGACGAAGCTGATGGGTTTATAGAGGGCTACATTTGCTTATACATGTATTACATGTTAAATAGACTATTTTATAAACAATACAATATTTTTCAGGTCAATTTGTTGAGAATTGAGTGAGAAATCAGCTAAAATCATTTACCACGGTTAATGTGAATCCTACTATACATAGGAAAGACGTGATTCATTCAGTCACGAGACAATCACGAGTGTTTGGTGACAGCTCCCCCCCCCCCCCCCTCAACCCCACCTGATACTTACTGACAGCTCATACTGCTTACTTTTGTGAACCTATGTTTAGGCCACACATATTTGATAATTTGTTCAACGGATGTAACCGGTCTAATTATTAACATAAAAAAAACAATAAAAAAAATGGCAAATCACATTTTTCATCCCTCCTTTTATCAATTTTGTGGAGAACATCCTCAATAAAATTATCCAAATGTAAAAAAATACTTTTGATGGAATTTACCCTCTTAGTACCCAGAAATTGACTATTAACATCAATTTAATGAGTACGGGTTGGGATAGTGATGAAAATATTCAATTTATAAAATACAAAAGAGTAATATCCGAAATTTATTGTAAGAAATTACATTGACTGATGTATTACACCAATAAACAATTTTCTCCTTGGACCACAACTAAGCCAACATTGCTTCAATACAACTTGTCTATTGATTAGCACGCTAGAAAATGGCACATATAGTATACTATTTCTGGTTGCTTTGTTTACTCTCCTGTCGTGTGTTATTTATAAGGACTATATGTGGTGGAGCACGTGCACACCCACACAAGGACGCCATTATAGGCGCAAACACTTCACTCATCTAGGCCACACTGGCAATGTAGGGCCCGTATATTCTCCTACAAGTTACGATATATCGTGGGCTTCGGATTGGTTCACATGGCCATCTCGATCCATCCTACCAAGCCGACTGGTACTCGTGCAAAAACGGGCCCAGAACTGAACTGTTCAGATAAGAAAAATACGATTTATGGCACAGATGTCAAAAATACGATTTATGGCATGAATACCAAAATACGATTTATGGCAGAGTTGCCAAAAATACGATTTATGGCACAGATGCTAAAAATACAATTTATGGCAGAGATGTCATTTTGTACTCAAAATTGTATTCTGACGTCTGAAGTCGATCACCGCGCTGTAAGTGCTAAAGGGCCAAGTCATCGAATTTAAATTTTCATTCACTTAAGGTTGTGTCTCGCTACCGCGACCCACAACTTCAAGTAGACAAAAATTACTCATACTTGATAAATTTGAGAAATTTTACTAGGTATTTCAGAATCATAATTTTGACATGAATGACATTCAGTAACGAGGTTATCCCTTACAACGCCGAATTTGGTGTGTAGCAATCATGGAGATCAAAGGGTTTTAATAAACTCAAAATCATCATAAATGTCTTAGTCAGGTCTTTCTGATTCATTTGAATACCTATGTTATGGGTTTACAGCCATTAGAAATATTTTTGCTCTTACAGCGCGGGGATCGACTTTAGGCGTCAGAATCTGACGTCTACAGACGTCAGATTCTGACGACTAAAGTCGATCGCCGCACTGTAAGGGTTAATGAGTTTATAGAGGGCCATATCTACTACGTGTTAACCTTTACAGCGCGGGATTCTGACGTATAAAGTCGATCCTCGCGCTGTAAGAGTGAAAATATTTCTAAAGGCCTTAGACCCATAACATAGGTTTTCAAATGAATCGGGAAGAGCTAACTAAGACATTTATGATGATTTCAAATTGAAAAAACCCTTCGGTTTCCATGGTTTATACAAAAATGGCTGGGCTTCAATGGTTAAAGAGTAACTGTCAAACTATACATATTGTCAATGACATTTTAAGATAGTCGCCGCATCACTAGAAAATAGTGCTTGTAAAATGTCAAGAAATTTGGTAGAGAATTGGCTAAAAAATCAGATAATTTCATTCACCACGGTTATTGTGAATCTGGGTAAGCCTCTTTAATTCTAAGCACCCATGTTCCATATATTCACCACATACCATATTTATAATAACTCATTCCATTCAAAATAAATTGGTGTAATGCATCAGAATTGTACATTTTTATTTACCTACTAAATTAGTGTATTTTATAAAATAATGACCTTTAAATAAACCTTAAAATAGAAATCACGATAACCAGATTCTTAATGCGAATGAAATTAAATAATAATAACTAGGGCCAAAGGCCTCATGTAGCTTGGACAAAGGGAAATACTACAAAATGTTCACTTATAAGGGTGTGTCATTCAGAATGGCATACTCGCTCATAACGGCATGCCCTTATATATGCGTATCAAATCTGTGATTTTGATAAAATTGTGATGTTTTACTGCTGATCGCAACACACACCATGCAACGGCGACAACAGTAAATGAACGAAGAATGTTGTGTGCTTATTTTATCTATATATTAAGACTGATATCAATGGATAATTAAATGATGCTCATCCTCTTGTCACAGCTTCACCTTGACTGAGGTTGGAAATGTCGCAATTTTAAGTTTGTAGTGTCGGACCGGCAACAACCTAAATTTGACTATTTATCATAGAGCTGAATTAAATCTCCAATTTTAGAGGTGTAGGCCTATTGCAGTGGCGTATCCAGAAATAAATTAAGGGGGGTGCTCAGATTTCAAAGAAACCATTCAACAGCAGGGACCTATATGGGGCATGCCTCCGCAAAATTTAAAAAAAAAAACATCAAATAGTGCGATTTCGTGGTATCTTTGCTGTAAAACGAAGATATGAGATACTGGCTGAAATGTCAGTTTTAACCTAATGACAGATTAACCCAGCCTACTCTAGTCCAACTATTTAAGCTAACACAACCACACAATGGAAAAAAACGTAAACATGATCATTAGCTCATTTAATAGCGAGTGCGAACTACTAGGCATATTAAATGAGCTAGATAAAAATGAACAGCTGTCGATCCAATGTTGCGTTAATGTTTGGCCAGCGTAGCAGACGGTGGAGCAACAATAATATTAATCAAACGTTGGGTCACCCTCATTGTGATAATATTTATACAACCTTGTTTGTGGAATGCCGAGTATGCAATTATGTACGGCCTAATTATGCAAGAATCATCTATTAAAAGTGATAACATGTCATTGAAAAAAGTTGTGGACCATTAAAATGCTTACAACGTTTACTAATGATCACTTGAAATTCCTGAGATATTTATTTTCATTTCACCCTTATTAATTTGCCACCCTCCCCTATGGCAGAATATTTTTTAATGCAATGTTATATTCCAGTTCATCATCAGTTAGGCCTATATCATGTATTTGTGTTAGTATTGGTTGTAGTTCCACATTTTTAAAACAGCCTCACTGTCAATTTTCAATTCTTATTCTTGATTTCGTCTCTGGTAAAAAAAACTGTTGAGTCCCAGCTGTATCTGAATTATTTCGTGTCAGTGGCTATACTGGAGGTCTATATATTGCACTGAGAAAATACGAAAAATTCAAATAGGCCCTAAAACAATTACATTTTGGAAATTGAAAAAGCGACCCTGTTTTTTATCCATTTGTTCTCAAGTCTCAGAGATGATATCTCTTGAGAAACAAATCCGCCATCACCCAGGTGAAAGAATCATGGTAATTGAGGAATAATCTTCATCCCGTGGTCCTTATTATTTTATTTTCTGCAAGTGCTTGAGAGGGCAGCACGTCCAACTCTAAGCCGTTGTCCGTTTCAAGCGATCCCCATAGCCTACTGTGGATTGTGCTTAAGGTGTGCTATAATTATCATAGGGTAGGATAGTCTATGATAATTACTATCAATCTTAGCATATCTACTTTAGAACAACGTTGTTTCAAGGTATTCTATGATAATTATCATGAATCTTAGCATATTTATTTTCCATCACGTTGTTTAAAGTTTCGCTCAACGTTTTAATTATTGGCCAAGACTAGCACAAAGTTGATATACTTTACTCTGTTTCTTTTCAAAAAAAAAAATGAATGTTTGAAAAATATGTCTATCTCACACTAATTAAGGGTGGACAGGAGAAACAAATTCCTACTTTTAGGTGCTCTGAATGGTCACATTTTAAAGATTTGCATTGTAAAGATTTGCTTCTGTCGCCACATAGGGGCTATGTGGCTATCATTTATCTGACTTCGGGTTAAAAACATGCAGAAATGGTACATTATTATTATTATTAACTGGGTATTTTTTTGAACATGTTATTAACTTTGGTTGACGGGAACAGGTCGAGACGACCTCTACAATGCCTGTCAACCATATTAGTGAATTAAAATTATATAATAAAATAATATGACAGTATAATATAAAACCAACTGTTCACTGGCTATAGGTGTTGCCATACTTATCATGTAAGGCAGCATCAATCCAGTGTTTAAAATAGCAATGCTTTTGTGTACATGCTATTTAAAAATGTACATACATAGTATAGATTATAAATTTTACGATATGTACACATAAAAAATAAAATAACCGACAATTGTCTGTCATCTGTTTCCCGCACCAAAACCAGAGATAAAATAGGACAAAAAAGGACACTCTGGAAAGCGTAGAAACCTAATTAAAACCTCTAAATCCTTTAGTTGTTTATTATATAAAAGGACAGACAACTAAGGTATGTGTAAAGGAAAAATAGTAGAAACCAATGACACTCTTAATTTTAACATGGGCCTACATACATCTCTAAATAAAAGTAATACTATAAACCTAGAATGCATCTACTGACGTCAGCTCATATAGCCGTCGCGCAGCCGAAAAATGCTGAGTAGTACCACATATGCAATATTAGACTGGAGGAAAAACAATCCCAAACTCAAGGAGTAAATCAGTTGATTAGAGATCTTTGAAATTCAGCGTAAGGACCTCGTCTGGAAACAAAGGCGACTGAAAAATCACTAAACCTAAAAATAAAACAGAAAAAAACAAATAATAATTTTGAGGGGAACAGCCATCCATGCCATGTGGTAATACCCTAAGTCAGATCATGACAAGCGTAATCATGTAGAGTGATGTCGGTCTGCTCCGAGCAGTATCAGAGACTGTCTTCGGCCTGAATTCGAGCCAGGCAGACAACACAATGCAACATTCGCAGATTATCGTTCATAGATCGATCACTCAAGGTGCCTTTTGTGCTAGATGTATAGATATATATTCAATACACTAGTATAAGTTAGGCGGGGCGGTTCGTCAGCTGCCAACACATGAGTATCGACAACGTCCCTAGTCATGCGTGGCTGGTGACAGCTCAAATAGCCATCTCACAGCCGATTCAAATTGCACAGGTAGTTTGAGACACAAGCTATTCTGCTATATTCAACAATTTACACAAGCACAACCCAGGATTGAGGTACATCTATTATTCACATCAAATAAGTTTACCATGGTGGGATATAATTAATTCAGGTTCTTCTTAAAAATCTGCAAGCTACTAGCATCTCGGATAACAAAAGGTAAAGTGTTCCATAAGCGAGCAGTGCGATAAAAATAAGTACATTGGAGCTGAACAGTCTTGCACAGAGGTAATTTGAATAGAACACCCTGTTTTGCCCAGTTCATTGTCTAATCTGAGTCTTTAATCTGTTAATGGCGCCAATGATGAATCCCAGACACCAGCTCTTTAAATGGGAAGGGGTATATATTTAGGTGTGGAGGGGGCTGGAACCAACATGTCGGACACTGGTGGATTAATTGTATATAAAATTATTGGTTGGAAAATTACCACTTTGGAAATTAAGGGGGGTGCTCGAGCACCCTGACCACCCCCCTGGATACGCCCCTGTATTGCATCTGATGTTGTCCAAACCAGCACGGGTCGACTGTTACACTTCATTGCCTAGGTAGAGGCTAGGTAGGACAAAGGCATTGACTAGCGATTCACTGACTACGGCCATCTCTGACAGTGCGCCCCCGGTGGGCTGCTAGCAGCTTAGCACCATCTCATCCACTGCCATATATATCAGCTGGCGGGTCAGCGGTGGGCCACCAAATATTGTCTGGCTGTCTACTGATGATCCACTGGCGGCAGCGGCGCTGTAGTCAGTGGGTTGGTAGAGGCCCACCGGACAAACCCCCAGAGGTCTGCTGAAGGCTTCACTAGTGTTTCTTATTTTTGACATGGTTGTCTAAAACAAGAAATCAGGAATTTCGTCTCTATATCTAGTCTAACTGGTCAATGCGTGGCACAAAAAATAAATAAAAAAGTTCTGGTCTATGGACATGCTTACATCATATGGTCATATTAAGAAGCCAAAATAAAATCACCGATTTTTTTATGACTTTAGCCTGGGTATGGGCCTTTAATTATTATTAGCCTTTAAAGGATGCTCATCCTCTTGTCACAGCTCGACCTTGAGTGATGCTGGAAATGTCCCAATTTTAAGCTAACGTTAGTCATGTCGGACCGTATTAGGACTATTTCATCTGATGTTGTCCAAACCAGCACGGATGCATGTGAGATTGTTTTAATGTTGGGTCAGGGTCGTAGACGGTGGCCCATCATTAAAACAACATTGGGACAATGTGTCTTGTTTGCTGGGATATCCCCCAGTCTACGACGCTGGAACAACGTTAAACCAACATTGACAGATGACAGTGCCAGATGTAACAACACAACATTGATTGCAGGTGCTCAGCATACCCAATGCAATTTAATGTTGGCCCAGGGTCTGCGACATCGGACCAATATTGTATCAGCATAGGGTCAACGCATCGTGGTTGCTTGGTTGACCTGAAACCTTGCGGGATAACGATATTAATGGTAAGTTACTGAAGATCACCCCTCCCTCAGTTCATCTGCAGTGGGGGCTTGGACTTGAGGTGTTGTGTACAGATAATTCTGACCTCCGAGATTAGGTCGGCTATTGAGGTCAGGTTTTATGAGTGATGTCATAGCTGGCCAATCAGCATGCAGTATGTCTCAGGAGGGGAGTTCTTATGACCAATATGGCTTACCATATTTGGAGATGGATGTCAGCTATTTTAAATGATGTCATTGATGGCTAATCAGTGAGCTGGATACAAACCCTTCTCCCCAGAATAATGCTTGTTACCGGGCCCTGTAATTTGCATAAGTTGCGCCCAATCAGAACATAGCTGATTGATTATGCTGGACAAGGGCCATTGCTCATCAGCCAATGGCATTTCTGTTTAGACAGACTTGAACACTAAACCTACTACCAGTAGTTTAGGGACCATCAACATCGAACAGTCTTGTTTTGTATCAAACTGATATAAGACGCTCTATGAGTAGCCGTATCTATTGATAGGGTCCATGAAACTAAGGCCAATGGTCAGATTTATGGATGGAATTCACCCATCTATCAGTTGTATGAATGAAATGACGTCACTTTTTGTCCCAAATTCAGAGACCAGAATCTGTCAATAACGTACCTGGGCTAACGCCCAGCTACAGAAACAATCACTACTGATTGAAATTAGAACGCTTCGATCTTAAATTTGATATAAACATATTACACTTCGAACATTCAATTTGAACATTTAATGTGCGGTAGCAATTTACATCTGACATTGACAGAATTTCCTGTTATTTGTTATCGGGTTAAATTTCCCTGTCGCTATTCTCACATTTTAAGGGATTCACATCCTTCATATTATTTAACGCTTCAAATTGCTGAATGTTTTCCCGTAAAATTCACGAAACCTCTACAGCCGTTTCTTATCCTTCTGTTTGTCATCCAATGCAAAAAATGACATATATATTTGATTCAGCTTGTACAGATATAACATTTTTTAGCCATTTGAAGTTGTGGATCGCGGTAGCGAGACACAACTTCAAATGGGTAATAACAAATTTAAATTCTATAATTTATGGGTACCAGTTTACTGGTTAACCTCGTGACTGATTTGCCTCACCACACGAGGTGTTTGTGCTGAGGACATGTAGGCCTAATCTACACGCACGTACTTGTACTCCAATATAATGCTCACAGTGCTGCATCAACGCCACAGAGCCACCTGGTGAGTACCAGATAAAGCAAGTATAAGTGTAACTGTATAGTTACCAGGCAGACACGATACGAAGAGTCAATTTTTGATTACCCTTAACACTTTGAACCCTCACGATGCATTTAAGCATCATTTTGCATCTCTGAAGAATAAATGAAATTTCCTAAACCTAGGGGTTTTAGAGCGAAATTTTCGCGGAACTGTTTTAATAATAACGATAGTCGAGAATTGCGACAGCAATTCGGGGCTTGTAGTGGATGAAGATGACAATGGTAAATTCATGTTTGAAAGGGTTAAAGCGCTAAATATAATAATTTAAATTTTCACCAGCTACTAGCCAAATAACGTGTCATTACAATCGACAAAATATGTTGTAAAATATGCTCAGTAATTTTGTTTAAATGTTACAACGATTCATTCTGGAATTACTTGGCATTATTATAAAAATAAAAATATTTTTTCATTCCAACGCAATAACAGCTTCAAGATAACAAAACAATATAACAAACCATTGCGCAGGACATGAGCTGCTTCAAATTAGAGAAAAATCAAAATTTCCAAATAATGATCAGAGTTCCCCCCCCCCCCCCTGCGCCGACCCTGAACAAGGATTCGTTTAAATTTCTGAATTTTTTTTACTATACACTTGGAAACGCCCCATACAGATTTCTGGCTGCGCCCCTTGCACAGTGGTCAGGTTTTTTTTAGAAAACATCTATACATCGTTCATCCTTCACTCCCAGAAAAGACAACAGATTGATCCAGTGCCGACATGATGCCGGGCCAACGTCTACGACGCTGTCCCAGCATCATACCGGCGATGGGTCGACGTCTCGTGTATGATGGGCTGATACAAATATAACCTGATAACAAGACAAGTATGTAGATAAACTCCCTTTGAAAGCACTTCACGTAAACAGCGTGAACTTGTACAGGGGCCGTGTTCTGGAAAATGTTCATATCTGAAATGTAGCCCCTAACCCTTATGCTGCCGGAACCGTATATATACGCGTTTTCAAGCAAATGTCGGACCAATTTAATTGAACTCTAATTGCAAAATATTTTGTGGTAGATGCTTAGTTTATCTAAAAATAACATATTAAAGGCGTTTATTTCCTCATAAATATAATCATTTTTCGTCATTTGGAGCTGGAAATTGCGTTAGCAATTACAGCTTCAAATGAATGAAAAACAGTCCGCAGCAACTCGGCGGCGTAAGGGTTAAAAACGCTGAAATATTGTTATAGAAACCATAGAGAGCAAAGGGTTTTTGTCAATTTGAAAGCATCATAAATGTCTTTGCTCTTTCTGTTTCATTTGAATACCTGTGCTATGGGTATACGGCCATTATAATATTGTATTTCTTTCAGTGCGGGATCGATTTCAGACGTCGGGTTCTGACGTCTCTGAAATGATTAACTTATCAACCTTTTAACATATGTGTAAAATTAAAATTTATTACCACTTAAGAAAGCACTACTAGTGGGATATTGCTGTTTATGGGGGCGTCATATTGTTTTTAATAGAATTTTCGAATTTTAGTTGAAAAATTCAGATAAGATTTTACCAGCGTTCAAGAAGACGGACACAAATTCATTAGATAGTAAGTTAGAAATGCCAGAAAACAAATTTTCCTAATATTATCAGTCTATAAGAGTAGGTCAAAGTACATTTGGCTGAGAATTGACGATATTGGCGCTAATAAATATTACAGGAGTGTGTGAATTAAATAATTCATTGCGCACAACCCAGAGTGAATAACTTATTCAGTGCGCGGATCGACTTTAGACGTCAGAATATGACGCAAAAGTCGATCCCCGCCTACGACGTCGTTCCAACATTGAGCCAAAATTGGGTAAACGTCTCGTGTTTGCTGGGATGTATTGTATGAAGGAGGCAAAAAAGACTTTTTAACCTCCTTGATATGAAAGGTGTATTTGCCACTATGTGGCAGATACACCTATCATATCAAAGGGAACTGAAATAATTTAAACTGTATATTGACCGTAGATCAATGACATAGGAATGTGTTCATTTATGATGATGGGCTAAACTGGGCCAGGATAACCTCCTGAGGATGGGATTCATCTCACCATCTGAGGAGGTTCTCCTGGCCCAGTTTAGCCTATATGTGTACAAAGGTGGCATAAAACCCCATTCATTTCATTTTCAATAATGATTTCAGGAATGACAAAATATGAAATCTGGAAGAAACATACATATTTTTTTCAACTAGTGATTATTGTGCTCAAATATAATCAAGCTGCGGAAATGAGAAGCAGACTGGACTTTGTCAGATAGTCTGTGAAAGCTATCAACATATCACGGCTACAGTACTACAGATACTCATGCCAGAGGGGTTTATATATAGTACCCTCAACCCAGAATAACCCAGTGCCTGGAAGAAGAGTAAAACAGATCACAACAGCACATGTGTGGATTCTCACTGAATTGAAGTCAGGGTCGGATGTGAAGGGTGTATCTGGGGAAATAGGCACATACACCCTTTCACATCCAAGGGAGTAGAGTGGATGTTTGTGGTCAGGGTCGCCATACCCAAAATCTTATTATTGCTTCAGCAATTCCAGCTGAAGCTGGAAATTGCTCCAGCAATTCTAACCTCAAATGAATGAAGAATAGGAGGAAACAATTCAGCAGCACAAGAGTTAAGTTTCTCTCATTTCCTAATTGGGAGGTGTGGAAACTAATTTGCCAAAAAAATTATCACTTATATAACATATACCATTATGATCAGCGTCATTCAAAGAACAATATTTGTAAATTCTTAGCAGCTAAATGACGATGTAATATCCTGTTTAAACGCAATTTTTATTGAATATTTCTCGTCAGTTTAGTCATCGTACTTGCAGACGAGCTTCAGTCAGTATTGAGAGAAATATTCCGAGGTATCATCCTATACCTTTGTATGTGTAAAAACAATTTCTACAGCATGATTCCCTGCGAGAGAGCTAATAAAATATGTGATGTGATACTGAACGTTTTCAGTCGGTTACTTTTGAAATAAAATAAATCACTTGGGATATCAACGATTCACTTGAAATTGTGGATCACGGAACCGTTAGAGCGCTGAATTAAATCATTGAAATTTTCACCCACTTGAAGTTGTGTCTCGCTATCGCGACCCACAACTTCAAGTGTGCTTAATTTGAGACTGAACATTTGGAAATCTTGATGTTTAAACGTTCATTTCATTCCCAATAAGTGATTTGACCGGCTAGTGAAATATCTTAAAAACTAGAAGAGGATGTTCTGTCGAGCATGTGAGCCCCCGGCACCAGTGTACAATAGTGAAAATGGTCAGCCAAACCGAAGTGCAATGGGGAGGCCTCACTCTGGAGGAACCGCCCACGTCATCACAGTGTCCCCTGTACCAGGTAAATATGTCAAGGAGAAATAACGAAATTCGATAGATTCGTAGATCCGAATCTACAAGGCGCGAAGCGCTGATTA
This sequence comes from Flabesymbios commensalis, assembly GCA_964017125.1. Classification (NCBI taxonomy): domain Eukaryota; kingdom Metazoa; phylum Annelida; class Polychaeta; order Terebellida; family Flabelligeridae; genus Flabesymbios; species Flabesymbios commensalis. The sequence continues at coordinate 8,098,543 of OZ024905.1, forward strand.
TATCCCGATCTACGAATCTATTGTAATTGAGTTCTTTCTTCGACTAAAAAAACACAGAATATGTGCAGGTGTTCCAAGATTTGATATGGAAAACCTCAATTGGATTTTCAGTATGGCTATACCATTGATTATTAGACATGCAGTTTCATTGTTAAACTCGTATATATGTACCCGACCTGACCAGCTAACAATCTACTGTTTTAACATTGAATAGACTGACTTCACGGGTGTATTTTAAACTTGGTGGCGATTCGACACTAGCCAAGTGTATGCAAACAAAATATGGTTCGGGGCCTTAGAAAACCTTGTTGTATTTGCTACTTCACACGATAAATTGTCCGGAAGTTTCAAGAGCACTGTCAGGATCATTGTCAACTGCATTATACCGTTTGTAGACCGCTCTTTGTTCGTATTCGCTGTAAAAGGGTTACAGTGGGTGAAAATGTAATTGTATTGGCCAGAGGTCTATCGGTTGAGGGGCAAGGTTTCCTACTTCAAAAAATGTTTTTTTCCCTGCGGAATAGATGCATGTTTATCGCTGATATCTGTGTTTATCACACTGCGCCAGGTACTATATCTCGGTACTTTAGCATCCATTAGCCACCATTAGCGTGTAGACTATGACTGCTCCTGTATCTCGTTGAATACAATTACAGTAGTTAAGTTCACATAACGCTCCTTTATTCTGGTAAAGTCTGTCTTTACAATAGTCTGTCTGGGTGGATTGAGCCTTGAGTGATTAACCCTTCAACCGCCAAATTATTCAATCTGAATTTTCACCCACTGACGCGATCCACAACTTCAAGTGAGTGAAAATTATTCAGATTTGACAAAATGGAGGTCAACTGTTTTCCAATATTGCTGATTGATGACACATTTTATCTTTAACATGTTTAAAAGGTGGTACTAAATGTGCTTATAAAAAATAAAAACCCGAATATATGCGGCACCGGCGGTTAAAGCCCTGAAATACTTTTAAACAAACCATTTTTTTCAATTTGAAATCATCATAAATGTGTTAGCTAGCTCTTTCCGCTTCATTTGAATACCTATGTTATGGGTCTACGGCCATTATATTTTTTTTAATTCTTACAGTGCGGGAATGGACTTTAGACGTCAGAATCTGACGTCTACAGACGTCAGATTCTGACGTCTAAATTCGCTCCCCGCACTGTAAGGGTAACGCTCAGTCAGTCCTCAGTAATAAGCCGATATTACCGGGAGGGCTTCAACAACTGAACTTATCCTGTCAATCGCCAAGGTATCTAACTAAGGTAACTAAGGTACCTAACTAGGGTAACTAAGGTAACATTTTAACCCACTTCATGTTGTGTCTCGCTACCGTGACACACAACTTCAAGTGGGTGGGAATTACTCATGTTTATTTAACTTGGGACCAAACATTTGCAAATCTTCATGTTTGCGCACTCATTTCGTTTCCAATAACAATCATTTGATCGATTAATAAAACGATCATAGTCGTGAAATAACGTGTGTGAGGAGCGCGCAGCGCGTTGCCCTGCGCGAAATTAACGTCGATACACTGGTCTCAACCTTAACTCGACGAGGCCGCCATTAACGTGATCGCCTAGTCACATTAAAAAGGGAGAAACAATTCTGTGAAAAGCAGTGACGTCACTTGGTGAAAATAAGGTTATATAACACCCCCTTCCCCATACTTCATTCTGTGAAACGCAGTGACGTCACTCGGTGAAAACAAGGTTACATAAAAACCTCCCCCATACTTCATTGTATCAGCCAGCTCGGTGAAAACAAAGGAGGTCGAGCTCAATGAGTTTCACAGAATGCTGTTTCTCTGTAAACCCCGCACAGGAACAGCGTGGTTCGAACTCGGGACGCATGCATGACTGCACCCTGCCCAGTCAGGTCAGACCGTCAGACTACCAGTCTGACCTTGACAACAGGTGTGTGTGAGGCCTGTACGAAATGGAGGGGGTGTGAGCATCATGAATATTCATTATGACGTCACCGGTTTACTGACTGTGGTATGGAGGTCATACTCAGGTCAGATTGTCTGGCCTGCAGGAGTTGGCCAGGGAAGAGGGGGGTTCTGAACTCATAGCACATATACATGATATCAAGGAGTCTGCCGGTAGCAGACAACTGGATAGATAAAGATGGCATGACTGGCGAGACAGTCAGGTTCTCTAGCAATTACGCCACATCCTTCCCAATAGAAGTGAAAGGGTCAATTGCCCTTTTAACCGCTGCAATGAAAGTACTCGGTGGTGGTGGTGGACATTATCAATATTTACAATACCCAGCACAACAATACCAGATAAGATTAAAATCATTTTCCACATGTTGCCATTGAGATCAAATCAATAGCAGCATTCATGAGCCAAATGAGTGATTAGCCCGGTCTTCCGCCCAGCATCAATTTCAAATCCTTCGTCTGATACTCTATTGAAAAAGGACAGCGATGATATAATACATTATTTGATCAATAATGCATGATGTTGTATCTCTTCGATTGTTTTCAATAGGAAATTCAAATAGAATATATAAAATGAATCAGATTGATGGTGAATTTGAGGCGCAATTTACATCTCAAAGTTATGTCAATATGACGTCAATATGACGTCAATATGATATCAATATGATATCAATATGACGTCAATATGACGTCAATATGACGTCAATATGATGTCAATGTGGTGTCAATATGATGTCAATGTGATGTCAATATGACGTCAATATGTATCAATATGATGTCAATATGGCGTCAATATGACGTCAATATGATGTCAATATGATGTCAATATGACGTCAATATGATGTCAATGCGATATCAATCTCATGTCATGTAAATCTCATGTCGATGTCATGTCATGTCAATGTCATGTCCATGTCATGTCCATGTCATGTCCATGTCATGTCATGTCATGTCATGTCATGCCAATGTCATGTCTATGTCATGTCCATGTCATGTCATGTCAATGTCATGTCCATTTCATGTCCATGTCATGTCATGTCAATGTCATGTCCCTGTCATGTCCATGTCATGTCCCTGTCATGTCCATGTCATGTCCATGTCATGTCGAAATTCGAGCTCTGTCGGTCTGAGGCTGAGCACGCTACCTCTCGGTCACGAAGGCTTTCACAATATTGGAGCGGGGAAGAAACATTTTGTATCTTTGAAAATTGAATGCCAGAGCGGGGGACCAGCCGGAGACCTTCGACTTTCCAAGCAGGCAGGTTTAACCACTGCAACAGGGCCCCCGTCGCCCCTTTTGTAGACGCGTTGTCCATCCTGATATCAAACCACTGCGGGGTGGACACTACATTAGCTGTCAAGATGACGTTGTCATACGAGACACTGAGATGTCAGGAGGTATTAGCACTAACTGACCTCTGTACTTGACCACTGACCTCAAGGTAAGCTCATTGACACGCCAGACAAATGTTACTTCATAGAAAACAAGAGATATCGACCCAGGGTTGATCCAATGCTGGGTCAGCATCGCAGACGGTGGCCCAGCATTGTAACCCAGGGTGGTGTATCTTGTTACTTCAAAGCCAATGCTAGTCATCGATCCGAGGTTGGTCCAATGCTGGGCCAGCGTTGCAGACGGTGGTCCAGCATTAAAACAGCTTTGGGTCGATATATCCTGTTTGTTCTCCGATCTTTCCATGTTAAATAACAGGACAGTGCATCGCTTCAGAAGTCACTCGGAAAGAATAAAAACGTCCAGTACGTGGGTCGATGTTTACACTGCATTTAGAGGCCATTATATATGGAGTCTGATTGCATTCTGTGAAACTCAATGAACTGGCCTCCTTTGTATTCACCGAGCTGGCTAATACAATGAAGTATGGGGGGGGGGCTCTTATATAACCTTCTTTTCACCGAGTGACGTCACTGCGTTTCACAGAATGAAGTATGGGGGAGGGGTCTTATATAACTTTGTTTTCACCGAGTGACGTCACTGCGTTTCAAAGAATAATATTAAATAAGGAAAACAAGGTGTATACTCTGACAAAACTGATTAAAACGGTTTCACCTGGAGATGTGAATTGTACAAAACAAAAACAAAGAACGACCGAAATATACTCTTATGGACGGGACCCGCGGGCACCGAATTACCTCTAATTCTAACTTTAAAGTAACCTAAGCATTACCGGTATTATGCTCTTCCTTTGGATTTGTTTCTACGGCATTTCTACATGTGTAGGTTGTACAGCAGACTGGGACCATGGGACCCGCGGGTGCGTGATCCAACGCCCAGGTTTAATGTGTCAACTGTTGCCAGCGGCACAAACACGAATTCTGAATCGTGTGGTAATGAGCCACGCCACACAGATTATACATATGTCAAAGAAACATGCCATCTGAACATTTGACTGCAATCCTATGGGAACAAGGCCATCGTTAACAGGTTAAGTTAATCCCCTAGAACACTGATATCGACTACAGTGACAGTCTGTGCTGTTGTTATTAGCACATGTATATAATCAGTTATTTAAAAAAATATATGGCTACAATTTCTGAAAACTGATATAGATTGGGACTTAAATTTTAGAAATCACATACATTTCCAGTCACTTGTATAGGGGTTAAAACATGTTTGTTTCGGATTCCACAGTATATAGTTGAAATTGTTAGTAGGGAGTCATATTTAACTATATAGAAGGGTCACAGTTACTTGTAAACAAAAAACTGGAGATGTCCCCACTCCAGCAGCATAATTATGTTTTGATTCAAATTATGCAGATCAATGTATGTCATTTTGACCCACTTGAATTTGTGGGTTGTGGGTAAAAAAAGGAAATGTAAACAATCTGACACTTTAACCCTTTCAGCGCGGGCACCGTATTTATACGCCAGAATCTGACGTACATAGACGTCAGATTCTGACGTCAAGAGACGGTCCTCGCACTGAGAGAATTAAAATATTTGTAATGGCCGTAAACCCACAACATAAGTAAATTCAAATGAAGCGGGAAGAAGAGCTAACGAAGAAACTTAAATGATGATTTTAAATTGAAAAGCAACCTTTGCTCTCCATGGTTTATACACAAATATTTCAGCGTTGTAAGGGTTAAGGGTGTTAAACAGTCAACCCTTTAAGTTTAAGTCCTCACGATGCATTAAAGTATCATTTTACATCCATGAAAACAGACTTAATTTTCCTACAACCAAGGGTTTTGGAGTGGAAATTTCTATAAAACTGGATTACCAATACATGGAAATTTTCTTTAATTTTTAAAGCACATCAAATCATCTTCATCCACTACAAGTCGAGAATTGCGACAGCAATTCGCGGCTTGTAGTGGATGAAGATGACAATATTAAACTCAGGCTTGAAGGGGTTAAATCGTTCCAAGCCGATGATCAAAACAACAAAACGCATCATGGCATCGGTCGTGTAACATATCACATTATTGTAAAGTTCAAGATTATATCAATGTGACAATGACGATGTAAAAAGACAATGGGAATTATCTGACACCCATCACATGCGGTTCTGTAGCAAATGAATGAATGAATGAATGAATGAATGAATGAATGAATGAATGAATGAATGAATTAATGAATGAATGAATGAATGGATGGATGAAAAAATTGGGTTTTAGGCCACCTATGTGCTAAACTGGACCAGGATAACCTCCTGCGGATGGAGAGATGACTAAGATGACACTGCCCTTCAGAAACATGCGGGATTCGAAATTCGAGCTGTCTGAGAACGAGCACGCTACCTCTCGGTCATGAAGGCTCCCACAATACGAGTGATACGAGAGGAGAAGAAACTTTCTATTTCTTAGAAACCTGAATGCCAAAGTGGGGGGGGGGGGGCGAGCCGCCGACAAGCAGCCCAGCCACCAGAGGCCCCCGCTTGAACATGTTAAGGGGTTGAGGATAAAACCTGCAGGTTTTATGTGAGCGGTTTGTGGTTATCATTAGCTCCCACGTCGGCATTCATTATGTCACACAAGTCCAAGGAATCCGAAGAGTCTAAAACATCACATGGATCACATGTATAATTCACCTGATGCTGTCTGTCATGGGCTCCATCAGCTCCCTGGTAGGTTCACCCAATGATGTTTTAATGCTGGCCCACCGTCTTCGACGGTGGTCCAGCATTAAACCAACATCGATTCAGCGTGTCGTGTTTCCTGGGAGCTGCATAATGTAGGAGTGGAGGGTCATAATACAGAACGATCAGGACATCCTCTCTAATATTAACACAACCTGGCGATAACCCTCACAGCGCGGAAATATTTATATATGGACCGAGAACACAACAGGTTTTTTCAATACGAACTCGGCATAAATGTCTTTAGTTTTCTCCTTCTGGTGCATTTGAATACCTGTTATGTTATGTTATGTTATGTTATGTTATGTTATGTTGTTATGTTATGTTATGTTATGTTATGTTGTTATGTTATGTTATGTTATGTTATGTTATGTTATGTTATGTTATGTTATGTTATGTTATGTTATGTTATGTTATGTTATGTTATGTTATGTTATGTTATGGGTCTATCGCCGATCAACGCGGGGATCGACTATTATAGACATTAGGACCAAATGTCTATAGACGACTATAGACGTTAGACTCTGACGTCTATAGTCGATCCCCGCACTGAAAGCCATAATACAGAATGATCAAGCCAACCTCCCTCACTAATATTAACACAACACTTTAAGTTCCCTTACAGCATTTTTATACTACATAACACTCTTACAGCGCGGGGATCGACATCTGACTGTAACAGTAAAACTATTTTTAATGGCCGTAGACCCATCATAAAGGTATTCAAATGAAGCGGAAAGAGCTAAATAAGACATTTATGATAATTTAGAAAAAAACTTTGATCTCCATAGTTTGTATAAACATATTTCACCGCTATAGCCCTTGCCGCCAAATTATTCAATTTGAATTTTGACCCACTAGAAGTTGTGTCTCGCTGACGCGATCCACAACTTAAAGTGAGTGAAAATTATTCAGATTTGACAAAATGGCGGTCAACTCTTTTCAAATCTTTCTGGTTGATGTCACATTTTATCTATAACATATTAAAAAATGAAAACCCGAATATATGCGGCACCGGCGGTTAAAGGGTTAATATAATAAGCTCCTCACATCATTTATATACTACACATCTTGAACTTCATTAAAATAAATATGGTAAAATTCAATGGACCATCATCATTTACGTCAGAAAATATAATTAGATATTTCGTGAAATAACCACATTTGCATTCATCTTGAGTTGGGAGTAAACTATCGTTAGCATTTTACATCTCAAGATGAGCGTGAATAGATCTGGATGCTGGTGTTAAATGCCAAAGGTACATGAACATTCTGAGGTGACTGGTCAAGCACACTACCTCTCGGTCACGGAGGCTCCCACAGCCCCCAAGTAGTTATGCATGGTAGACTTATAACGGTAACATGATTTTTCAAAGCCTTGTTGCTTAGTTTTGTAGTTTATGTAAATCCATATACATTTTCACATTCATCACACTCTTGAATCGTCACCTTGGTATTAAAGGGTCGTATCTGGCAGATACCACCCTTTAACCCTTGAAGCGCTGAATTTTTATATGCTCTTCCCGATTCATTTGAATACATATGTTATGGGTCTACGCCCATTAGAAATATTTCTACACTGACAGTGCGGGGATCGACTTTAGACGTCAGAATATGACGTCTACAGACGTTAGATTCTGACGACTAAAGTGGGTCCCCGCGCTGTAAGGGTTATTACAAGGTGACGACATGAGCACACAGTGATCGTTTAACGATTCTATGCCCTAACACCGCTGAATAATCAATATGGTTTTTTTTATCACTGGTTTCGTGTGCCATGCTTTTGGTCTTCATGACAATAGCAGGTGAGTTGTGTTTATGTCAGCGCATAGTGATGTGACGCATATGAGACAACGTAATGACAAACAACTAAATACATCAGCCCATATCGCACTCTAGCTGTAGTTGAACTGCAATCTATGGCAGTTATGTTATTTGTGACTTGATCGTGTGAGAAAATACAAACGTTGTTCATTTTTTGTGCGATTTGGAAAAATACAGCACATGTCCAATGAATAAGGTGTTCGCCTAAAGGCTCACACCTTATTCATTGGACGAGTGCTGTATTTTCACATATCGCACTCAAATGAACACCGTTTGCATATCTTGTGACCCTTTTATACCCGCAGGGTAACGCCTGTATCGGTTGATTTATGACCATTTTATACTGGGATAACCCATGTAGGTTGATTTGTGACCTTTTTATAATCACTAGGATAGCCCCTGTTGATTTGTGACCTGTTTATAATTATTTGCATGTAGGTCGCAATCGTTTCACACTAAGTTCAAAAGTGACTAAAATTTAACCACTTTCTACATGAATCCTAAAACCATGAATAACATATTCTCTACTCTGTATGGTTGATTTGTACATACCGGCGTCGTCATTTTCCTGCTGGCAGTTATAGCTGGTAGACTGTGCCTGTTTGGTGGCAGATCCCCAGGCCGGGTCGGCCAGCCTACCGGGCCTATCATCCTGTATCTTATCGCTGTACCTTCTGCTCCCTGGTAGTGTCTCCTCGTCTATGTGGAGGTCACTGCCACCATTAGCTGCTCTGTGGTGCAGGTCCTCACCAACACGCTCAGCAGATGGAGAGGGACTCACTCGGTTCTCCATCGTTCAATGTACAAGAGGTGGATTTAAGTCCAACAATGAGTACTTCAACAGCTGATTTAGAAGGTCAACGACGAGTATCCAAGGAATAACTTGAAATTGAGTGGTACAACAGGTCAACAATTAACTTGTTAACACGGTGAACAATGAGTGATCAAAGTATACCAAGGATGGACTTGAACATCAAACAATAAGTAGTTGAAGAGTTCTTCGTCTTCTTCTATTACTTAACACAACTTCTAATTTAAAACCTCAAAAAATGGTAATCCAAAGGCTGGTTCAGAAGGTAAAAATTAGAGATTTAAAAGATGAATGAATAGTCCTCCTGTCCTAGCAGGTCAAGGAATAATATTGGAGGAGTGATCTATGTGCCTTGATAAAAACACTGATGTGTATCACAGATTATGACACGTCGCACAAGGGTGTTTATCCAAGGGTCAATACAGGAAGTTATATGTACGTCCTGATACACTCTCTCTGCTTCCGTCTTGCCAGGCTGATCTAAGCCTTTGATGAGTAGGATTACTCCGGGCTGCCTGTATTGACCTCCAGTGTTTACAGCATAGATCCTCAGAGACCGCGGGTATATCCGCGCATAAAGGCTTCTCAGAAGTGCTCTGGACAATATAATGGGGTCACTTAAGACCAGTCAATAGCTATACAACTGGTCTGATAGCGTTAAATATCTGGAGAAATATTACACTTCAAAGTTCCCTCTCGTCTTCACCAATTCTATTGCACAATGCACAAAAACAACACTGTAATGTGGATTATTTATTCAAGATATGATTTATAAATATGATTTATAAAAGTATCTCCTTCTTGTGTACAGTTTTTTAATAACGTTTTCTTCTGTATATTTCACCACAAGACAACTGCAAGGTGATCTTTTTTCTAAATAATACTTAAAACGTAAATTTTCACAGTGTTGTTTCCTTCGTGTGTATAATCACAATTGTATATCTTGATCAGAGCTATCTGTGTAGAGGAGTGTATATTAGGCAGTATGTGAGCAGTCTATACTGGTCCAGCCAGCGCTTCACACCGTGTGATGTATTGCCTTTCTGATCCACAAGGTCAGGCACTTACTCCTCTCTACAGCCTAATTAACACACTGACAGCCTCCAGGGCATCAACCACTGAGCGGTGGTCACTGTGCAGGGGTCAGTCTGAAAAGGTCAGTAGATGACCAAAGGACACACCTGACTAACTAGCACTACCGGGATGACGGCTGAGGAGTGCCGGAGTGACGGTTGAGGAGTGGCGGTGTGACGGTTGAGGAGCTATTCCTGTGACGGGAGGTGAGCAGACTTACTAGGATGGTGTTACGTGTGGTGTGAGATAGTCGTGACTCACTGGGTGACGGTCACGGCTGTATCCTCACACTGTCACAGAAAGACTGTCACGGTCTATCTTGGTACATATAACAGGGCTGTCACGATGGGTATCCTGGCACCAAGGATACTAGTATCCTTGCTCGCACATACACTCAGATAGACACACAGAGATAGACTGTCACGGTGTATTCTGGCACAAACAGAAGGCTGTCACGGGTCTATTCACTCAGACTGTCACAGTCTATCCTGGCACATGTACTCACTGTCACGGACCTATTCACACTGTCACTGTCTATCCTGACACTACACATCACGGATCAATCCTCATACATACACGTAGTCTGCCTCTCAGTCCCACCACAATATATTCCTTTATTTATTCTGGTCACCACACAGCTGATCATTTGTCCTGTGTGGCGATAGATGAGTTCTTTGTTCCGATCCACAGATCTCTTGTGGGTTTGTCTGGTGTATCTCTATCCCCGGCTGTCCTGAAATTGATCTTTTAGACGTCCCACTATGGCCGGCACTCTCTTCCTATGCTCCTTATAGAGTGCGGGGGCTATTTATATCGCGGTCAAGTCATAGAGTGTATAATTATCAGTGGTTTGATCTTTAATACAGAGTGGTTACGCTTGTTATCGTCCCGTGTTCAGGGGTTGTTATGGTTCTGGGTCCTGCAGCAGATGGTCGTTTGCCGGTTGCTGCCAGCACTGGGTTGCTGGCTCTAGTATTGCAGTGCCCCGGGCTGTGTACACACCGATGATATGGTCGCTCACTCACAAATACGCCTCTGCTCGCCGCCCCAGAACCAGGCGCTCCTCAGCAATCACTCCAGAAGCCAAACCAGAAAGCCATACCAGAAAGCCTGACCTGAAAGACGCACCAGAAACCTGGCAGAAGCGGCACCAGTATCCTGTCTGGGCATCCACCAGCAGCAGAAGGCATGCTTTGACAGCAGCAGCAGCAGCAGCAGCAGCAGCAGCAGCAGCAGCAGCAGCAGCAGCAGCAGCAGCAGCAGCAGCAGCAGCAGTAGTAGCAGCAGCAGCAGCAGCAGCAGCAGCAGCATCAGCAGCAGCAGCATCAGCAGCAGCAGCAGCAGCAGCAGCAGCAGCAGCAGCAGCAGCAGCAGCAGCAGCAACAGAAAAAAAATCTGCAGCAGATAGCATAAATAGGCAGCAGCAACAACAGAGAAAGGAAATCAGCGGGACACACATACATACATACATACATAGGAAGCAGCAACAACAAGAGACAACAACAGCAATAAATAATCCAACTGCCGATAACATACAAAGGCAGCAAGGGCAACAACAGAGTCAACGGCAGCAAGACATGCTCTGCAACAGAAGCAGCAGGAGCAGTAACAGATACAACAAATCAGCAGCTGATATCATACATAGGCAGCAGCAATAACAAGAAACAACAGCAACAATAACTACTCTAGCAGCAGATATAGTATATATAGACAGCAGCAACAACAGAGACAACAACAACAGGAAATACATGGCAACAGAGACAAAAGGAGCAAGAAAAAATCGGCAGCAGCAGCAAGAAATACTCGGCAACAGCAGCAAGAAATACTCGGCAACAGAGACAAAAGGAGCAAGAAATACTCGGCAACAGCGGCAAGAAATACTCGACAACAGCAGCAAGAAATACTCGGCAACAGAGACAAAAGGAGCAAGAAATACTCGGCAACAGCGGCAAGAAATACTCGGCAACAGCGGCAAGAAATACTCGGCAACAGAGACAAAAGGAGCAAGAAATACTCGGCAACAGCGGCAAGAAATACTCGGCAACAGCAGCAAGAAGTACTCGACAATAGCAGCAAAAAATACTCCACAGCAGCAACAAGAAATACTCGACAATAGCAGCAAAAAATACTCGACAGCAGCAACAAGAAATACTTGACAACACAGACAACAGCAGGAAGAAATACTTGACAACAGCGGCAAGAAATACTCGGCAACAGAGACAAAAGGAGCAAGAAATACTCGGCAACAGCGGCAAGAAATACTCGGCAACAGCGGCAAGAAATACTCGGCAACAGAGACAAAAGGAGCAAGAAATACTCGGCAACAGCGGCAAGAAATACTCGGCAACAGCGGCAAGAAATACTCGGCAACAGAGACAAAAGGAGCAAGAAATACTCGGCAACAGCAGCAAGAAATACTCGACAACAATGACAACATCAGCAATAAATACTCTGGAAACACCAGTAGCAGCGGCAACAGTATAAACAACAGAGACTAGCAATATGCTGGGGTCCGCTAGCAGCAGCTCTCCAGCCGGAGAAATAGCAGTACTCGGTACATTCACCCGATTTTGGATTGATGTTCGGCAGCGTCATAGATGGTGAAACAGCATTAAACACGTATTAAGGGATGGTGCAAAGTTTAAAAAATTACAAACATCCCAAAAAAATTTGGAGCTGGGTGGGTGGGTCCAGGGCCATTTTTAATAGAAAATAGGAGAACCAATAATTTTTTTTTTAATCTGTGATGATTATTGGTTTCACCCCCCCCCCCCAAATAGATAGGGGGGTCAAGGGGCTCTGAACCCCCCCCCCCGTTTTAGAACCTAACTGTCCAAAAATAACTCTAATAACTCAACATTTTCTCTGGTGGTGTTCCGAACATCCGTTTATCAGCTGAGAAAACTAAGAAACCATTGTTTTAAGCCTGAATTGAAAGAAAAAATGCGGAAGGTCAACAAAACTTAATTTTAACCTCCACTTTACCCAAGCTCTGGATGCGCCCTGACGACAGACACTTCAGACACACAGTAATATAAATAGAGATGTAGTTAAATCGGGTGGGGGTAGTGGTTAGCACCGCTGCCTTCCACGCTAAAGTTCGGGGTTCGTTTCCCGGTCTCTGCGGTTTAAAAGAAACAAAAAATGTCTCTTCCTCATCCACTCGTAAAACTCAGTATTATGGGGAGCCTCCCTGACCGAGAGGTAGTGTGCTCGGCCTCAGACCGCCAGGGTTTGAATTTCGAATCCTGTTTCTGGAGGGCAGTGTCATCTCACTCATCTCACCATCCTCAGGAGGTTCTCTTGGCCCAATTAGCCTGAATGTAATTAAAAAAGTGGCTTAAACATGTCAAAGCCCGATTCATTTCATAAAGCGAGTGAATATTGCTTCACACTGCTTTCTGCATATTGTGGCAATATGGCGACAGAAGAAGACCCGACTAGGTACTAGGCCCTATGCCTTACTCTTTTCTAATGATTTCAAAAGTTTTTTTGTAGCGGTGCAGCTAAATCAGTAGCCTGAACAATGATATGTAATCACAGGGCCAGTGGTCAGACTACTAAATCAGCAGCAGAACAGCGACGACAATAAACGGGAACAGCCACGTGCTTACGTGGCAGGCAACAGTGTATTGTGGCCATATCAGATGGTGGTGACAATGGCAGACCTAGGGGAAGATCCCCACAAAACACGATATATAGACCTAATGCTGGCCTAATGTTGGTCCACTGTCTACGAAGCTGGCCCAACATTAGACCAACATTGCCTCAATATACCTTGTTTGCTATTGATTCAATGTTGGATTAATTTTGTTCCAACGTCTACGACGCTGGCCCAACATTAAATAAGAATTGGGTCTATCTCTGTTTGCTATTGACATAATGCTGGTATATTGTTGGTCCACCGTCTGCGACGCTGGCCCAACAATATACCAGCATTGTCAATATTCCGTTTTTTCTCTATGCTGGACATGTTGGCTTAATTTGGGTTTAACGTCTACTACGCTGGCCCAACAGAAAAACAACATTGGGTCAATATAGGCCTACCGTGTTGGTATTGACCCAATGTTGGAATAATATTGGTCTACCGTCTACGCCACTGGCCCAACATTAAACCAACATTGGCGTAATAATATCTCATGTCATTGACCCAATGTTGGCTTAATATTGGGCCATTGTAAACGACGGTGGCCCAACATAAAACCAAAATTGGGCCAATATTTCGTGGCTACTGGGCATGTCAGTGGCTGTGGGATGGCAGACCCAGAAGACCCAGTCCGTGTTCGTGATGGCGGCCGTATCAGATTCAGCAGCTCTATGGTAACAAGACATTATTAGGACGTCAATCATGGTATCTGCCCACCACGCGTGAAACGATACAGTTATTGGTAACAGGACCACTGACAACAGCAGCAACAGCAGGAGCAGCAGCACGCCACCAAAATTTGCCGGACGATTTGACTAACAAGTTTTTTATGTGAGATGTGTCTGTACTGCAGGAAAAGAGCTGCTTTCAGTTGCGTCAGCGTCTATAAAGGGACTCAATTAGGCTAAAATCGTCAAAAAATCGGTGATTTTATTTTGGCTTCTTAATATGACCATATGATGTAAACATGTCCATAGACTAGAACTGCAAAATTTTTTAATTTTTGTGCCGCGCATTCACCAGTTAGGCTAGATACAGAGACGAAATTCGCGTATTTCTTATTTTGGACATGCATGTCCGAAATAAGAAATCGGGAATTTCGGTCAAATACGACAATCCGATATCAAGAGTACGATATGTGACCACTTCATTTTTATTTGATTCATTTAAAAGTATCTCATTGCGAAACCACCGGAAATACATTAAGAGCAAAATCAATTTCCTTTTTAAACATCAATTATGCCAATTGATATTGTTCATTTATAATATGAACATTCATTTTTAAGTATGGAATGCTCTAAAATGTTCCTGGAAATAGCATAGGTCCGTCATTCTATGCCTCGTTTCTGATAAACTATTTTGTGTGGAGGTTTAGTTAATGCAACATTACAATATGGGAGATGTCTTAGTTAATCTAACATTTCAATATGTCTATTCTTCCAATTTATTCTCATACTCTGCGCTGTGGTTTTCACTTATATGAAACGTATATCGGTATCAGCCCATATCGCACTCTATAGCTGTAGTTTGAATTGCAATGTATGGCTGGTATGTCATGTAAAAAAATACAAACGTTGTTTATTTTTCGTGCGATATGGGAAAAAAAACACAATGAATAAGGTGTTCGCCTTTGGCTCGTACCTTATTCATTGAGCTAGCGCTGTATTTCCCACATCACACTAAAATGAACACCGTTTGCATCTCATAATATTTGTTGTCATTTCGCGCTGGAAATGGCGTTAGCATTGAAGCTTCAAATGGATGCCACGAACACTAGAAACTAAGAATTCAGCACGATAAGGTCTAACTAATATGGGGGCCTATACTGAGACAAGCGCTGAATCTGTCCCAGTTGTCTGGCGGCTCGCGGTGCATGCTGTGAGAACCAATACATAAGTGGTTATTAATGCATTAGCCGCGTATTTACACATGACAATGACCAGTATAGGTCAATAAGAGGCCCTGGTTACTGTGTGTTAGCCGTGAAGTCCACTCTGAAGCCGCGGGTTATTGTACTCGTTTTATCAGAAAAAATCAATGTTTTTCAACATGGCGGTGACTGAGAGCGATCTCGACCCCAAAGTCCGAAAAAAGGCAATAACATTTTTATGACTGAGTGGAAAGTAAGATAAGCATGTGATCTCGTAGCTGAAATGTTACTGATTGAAAAAAAAATGTTTGACCTGAACATTCGAGGCCAAATCTTAGATATAATAGTCCAAAGGTATGTCCCACGATTTTGTACGGGGTCAATCTGTGGCTGAAACCTGGGGCTAACCATGTGAGATGCCATGTGGACAGACTCCTGGGATTCCCATATCCAATAACTAATGTAATGCACGTCACAGAGAAAATAAACGACCACAAACAAATAAACATTATAAATAGTATTATAAGCGCAGCTGGTGCCGATAATAGAGAAGCGACGGCGAGCGAGCAATCCATAATTACAGTGGGAAAGGGTGCTTATTAGAGTAGTTTTTTAATGATCATATGTTGTACATGATCGTGGGTTTTATTTTCAAATCAGGAGGGTGGGCGTTTATTGGAATATGGGCGTTTATTAGAATAAATACGCTACGTTGAACAAATGGTGCTTCAATGTTGAAAGTCCTTGTTAGGTGAATAGTATTAGACCTGTAATCAGGCTGAAGGGGGGGAAAATATGCCCAAGCTGAATTTTTCAAAATACCTTCCAAATACCATTAGAAACAACATACTAAAACTCCCCGTGATTCCCGCTGGAGCCTTTTCCATTATTCAATATCAGCAGAACTTTGTGATTTAAATGTCTACATGTACATTTATTGCCATAAGGATTCCATTGAAACGGGTTCTGAGTCACTAACTTGTCACACTTATAAATTATTTGCAATTTAAGGTATATTGATAAGCGAAATAACAAGATTTTGATATGTATGACATTTTAAATACTATTTCAATCAATAACATATCAAAAATTGAAAATAAAAGATACATGGGCAAATTTCGTGACTCCAAGCCTGTGTCATTGTAATCCTTTTGTAAAAATGAACATTTTGATATAAACATCATGAAGTTACGTTGATTAGCTGGTCGATTTATGCGAACATCCAATCGAACACCCCAGAAAATTATACCAAAGATGTTTTCCAGAGGTTTTGTCACCAATGAGATGTATTTAATGGCAGGAGAAAGTCTTTTAAAATCTGACTACCAGAAAAGTGTCAAATCTAAGATGGCCGCCAATGACTCTAGAAGAAGGATATTGCTACGACTGTAATTAGTGTATACCTACTGTTTAAGTGTCGATGTCAGTGCAGGCACTGGTGTTGGCCGTGGTAGCCTTAAACAACCGGCAATATAGTTACCTTCAGCTATTGCTACTCTGGGGACTATCCGACCGAGTCCCTGGACATGCCTGGGGTAAATCCCCCAGACATGCCCAGAACCCCATGTTATCGGGTTAGTGAAGGAAATCGCTCTCAACAACCCACCGTGCCCTATCACCCCAAACTCACGTCATCATCTGTACATCATTCATCTCATCAATGGACTGTACTTTTTTTATCGCATTACAATGTCACATAAATGACCATTAGTGACAAAATGTGACGCAATAATTTACTGGGAATTTACAATTATACCATAAAAAAAAATTCAAGGAATATATGTACATTGTGTTTACATCGTTCATTTTGTTCAGTTCTTCTATCAAGCTCAAAACATGTGTTTATGTTTTTTCCACCCCCTTCCCCTGACATAAAAAGGAACCTTATATACTATGCTTTCGGTGTACCTCCCACCCCTCTCAATTTCCGGGAAGGGTGAAAAAAATATATGCAGCAAATTAGACGCACCATACCTCGTATGGGTGTGATTTTGAATGCATGATATAAATTATTGTAGGTTTTTAATGAATAAGCATACTCAAGGTGAAAAGATCTACTTAACATAGTGAAATGTCATTTTAAACAAGGAATTACAAGGCCTTACAAGTAAAGGGGCAGGAGGCAATTGAGAGGCGCTAAAAGGTGACGAAGAGGCATTGAAGGGCAATGTAAAGGCGTTCAAGGACGACAAAGAGGCATTAAGGTGCGACTGGGTGTGTTAAAAGGTGGTATGGAAGGCAGTACAGGGCGACGAGGAGGCGTTGAATGGCAATGGGGAAGCGCTAAAGAGCAATGGGAATGCGTTAAAGTGCGGTGGGGAGGCGGTTAAGGACGGCGAGAAGGTGTTAAATGGCGCCAAATAGGCGTTAAAAGGCAATGGGGAGGCATAAAAGGGCGAGTAAGATGCGTTCAAGTGTGACGGGGTGCGTGAAAAGGTAACGATAAGGCATTAAAGGGCAACAAAAAAGCATCGAAGGGCATCATAGAGGCACAAAAGGACGATTGGGAAGCAATAAAGGGAGACAGGGAGACGTTAAAAGGCAATCGGGAGGCGTTAAGGAACGACGAGGCAGTGCTAAAGCGCGACAGTGAGGCATTAATAGGCGACGGCAAGGTGTAAAAATGGTAGTGCTATGGCCTAAAATGCGATGGATGGGAAACAAAGGGGATGAATAAGTGTTAAAGGGTGGAGAAGAGGCGTTAAATGGCGATTGGAATGTGTTGATGGGCGATTGGCGGGAGTTAGAGAGCATCTGGTGGCGTTAAAAGGTAACGGAAAAACGATAAAAAGCGGCGGGGAGGCGTTGAAGAACACTTTATTCAGTCAAAAATAGCTAAATAACCTTATGCCAATAAATATGACAAGATGAATGAGATGACACTGCCCTCCAGACACAGGATTCGAAATATGACCTTTAACTATCAAAATTGTACTACAAGAAATGCAGTTAAAACCTCATCAAAGATATGGATTACACTTGTTTTCGATTTGTATTTGTGTAAAATGTTTTTTGGAATGAGACTTTGGATCAAACTACTATCATACAAGGACTTTCTACTCAAAATCAAATTGAAATAAGGAATTACATTGTGTTATTTGAATTTGTTAGAATCATAATTTCCCTCATTTAACCTTAAAATTGCCATTTCGACTTTGAAGATGTAGTTGAATCGATCACTAAAATAATACCAGAAATGGATCTTCCAGTAAGTTAGATTAGGTCGGTTACCTCTTTTTTGACCTTAAAATTAACCCTTTGACCTTAAAGATCACCTTGAATCACAAACATAATACCATAAAAGGATTTACCAGTCATCTTCCCATGAAAATGAGGTATTACACAATTTCTTTATTCGGTAAAAATCATATTATTTTCGATTATTTGACCTTTAGATTGACCTTTTGACATTGAAGATGGCTTTGAATCCTGAAAATAATATAAGAAATGGATTTTCCAATCAAAATTAGACGAAAAAGAGGTATTAGGCCTACACTCGTTCCTACCTTTATTTGTCGAAATATCCCCCCCCTCCCCCCCCCCCCCCCCTAGTATCACCGCCATTTTAATATTTTTATCAATGCCTTAATGTTCTACTGTATCCAATGAGTTGCCCAACTCTTAAAAACATGGAATAGAAACAAAAAAATCATTGTTGAAATGTGAAATTTTAGGCAATTTAGGGTGCTTTTACCAATGTTCACAGTGGATGGCGCCCATCTTGGGAGTCTTCATCCATTTTTAGGGGACAGATTTTGCTTGACTGTCATTCACTATATGTCCAGTAGGATAGAAAACCGTTATAAACCTTTTGTCATAAAAACTAAATATCGTCATTATATTCATGTTATTAGATTTTGGAACCGTTTAGTAAATATGGACAATCATAGATTAACAAAACATATTTTTCAATCCGACGCATTATTTTCGGTGACAGGAAAGCGCAATTGGTCGTACGACGTAAATTCAATTATTCAACACCTAAGGTTACCCGAAAATGAATTTGAAAACTTTGTCGCGTGTGATATTTTAAATGTAAAACATAAAACTTTTTTATTAATGGAGGAAGAGTGGAAGCGAGACATTTCAAATAAACCAAAATTGAGGAAATATATCACCCTTAAAGAAAATTTTGCTATACCAAATTACGTTTCCACTTTACTACCTAAACCTCATAGAAGTATTTTTGCTAAATTTTGTTGTGGAATTTTACCTTTGAGAGTAGAAACAGGCACAGAAGTAGACAGAGAGTTAGAGATGACAGAACTGGACAGACACGCTCTCTGAAACTGGAAGAGCATGTCTGTTCAATTTGCTCATCTGGCGAAGTCGAAGACGAACATCATTTCTTGTTAAAATGTGATGTTTTTTCCGATATAAGAGTTGACTATATAAACAATATTATGCGTAATAACGCCGATTTCATTAATTTCAATTTAGAACAAAAATTTACTTTTTTGATCACCAAATATTGGAGAGAAACACTGAATTTTTTGTGTAAGGCGTGGTCAAAGAGAAAGACCTGTTTATATCTGTAATGTTTGCCTCCTCGGCACACTGTATACCTTTTTCTTTTGCTATATTCGTGTATAAAGTGACATTGTAGGCCAAATTGGCCCGGCATATTATACTGTTAATTACCATGATATGTATGTTTATGTTGTGTTTGTATATGCATGTCACTATAATAAATAAATACTTACCATATTTTTTGGGGGGTGACGTGGTATATCGACTCGTCTTTATAGCTGTGTTAACATTTTGGTGGCCATCTTAGTATGTTATTTCTAATGGTATTTGGAAGGTTTCCTGAAAAATTCAGCTTGGGCATATGTTTTCCCCTTCAAAACCTAATACTATTCGCCCATGTTACATGTGTACTGGGATAGGGCTTATACGAGATGCTTATCAAAAGCCCTGGTGTAGTGGTTAAGGGGTCTTGTCAAGTTAAAAAAAATCCAAAAATCCGAGAAAAAATCGGATTGGCCAGACCACAACCAACCCACCACCCTATCCAATTTTTTGGACAAACGCACAAAAAAAACGCACAAAAATACAAAATTTCAAAAAAAAAGAAAATAATCCGAGTTCGGGCTTGACCCACCTACCCACTTCCGAGTTTTTCTCGGATTTTTGGATTTTTTTAACTTGACAAAACCCCTAAAGCTGTCTGCTTGGAAAGTCGGAGATCGCGGGCTCGTCCCCTGCTTCGGAATTCTTGTTTCAAAGGAACAAAATGTTTCCCCCCGCTCACTCGTAAGGATTCAGTATCGTGGGGAGCCTCCGTGCCCGAGAGGTAGCGTGTTCGGCCTCAAACCGCCAGGGCGCAAATTTCGAGTCCTGTGTCTGGATGACCGTGTCATCTCATTCATCTTACCATCCTCAGGAGGTTCTCCTAGGCCAGTTTAGCCTATATGTGCACAAAGGTGACTTAAACCCCCCATTCATTTCATTTCATTTATTTACCACGCTATTGTTTCACGCCAACGACTTATAATTCTAATATATAAAACTTTCATTTGTGGCAGATACACTCTTTAATATCCAAGGTGCTCCATTTGCATCAAACGATCCATTACAACGCGCTCTCCATTCACAAAATACGCTAAGTCATTTACCATTCCTTACAGGTACAAGGCAACAGAGCCCACATACGATTTTTTTTAAATTACCAAGCACAGGGTTCAGTTTTTCCATCCGCCCACGGGCCGTGAAGATAGTCATTATCTGATTGGGTGAGTGATGGATCCGGGCTCTCTTATCTGACCAACAGATCATGTATGGGTCGAAAACCTGATTGATCACTCAACCGAGATTACCGCAATAACAGCCGAGATTACTGAAGTGCTCTCCGTTATTCTGAAATTTGTGTTTTGTTTGTTTCCCGCCAGCATATCTAGATATTAAAATCAAAATCAAATAAAAGACCCACATCGATTTGATTCTTCGATTGATTGATTGACTGAGTAATTGATTAATTGATCGATCGATGATTGATTGATTGATTGATTGATTGATTGATTGATTGATTGATTGATTGATTGATTGATTGATTGATTGATTGATTGATTGATTGATTGATTGATTGATTGATTGATTGATTGATGAGTAAAATCATCTGAAATTGTTTTCATGAAATGCACTATTCATGTCAATCCGGATATTGAAATCAAAATTGATTAAAATACCCTTATCAAAAGGAGTGCATGTTGATTGATTGAATAATTGATTGATTGATTGATTAATTAATTGATTAATTGATTGATTGATTGATTGATTGATTGATTGATTGATTGATTGATTGATTGATTGATTGATTGAAACTACCCGGATTTTTGTGTTTTGTTTGATTTTAAAAAATGACCTATTCATATCAATATAGATTTTAAAATTAGCTCGATTAAAAGACCCTTATCAAAACAATCGCAAGATTGCTTGATTGATTGATTGATTGATTGATTGATTGATTGATTGATTGATTGATTGATTGATTGATTGATCGACTAAACGATCGAGTGAGTGAGTGAGTGCACCAAAACCAAAGGGCTTGATGACTTAGTGAGAGATGATGGAACTACCAGGAAACCAAAGAGCTTGATGACTTAGTCGTAGCTGATGGAACTACCAAGAAACCAAAGGGCTTGATGACTTAGTGAGAGATGATGGAACTACCAGGAAACCAAAGGGCTTGATGACTTAGTAACAGATGATGGAGCTACCAGGAAACTAAAAGGCTTGATGACTTACTTAGAGATTATGGAACTACCAAAAAACCAATGGGTGTGATGACTTAGTGAGACATGATGGAACTACCAGGAAACCAAAGGGCTTGATGACTCAGTGACAAAAGATGGAACTACCAGGAAATCAAAGGGATAATGAATTAGTGAGAAATGATGGAACTGCCAAGAAACCAAATGGCTTAGTGACTTAGTGATAGATGATAAAAATACCAGGAAACCAAAGGACTTGATGACTTAGTCATAGATGATGGAACTACCAAGAAACTAAATGCTGTGATGACTTAGTCGTAGATGATGTAACTACCAGGGAACCAAAATACATAATGAGTAACAGATTGTGGAGCTACCAGGAAACCAAAGGACTTGATGACTTGGTGACAGATGATGTAACTACCAGGAAATCAAAGGGATGATGAATTAGTGAGAAATGATGGAACTGCCAGGAAACCAAATGGCTTAGTGACTTGGTGAGAGATGATAGAACTACCAGGGAACCAAATACTTAATGACTTAATGATAGATGATGCAAATACCAGGAAACTAACGGACTTCATTGACTTAGTCATAGATGACGGAACTACCAAAAAATCAAAGGCCTTGGTGACTTAGTCAATCATAGATGATGAAAATACCAGGCGTGATGACTTAGTGAGAGATGCTGGAACTACCAGAGAATCAAAGGCTTGACCACTTAGTCATATATGGTGGAGTTACCAGGAAATCAAAGGACTTGGTGACCTAGTCATAGATGGTGGAACCACCAAGAAACCAAAGGGTATGATGACTTAGTCTTAGATGATGTAACTACCAGGGAACCAAAAGGCATGATGAGGTAGTCATATATGATGGAATCAAACGATGTGATGACTTAGTGAGAGGTGATGGAAACCAAAAGGTGTGATTTCTTAGTGACAGATGATGGAAATACCAGGGAACCAAATGGCACGATGACTTAGTGAGAGAGGATGGAACTATCAGGAAACCAAAGGGCTTGGTGACTTAGAGAGAGATGATGGAACTACTAGAAAACCAAACGGCTTGATGACTTAGTGACAGGTGATGGAACTACCAGGGAACTAAATGGCTTCATGACTTAGTGAGAGGTGATGGAACTACCAGGGACCTAAATGGCTTGACGACTTAGTCATATATGATGGAACTACAAGGAAACCGAACGAAGGGTGTGATGACTTAGTGACAGATGATGGGACTACCAGTAAACCAACGGGCGTGATTGATGTCTTACCAAAGAGCTTGATAACTTAGGTACAGATAATGTAACTGAAAGAAACCAAAATGCTTGATGACTTAGTTGCAGATTTTAAATAAAATTTTGTGTCGCTTGAAGATGTGTCTCACTATTGCGATAGACAGCTTCAAATGACTAAAAATATCTGAAATTTAGGCCCCGGAATATATCAATATTTCAAGATTGAAGACATATTTCATTTTTAGCGATTGATTATACGGGTGCAGAAAAAAACACAAAATAACTACTGCATATGACATCAATGTTCTAGGAATTATGAGACATGTGTTATTCATCGTGCCATTCACCTCTAGTACATAGTATGGTGAACTTTTTAGGTGACATTATCGCTCGAAGTAGATACACTCAATACCCTGGTGACATTATCACATCAATGATCGTCTTCATGACAATCAAATGACAGTGGACATATCTTGTTCTCACGACCCATCAATCGCTGGTGACCTATATGTGCGCAAAATAATATTTAGCATAAAGATTTATTTATCAAGTACTCTCAAGGCCTTGAATAAGGATTGTCAATCTTTTCAAGCACCGTACGAGCAGTGTAGGTGATAGCTGCCATTGACGCCGCCAGGCTGTGATATCACACTTATAATATAACCACTTCAGCTCTCCTCCCTCTCAAAATGTCACCATTGTAATTTAGCCTGTCTAACATTTCACCATTGTGTCATGTTATAATGTGATGGATTTTCTCACCCGTCTTATATTCGTGTGTCTTATCTCCTCACTCTGCTAGAGTGGCAGGTAGTACGACATTATACAAAATTGAATAAAACAAAACCACAGGCAGTAGGACTTGGTAGAAAGATTGCCTTTTCACTCCCACGTGCAGTGCCGTTCGCTCCGAGGCCTGCCATACCCCCCCCCCCCCGCACCAGAGGCGTGCACGGATGAATCAGTAAAGGTTGTTCAACCCTTAGAACACTGATGTCGCGTTTTTATTGGCACCTTCATAACCAGTTGTTAAAAGTAAAATGTGCTTTCAATTTTGCAACATTGATATATGGTGGGACCTAAATTTCACAAATAACAAAAATTTCTAGTCACTTGAAGTTGTGGATCGCGGTAGCGAGACACAACTCCAAGTGACTGAAAATTCAAATTGATTACGTCAATGTTGTAAGGTTTAAGGATAGTCTTTAAGAATAGTATCCCAACAAATGATCTTTACACTCTTCTAGTTGCACTTAGCACATAATTGACGGTAGATAAGCTTAGAGTGTTACTATCAGTTGACACAGTGCGTTATCATAGCATGTGATACAGGAGCCCGTATTTACACATTGCCATTAGAGGGATATTAACAATCAATTATAGAAATAATTGTCACTCAAAGCATCTGACAGCTAATTACGACTATAATTGATTCACGTATCACCTGCGCTGTAATGAGGATCAATTTGGGGTGTAAGGAGCGCGCAGCGCGGGGCCCTGCGCGAGATTAACGTCGATACACTGGTCTCAACCTTAATTCGACGAGGCCGCCATTAACGTGATCGCCTAGTCACATTGAGAAGGGAGAAACAATGTTGTTTCTCTGAAAACCCCACACGGAACCGCAGGTCGAACCCGGGACGCATGCATGACTAGCGAGGCAGTCAGGCGCTCTAGCCATTGCGCCACGTCCCCTTCTCTATCCATAACTTCAAGCGGATGGAAATTACAAATACTTGCTAAATTTAAGACCAAACTATTTGCATTTGGGGTTGTAGTCTAGACCCAACACCACTAATATATCACGACTATTTTTTCATCCGTTTTATTAGCCGATTAAATCACAGTTATTGAGAACGAAATGTGTGTTTAAACATCAAAATGTGCAAATGTTTGGTCTGAAATTTAACACATATGAATCATTATCACCCACTTGAAGGTGTGGGTCGCGGCAGCGAGAGACAACTTCAAGATGGTGCATTTTTTTAATAAAGCGGTTTAAGTGTTAAACGCATTGCACAACAGAATAACCCAGCAAACACTAGATGTTGAACCAATGCAGGTTTAATGTTGGCCCATCGTCTACGACGCTGGGCCAACAATAAACCAGCATTAGTTCAATATTTGATGTTTGCTGTGAATCGAGTAGATGAGAAAGGGGCATAAGCGCCGGATGAGGACACAGCCAGTGTGACAAGCAACAACTCCACCCACAAAAAAGTGTATTGCTGTTAGTGATTATTTGCTTGACACATCCCGGCAAACACGAGGCATTGAACTAATGTTGGGTTGAGATTAGGCCAGCGTCGTAGACGGTGGTTCAACATTAAACCAGCATGAGATCAATGTCTCGTATGTGCTAGGTTTCATCAATGTTGAAAATGATCACGGCCAGTCTGGCTGTTGTTCAAAACTCAGATGTACTGGGTTCGAATCCCGACCGGGTCGGATATTTGTCATCGGGGTTGTGCATACACAGTGCTTCAAACTGTCCAAAGGCGTGTGCAGTGCTGTGTATGGTACTGTGTACAATAAATAAGCCTTCAAGTCATTCGATATGAGTAGGAAATAGTCCCGATTTTAGGCTTCCTTCTGTCGCGCTATTGGCATGATTGTGCAGAAAGCGACGTAAAGCAATATTCACCCACTACACACAGCATTGCCAGATGATAGTACATCTGACCACAGAACGTCCTTGATCTGACCATGCTGGCAGGGGATGAGTTTGTCATGAATGTGTATTTTCTGGGGTTTTTACCAGCACCCTCCGCAACCATGATACCCTGAACCAATGTTCTTTTAATGTTGGACCACTGTCTAGAACGCTGGCCCAGCATTAAAACAACATTATCTAGCCGCTTAGTGTTTTACCGGCACGTGGACATTCGCTGTGTCCAAACAATCAGAGTAGGTCAATACATCACCAGGCAGTATAAACATGAAAACACGGCAATGTACAAGTCCCTGATCACCCACGTGTAGTACGCCAGAGTGGACTTCATTTCCTATTCTCTAATAATTGGAAAATAATTGATTAATAGCAAGAAACTATTGATAAAATATAAGGATATAAATGCCTAATATTAAAAAATATTTTATTAATATAATAAGAGATCTGGCCAGCATTTATTAACATTGGAAGATCATTTTTCATTAATAGAAATTTAATTCTAAAATTGATTCGTATTTACAAACCATTTTCCGATTTTCAGAATTTTGGGAATTCATTTTCTAACATCAATATATCATTCTCTATGTTAATTACAAGTTGTATGTTGCTATCTGATGACTAGCTTGGTATAATTCAAACCTACTTTAAAAACCTATAATACTTGGCTTTTTTTCTCCAAAATTGATAATTTATTACTGTAGATCTGGTAATTTTCACGTGTTTAAATTTTTGCGAATTTCCTATTTTGGGACTGTTCACGAAGCTTAGAATTCCGAATTTTTATAGTAGCGTTATTATAAAAATAATTTTCGCGTGATTCTTGAATTCGAGAATTTTTTCTTCTAGCGAAAATTAAAACCTACTATATATAAAAGATCTACAGTATATAATATTAAGAATATATTTGTAATATAAGAAATAGATTTTAAAAGGAAATATTGCAATTCATAGTCAAACTAAAACAGCCAATGCATCCTAGAATGAAGAATGTTATTGTTCATCACAGTACGGCCGCTAAGCATTCATTAAATATTATTATACCTCGTTATTTCAGCTTATAGTCGTTTGCGATCGGTGTTATAAGGAATTATTACCGGGAATGAAATGATGCTTTAACATCAAGATTTGCAAATGCTTGGTCTCAAACAAATAGGAGTTATTTTTATCCACTTGAATTTGTGGGTCGCGGTAGCGACCAAAGGGTTTTGAAAACCAAACGTTTTTTTTCAATTTCATATCATCATGAATGTCTTATTTAGCTTTTTTATGCTTCATTTAAATACTTATGTTATGGGTGTATACGGTCATTGGGAATATTTTAATTCTTTCAATGCGGCGACCGTCTATATACTATGTAAGTCCGAAACTGACGTCTACAGAGTCAGATTTGGACTAATAAAGACGGTCCCCGCGCTGAAAGAATTAAAATATGTATATTTGCCGTAAAACATAGGTATTCAAATGAAGCAGAAAGAGCTTACTGAGACGTTTAAACTGAATTAAAATTTAAAAAAACCTTTGGTATCTTGGTTTATATAAAAATATTTCAGCGCTTTAACCCGGTAACCGCCAAATTATTCAATCGAAATTTTCAGCCACTTGAAGTTGTGTCTCGCTCACGCGATCCACAACTACAAGTGAGTGAAACTTATTCAGATTTGACAAAATGGAGGTCAACTCTTTTCAATTCTTGCTGGTTGATGTCACATTTTATCTTTAACATATTTAAAATGTGGAACTTAATGAGCTAATAAGAAATGAAAAACTGAATAAATGCAGCGCCGGCGGTTAAAGGGTTGAGGGCTAACGGCTGAGATGTCTCTGGCTAAGAGCAAACACGTTAAATATGTATGGATTTAAACCTGTTACGCGGTCTTTCTATAGAAATTCCTAATCGTATGAGATCGTCACCTGGGTCTTAAAGGGACGTATCTGCCACTTTGTAAAGTGGCAGATACACCCTTCTAATACCAGGGTGTATATAGATGTATCATCCCTAGTGGTCGCTATCCACTATTCTGTCATGCCAAGACAGATAGCAGTAACTGTGTACTTTTCAAGTAAGTAGTTACTGCTGTTTTCTTTGAAGGTGGTAATGCTTCTAATGGCTTTCTCTGAACGCTCAACTACGTTTATATCTGGATAATTCAATAGAACTGGAATTCTCGTTGATGCTGGGCCTGCAATGATCTCATAGGATTAGACCAAGGTTAATTCAGCATCACAGGAAGTGGACTAAGCATTCATCAGTGATGGTGAGTGAGTGAGTAAGCGAATAAATGAATAAATAAAATTAAAATAAAATAAAATGAAAATAAACAAATAAATAGAGTGAATGAGTGAGTGAGTGAGTGAGTGAGTGAGTGAGTGAGTGAGTGAGTGAGTGAGTGAGTGAGTGAGTTAGTGAGTGAGTGCGTGCGTGCGTGCGTGCGAGCGTGAGTGAGGGAGTGAGTGAGTGAGTGAGTGAGTGAGTGAGTGAGTGCGTGAGTGAGTGAGTGAGTGAGTGAGGTGAGGTGAGGTGAGGTGAGGTGAGGTGAGGTGAGGTGAGGTGATGTGAGGTGAGGCGAGTGAGTGAGTGAGTGAGTGAGTGAGTGAGTGAGTGAGTGAGTGAGTGAGTGAGTGAGTGAGTGAGTGAGTGAGTGAGTGAGTGAGTGAGTGAGTGAGTGAGTGAGTGAGTGAGTGAGTGAGTGAGTGAGTGAGTGAGTGAGTGAGTGAGTCAAAGGGTTTAAAATCATATCCAGACTAGCTCATTTTCAGGAAACACGAGGCCCCACCTGGTGAGTTGTCACGCTCCTTTGATACTGACATCAATCACTACGCGGCGCCACATTGTTATTCATAATTACGGGGCAGCGTGCAAACAACAACAATGGCACATTGGGTTCATTTGCTGTGTAGCTTAACCCTTACAGTGCGTGGATCGACTTTAGACGTCAGAATCTGACGTCTGTAGACGTCAGAATTTGACGTCTAAAGTCGATCTGTAGACGTCAGATTCTGACGTCTAAAGTCGATCCCCGCACTGTAAGAGTGAACATATTTATAATGGTCGTACACCATATACTATAGGTATTCAAATGAAGCAGAAAGAGCTAACTAATACATGTATGATGATTTCAAATTGAAAAACCCTTTGGTCTCCATGGTTTATACAAAAATATTTTGGCGTTGTGAAGATTATAGTCTGTCCGACGGTGGAGCCTCCGTGACCGAGAGGTAGCGTGCTCGACCTCAGAGCGCCAGAGCTCGAATTTCGAATCCAGTGTCTGGAGGACAGTGTCATCTCATTCATCTCACCATCCTCAGGTAGTTATCCTGGCCCAGTTTAGCCTATATGTGCACAAAGGTGGCCTAAAGACCGATTTATTTCATTTCCGACGGTGGAGGATGGTCCAAAATGAAAGCTAGCTTCTTGGTATCCAGTCAGTTAATTCTCAAGCGATTGCCACAAAATTTTGCAACCATTATTATCTAGTCATTTGGCAACAACCCTAAACATTTTGCAAAATTCCTTTTAGCATTACAAAAGTTAGTCCATTTGACACAATTCTGAGAATAAACCGGAATGAAGTTAATGGGTTTATACATGTTATAGAGGAGCGTCATAAATAGACATTTACTACATGTCAAATGGTCTAACTTTTGAACTATAAACTATATTTTTTTACGAAATTTTCAGGATCGATGATAAATGACTAGAAAATATGATTTACAAAATTTCATGAAAATCGCTTGAGAATTGACTGACTGTATACCGAAAAGCTAACTTTCATTTTGGACCATCCTCCACCGTCGGACGACTTCAAATGGATGGAAATTTAAATTATTAAATTTAGCGCATTAAGGTTTAAAATAATTGGGTATCAATTAGCATTTCATAATAATAAAAAATGATTAATTTCCCGGGCGCACAATTCACGTGATGCACAATTCCATTTTTTGTTCCAGGACTGGCGCTTACAATATTTTCAATCCCCAGAACTTCCGGGAGTTTCCGAAACACAGCGACCTTAGTAAAGTATCATCTAGTCTTCTCGTTGTATTGGCCGATTAGGCCACTGGTATTGAGAACGAAATGTTCCTAACCCTTAAAGCGCCGGTCGCGATTATACTCGTTTTTTTACATTTTTCTTAGCACATTGCATATCAGCTTTCAAACAAAGCTTTTAAAGATAAAACGTGACACAAATCAGCAATATGTGGAAATAATTGACCTCCATTTTGTCAAATCTGAATAATTTTCACTCACTTGAAGTTGTGGATCGCGTCAGCGGGACACAACAACAAGTGGGTGAAAATTCAAAATAAATAATCTGGCAGTTGAAGGGTTAATGCGTAATTATTAACGTCCATTTGTCTACCTTCCCCGTGGCGTATGCAGCCTTCCAGAAGCGCCGCACGCCATAGTAAGGATGGTCCGCACGAAAGCAGCATATCTACAAGCCTTTTGCATGTACTATTTTATAACAATACCATTGATGTAAATGAACTTTCAGAATAAATTGATTAATTCGAATATAAATGAAAGCTCAGAAGATGTTCTTATTGCGACATCCTTATTGTGACAGATGATGGATTAGACCATTTTTAGTAATTTATTTTAGTCAAAATATGTCATCTGGGGCATTTATAACTGTTGCTGTGGCCCATTGTGACCCGATGTGACCTACTGTGACCCTCTGTGACCTATACTACTGTAAGCCACTGTAGCGATCGTCGAATGTGGTAACTGTCCATTGTAATTCCTGTGCTGCTGAATTTTTTGTTTCTATTTTTCATTCATTTGAAGCTGGAATTGCTGACGCAAATTCCAGCTTCAAATGACGAGAAATATGTCCATTTATGGATAATAGGCATCTGCAAAATTGAATTATTTCATTAACTCAGCATCTATCCAAAACTCTATTGTGTATTGCAGCGGCATTTTATTTGGTCAGAAGCTTGCTTGAAACCGGTACCGTATATATACGGTTCCGGCAGTATAAGGATTAACATGCCGTGTGAGATCGCCTGTATTGAATGTGGTGACGATTCTCTGTTGTATTTATGGCCTGTAATAAATCAGATTATTTTAGGAATGAGAGCTGCTCTCTCATCTTATATTAGGCCCGCTACAATATTAACTGGTGGACACATCTACGTCATACGTTACCAGTGGTTATCAGTGGTTACCAGTGGTAACCAGGGACGATAGTTTATGAGTGAGTCTTGTAGCCGTCCTTCCGTTTCTCATTAACCCTAACAACGCTGAAATATGCGTGTATAAACCATGGAAACCAAATAATTAATTTCAATTTGAAATCACCACAAATGTCTTAGTTACCTCTTTCAGCTTCATTTGAATATCTATGTTATGGGTCTACGGCTATTATATACTTTTTCATATTTTATATATTTTTCATATATTCGTTCAGTGCGTGGACCGTCTCATACACGTCAGAATCTGACGTCTGCAGACGGTCCCCGCCCTGAAGGGGTTAACCAGGATAACAGCTTGACATTTTCATTGATTGATGAAATAATGAAAACATCAAGCTTAAAAAAAGTAAAAAGTAACTACGTATATACAAAAACTATACTAAAATAATCTCGTATTATTTTCTGACGATAACAATGATTGAAGTCACGATATTATGCCAGGTTTATCCTTAACCCTTTAAGTCCTCACGATGCATTAAAGTATTATTTTACATCCCCGAAAACAGACCAAATTTTGCTACAACTAGGGGTTTTAGAACGACAATTTCCATGAAACTGGTTTACTAATACATGATAATGGTCTTTAATTTGCCACCCACTTCAAGTCATCTTCATCCACTACAAGTCGAGAATTTCGACAGCAATTCGCGGCTTGTAGTGGATGAAGATGACAATGGTGAAGTCAGGCTTTAAAGGGTTAAAGCGCTGTAATATTTTTGTACAAACCACAGAGACCAAAAGGTTTCTTCAATTTAAGATCAACACAAAATGTCTTAGTTACAGGTCTTTTCGCTTCATTTCAATATATGTATTTTAAATATAGTGCGCCTGCGGGGATCGATTTTAGACGTTAGAATCTGACGTCTACAGACGTCAGATTCGGACGTCTAAAGTCGATCCCCGCACTGTAAAGGATAATGGTGGCCCACGTGGGTCAACATTAACTTAGCATCACAATAGTGATGGGAGTAAAACAACTACATCAATTGATGTATTGAGAGGGTTCATTTATTATTCATCATGGTGTAAATATATCCTTTACAGACAGTCTGTAGTATTCGCTACACTCTTCAATGTTGATCATTGTAGGAATATACAATCGGAATTGAATGCTGGACGCATAGCAGCTGCACCAACATTACAGCATTTCTATCGCACTCATGCTGTTGACTTTCACTAGGTAAGGACGTATGGTGAGATCAGCCCATCTTGCAATCTCTCCAATAGGCCTCACTGCTCAGTTTGACTTTGTCGTTTCAGATATTCCTAAGAGGAAATACATACTGCATCGTTGGTACGGCGAGATGGACTTATCTCAGCATATATATGAGTGCTGTATTTTTCCATATCACACTCAAATTATCTTCTCCTATATACACTGTTTTTCTCATACATAAGTTCTGATACTTATTAAAAATCTTAGAATATTTTGCCCAAGCATAACAGCGTCGCTGAATGTTAAAAATCGTATCGCCCAAATTGTAGATGTTGGTATCGCTGCCACAGGCAGGATACCTTAAGCGCAAAACATACCAGCGCGAGCGCGAATTCGCACACGAATTTATCAAGGTCATAACTTTATCACTGCCAAAACATACCAGCGCAAAAGGCAACGCAAAAAGTTTCAAATAATAAGTTTGATATTTTCGCACACGTGTGAATTCGCGTTGGTATGTTTTGCACATTACGTATAGGATAAAGTCAAAGGAGCTCTACATTCGTAGGTGTGGAAAAGGCCGAGACCGAAGGCTGATGCCTTTTCCACAGCTCAGAATGTAGAGGTTTTAACTGACTTAAAACACCCGACCATAATGAATATCTCTCATAATCAACAGCTCGGTCACACTATGACTGACTATGGCACCATAGGCCTACCATGATAATTGTTCTGTACTTGATTAACAATAACTCTCCAATCCCGGCTTAGAATGTAGTGGTCGGACAAAGCAAATAATATAGAGGTATATTTAACTAGGGAGAGAAGTTTGTAGTGATATTCTCTAGATGTACTTACTGCTGACGGTATAGCCTACTTGTGACATCTTGTGGCATGGCTTGGCCTTCTTGGTCTTCACAGAGGTTGTTTTAGTGACTGTGGCCAGGGCGGTCTGGTGATCTCTGGCTTTATCAGGGATGTCTGTACTGGTATCTGTGAGGGTGTTATCCCCTGAACTGTCACTTACTGAGGTGGTAGCCCCCTCACTGACACCACTGCCATCTAGCGGTGATATATTAGGCTGGCTGGCACTGTGGGTGATATAATCGTCAGGTGGAGCCACTATGATCTGGCTTACTGCCCTCCTGGCCGGGGGGATCAATGGTCCCTCTGAGGAGCAGATGAAGCTGGTAGTACGTGTATGATGAGGTGCCTGTGAGGCTAGGCTGGCAGACCTCCTGGGCAGACTACCCGTCTCTCCTCTCACGTTCGCCATCTCAGGATAGTGTGTCACGTCCAGGGCGGACAGATCAGCGAATCCATGTAAAGAAGCACTGACAGTGTTAACAGGAGCAGGCCGGCCACTGGTAGTGTCAATGATGGAGGATCTACGTCCGTTCATCTCATGAGTGGCTCTAACAGAGCCTGACTGTGAGCCTCCAGTGCTGTGTATGGCTCTAACAGAGCCTGATTGAGAGCCTCCAGTGCTATGTATGGTGCCGGACTCACGGAAGGCGGACTCCATGTGATGTAGTCCTGCACACAGGCCGCTGTCCACTGAGTACTGTGATGTGGTATGCTGGATAGGACGGGTTCTGGGGAGTGGTGACGAGGTACGTGAATCAGCCCCGCTCTCAGTACACCCTGACAAGGTACGACGACTTGACATCCCTGAGAAATACTAACTCAGTAACCCGCCTGACGACTTGACATCCCTGACTTGTGACGACTTGACATAACCACAAACTCAGTAACCGGTCTGACGACTGGACATCACTAAGAACTACAAACTCAGTAACCAGACTTTTTCTCAGTAACCCTATTGTCGACTTGACATCACTAGTAGCTACAAACAGTTACTCAGTAACCGGACTGACGACTGCACATCACTAGTTACAGAGACTATAAACATCAGAAACCTGTCTGATGACTGAACATAAATAGTGACTACTAACTGATTGACTCGTCTTTGGATTCTAACAACTGTACTACAAACTACAAACTCTCAGTGACATCTTTTTCGGTGCCACTAGAAATCACACACTGTTACACTGTCCTCGTGGAAAATACAGATGTCATGCTATGTTGCTAAATCATGCATGTTTGTTGATGAATCTATGCAGCAAAATAATAAAATCCAGGATTTCGAGGAATTGCATTTAGTCTACACTCACTGATGCATCATTCTGATGCACACTGCTTCTTCCCAGCTAGTATGTTGCCCGTCTCACAATCAAAATCAACTCATTCATAATCCCAACAAGACAAACTAACATAAGTGTGATGATGTGATGTGGGTATATCTTACTATATTTCACTGCAGTAATTCCTTTATCATAGGATCACAGTGATTCCAGTGCTGCTATCGATGTGCTTCTGTAGCTGTATTCCATATGCGTGTTTCTACAGATATGTTTATGTGGACACGTCGCTCTAGATGTGCTTGAATAATGGATGTACTTCTGTATATCTAATTATGCAGATGCTCTTCTGCAATTGATAAACTTCTTTAGATATGCTTCTGTAGATATGC
The DNA here is from genome assembly GCA_964017125.1 of Flabesymbios commensalis. Lineage (NCBI taxonomy): Eukaryota > Metazoa > Annelida > Polychaeta > Terebellida > Flabelligeridae > Flabesymbios > Flabesymbios commensalis. The sequence continues at coordinate 8,133,339 of OZ024905.1, forward strand.
TTTAGTTGATAATATATGCTTCTGCAGATATGTTTCTCCCCATGCAGTGACAGTATCTGCCCTCTCATACACCCACGATCACTAGGAGTGCCGGTATTACGTGACCATCACCGCTCCATCACATCACCAGTCTGTAAAGCTGAGATAGGGTAGTCTCTGTCACGAAAGCCTTAGATGTGTGACAGAGACAATGGTAGCTAGGACCAGACCAGTCTGGGTATGTCACACAGGACAAGTCATACAGTGGTAATGAGTGGTGAGACAAAACTGGACACCCTAGAAAACACGAAACATTGACACAGTGTTTAGTTATTGCGTAGCCAGCGTCGTAGACGATGGACCAGCAAACAGGAGACATTGACCCAGTGCTTGGTTAATGTTGGACCAGCGTCGTAGACGGTGGGCTGACAATTGGACCGACAATGGTGCAATGTCTCGTGTTACCTTGGTACTTAGCTGGACAAAGAGTCGCCCAACAAACTAGAAATGTTGACCCAAGGTTGGCTTATTGTTGGGTCAGCGTTGGACCAAAATTAAACCAACATAGTGTAAATATCTGGTTCTCACAGGACAGGAAAAGTATGCGAGTTCTCACAGCAGAAGACGTTGGCCCAATGATGAGGAAATGTTGGTCTAACAAGTATCGGAACAAGGTCTTTCCCAGAAGACACAATACGTTGAATCAATATTGGTTTAACGTTGGTCCACCGTCGTAGTCTGCTGGGTTGATAGGACGTACTGCCGTCAAAGCAAAAAGGTAACTCCTCACTGTGCAAGTAATAAGTGACTGTTTTTTGGCTTTGCAAATAGCAAGAGGAGGGGTACGACATCTATGCCAAACCAGTGATGTACAAAAGTATGTGCTGAAATCTCCAGTAAGCAGCTGAGTACTGCCTTTTGCCTTTGCATAGCAGTAAACCCATGTCTGTGTAACTGAAAACCAAGAAGCGTTCAGGCAATGGAGTTTTAATGCTGGGCCAACGACGCAGCGTCAAGTCATAATACGGCCAATATTTTGTGTTTTGTCTGGTATTTGGCTGTAAGAAAAAGGGGTAACCAATATGTTATGCCAATGCTGTCTCAAGGTTAGGACAGTAAAGCTTTGAAAACTGTTCTCAAATCTTGATAACTTTAAACTCTAACGAATCCATGCATCAAATCATCATTTTGGGTGTTTGGAACCAATTCTTTCATAAACTGTTTTATTAATAACAATATCTTTTTATACATTTGCCACCCACTTCAAGTGATCTTCGTCCACTATAAGTCGAGAATTGCGACGACAATTTGCGGCTTGTATAGTGGATGCAATCATATTTAATATCTCAACACATTTGAGCTGACACACAATTTTCAATTTTTTTAATTAGTAGACACCACGAAAATTGTATTCCCCAAATAAACCTAATACAAAGTAGGTCAGTTTCGCTTCATTGAATAAGTAAAATGTATAATTGGCAGTTGACCCGTAAAACAGGTATTCAAATAAAGCAGAACGAGCCAGCTAAGATATATTTTTGAATTGTTTTAGCTAAGACATATTTTTAAAGTGTTTTAACCCTTAAAGCTCAAATTAAGTAATTTAAATCCCCCACTTGAAGTTGTATGTCATTAACCCTTTCAAGCCTGAATTAACCATTGTCATCTTCATTCACTACAAGCCGCGAATTGCTGTCGCAATTCTCGACTTGCAGTGAATGAAGATGACTTGAAGTGGGTGACAAATGGAAAAAAATAGTGTTATTATTAAACAGTTCAATAAAATAAATTGTTTTGAAACCCCCAATTTTAGAAAAGTTAGGTCATTTTTAGATATGCAAAATGATGCTTTAAGGCATCGTGAGGGTTTAAAGGGTTAAAGTAAATAACCCTTCGATAGCCATAATATGTATCTGAATATTTGAGTACTTTAACCATTGGAGCGCTGAAATATTTTTTATATAAACCATTTATTCAATGATTCATTTATATATCGATTCATTCATTGATTCTTTCATTGGTTCATTCGTTGATTTATTGATTCATTCGTTCAATTATCCTTTCACTTATCCATCTTTCTATTCATCCATCCATCCATCCATCCATCCATCCATCCATCCATCCATCCATTCATCCATCCATCCATCCATTCATCCATCCATCCATCCATCCATCCATCCATTCATCCATCCATCCATCCAGGGCGGTGGTTAAAGCTGGTGCAGTGGTTAACGTGCAGTGGTTAAACTGCTTGACTCGGAGATCGCGGGTTCGAGCCCCGCTCTGGCATTCAAGTTTCAAAGGAACAAAATGTTTCTTCCCCGCTCACTAGTAAATATTCAGTATTTTGGGGAGCGTCCGTGACCGAGAGGTAGCGTGCTCGACCTCAGACCACCAGGGCTGTGGAGGCCGAGGGCAGTGTTGTCTCATTCATCTCACCATCCTCAGGCTGTTCTCCTGGCCCAATTTTGCCTACATGTGTAAAAAGATGGCCTAAAACCCTATTCATCCCATCCGTCCTTCCATCAATACATCCATACATCTATCCATACACACATTTATGCATCCATCCATATCCATGTACCTATCCAGGACCCCCGTCTAGAGAGTAAAGTGTTTAGTTTTGCCTGTGAGGAGATCGTGTGTGTAATTATCCAAGACCCCTGTCTACATGGTCTAGAGAGCAGAGGGTTTAGTTTTTCCTGTGATGAGGTAGTGTGTGTACCTCATGTGTGAGGTAGACTGAGGAGATGATGTGACAGCTTGTGTTGGTCTAGTCAGGAGTAGCGGGATCAGCTGTTACCATGTACTAGTACTGTGTACTGGGTCAGCATAGTCAATCAGCACAGAGAACACCACACATTCAACCAATACTGATTTACCCATTGAAGCGCTGAAATACTGTCCTATAAACCATGGAGACCAATGGGTTTTTTCAATTTGAAATCATCATAAATGTCTTAGCCAGCTCGTACCGCTTCATTTGAATACTTTTATGGGTCTACGCCCATTATTAATATTTGTATTCTTACAGCGTGGGGATTGTCTTTATACGTCAGAATCTGACGTCTATAGACCCTTAAAAAAACCCTTTGCTCGTCTTGGTTTATATTAAATATTTCAGCCTTTTAAAGATTAACGAAGCATCAAATGTTATTTTAGGCTTGAAATACTATAATCATTGAGATTGCAAATCATCGTTTATTCTGTTGATATTTGTCAATAATTACAAGTTGTAAATGCTTGCGCTATTCCCAGATTAAAATGATATAAACGACACAATATGTCGTGCAGAAGTGTGCAAGAGACAAACTGATCGTCAACTAGAAAAGGTTATGAGGGAAACGAGCACGAAAGCAGCCCTCTGTTACCGGTGGTCGGCCATATTGGATACACAATATGTTGTGATTGGTTTATTCTACACAGGACGGCTGAGGGTTCTCTATTCATTCCACGTGATAGACCTAATGTCAAACACTCTAATGCCGGTAGTTTAAGGCCTTACAACAGCCATCACAAGGGAACTGCATTGGCTGTTGAGAGGAACCAGGGTACACCGCTGTCAATCCGTCGGAAGATTATGGTTGCAGCTCCCTTTGAATAATCGCTGCACATACTAGTGCTTCCGCACGATTACATGCCCTACAGAATGCAACAAATGGAACAGATACCTAATCACCCCCCCCCCCCCCCAGGTGGGGGCGAAAAGAATTAACACTAGCAGCCATCCAAGTAGCCTTCCCCTCAAACACTCAATAGTATTTCTTCGTTAATCGTCATAGTAATTAGATGATGGTTGATTATTTGTTGAAGCGTCACCAAACAAATTCCCCAGTGAAATGTAGCAATCTCTCGCAGTTTGTCCAGTGAATTTAGTCTAATGGAAAAACGTTCTTTTTGTTGGCTTAATACTATTTTTTTATTAAACGAACCTGATCACAACGAACGAACCTGTATGCAAATCGGCCGCCGTTTTTGCAAACAAACCGGTTCGTCTATTATTCATTATAAAGTAATAAAATGGAAACGTGTTTTCAGTGGCCCTCATGAAACCCAATTTCACGCATAAACTGCCCTCAAATCAGATTTCCGCTATGCCTTAAATTTTTTTTAGCAGAAACACTGATTTGTTGATTAATAAAACTAACCAAGTTTTAGAATGAGGGATTCTAATAGTAGTATGAATTCATTCCACATGATAGTATTATATTATTATTATTTGAATAATGATGTTTTAACAGCACTCACCGAAGGCAACAACACATTTAGTGGGAAAATGTAAAAACCAACTCACCTGAAAACAGACAGAGATACAAGAAATGTATGAACTGGTAATACAAACATAACATTAGCAATAATTAATATTACATGGTAATCATACAAGACAACTAACATTGTAAATGTATACATATATAAAATTGTATTATATTTACCTTTTACCATGGTTACTATAAAACATGGCATATGATAGATAACGATGTTAAACATGGTAAAATCATTTATGTCATACAAGCCCATTGAGCTAACGTGAAATAGTGACCTTGAAATTAGGTGGGGGTCATCGAGTATCGAAGCTTAGTGTAGCGCACGTGTGGCAAAACTAAAGGACATAAGGCGAGGCGTTCTGAAGTTATCGCGCTTACTGTACAAGCACCTCCGGCCGCTTGGAGATCCCACAGTGCTAGGGGCTGAAGGGTATCCAACCCACTAAAAATCTTAAAATAAAGATTTTCTTAACTTTATCTTATTCTCATAAGGAAACTTATTATAAATATATCCTAACTTTTCTAATGGGAATAACAGAAAGTTAAGATGAACCGCGAGCACGAGAATAGTCGTTTTTATTCCGTTTTATTCCCCGATTAAATTACAACTATTGGGAATTAAATTGGTGTTTAAACATCAATATTTGCAAATATTTGGTCCCAATTTAAACAAATATTAATGAGTACGTTTCACCCACATGAATCTGTGGGTCACGCTAGCCAGAGGCAACGTCAGGTGCTTCACAATTTAAATTAATTGTATTTATTTTTCATCCGTTTTTTTTTAACAATCAATATCGGCAAATGTTTAGTCTAAAATTGCAGAAATTAATATGAGTAATTTTATCCGCTTGACGCTGTGAGTCGCGGTAGCGAGACACAACTTCAAGTGCGTGAAAATGTTTTTTATTTCATTCATTTAGCACTTTAAGGGTTAAGCCACATTCGTCCCTTATGTACACCATATTTTGACACCGCCCTCCAGACACAGGATGTGAAAATTAAAACACTGACGGTCTGAGACCGAGCACGTTACCTATCGCGCACAGAGGCTCCTCACAATATTAAATATTACTAATGAACGGAGAAGAAACATTTCAATTAAAGTGAATGTCGAGCCAAAATGTATCGCGTTTAAGAATCTTAAAAGTAAGATGATCTCATCTTTCTTTCGTTTCCATTTAAGGAAGTTATGATAGATCTTAACTTTTCAAACGACAATTCAAGAAACGTAACCCCAGGCACTAGTTCGCCGGCTCAATGACTGAGCGCTGAGGCATCAACTCTTATGCTACCGGGATCTTATATATACAGCTTCATCCAAATTTTGTTCTAAATAAAATGGTACTAAAATTGATAAAATGGTTTGGAATAGATCATCAGTTAATCAAATAATTCATTGTAGGTGATGTCAAATAGTAATATTTTTCGTCATTTGAAGCTGGAAATTGCGTTAGCAATTCCAGCTTCAAATGAATGAAAAACAGTCTGAAAAAATCGATAGCATGAGGGTTAGAGGCCCTGTGAAGTGATTTTAGTTCATAAATATAATCAAAGTAGATATCACAATGAACTTAGCAGATTATTTTAATCCACTTATTGTCAGTTATTTTCAATAAGAAAAACTGAAAATGTGCACATTTTCTGGGCTGGGCGGATCTCACAACTCATGACTTCACACACAAAAACCGCCCATTATTGAATCTGAATTAACATTGAAATTGCATCGGGTATATGTTTCATGTTTCTTGTATTTGTACATGAGCTTAACTAGATTTCTATTCATTTCAATATGCCCGCATCGACAGGGTGAACAAGGGTGGAGTGAATGCTAGACTCTGGCCAGATGGCCATCAATTCTGGTGCCGCACCTGCATTCAGGCAGCGTTTGACCGGCGCTCCGTGTTGACTTTGGTCAGTTTTATAAAATTATACAGTACATCATCAGCTACATGTACATGTACATGTATTATAAGCAGCCAAGCATGTCTCCATCTTGGGACGTCACGAATTAGCTCCGCCCCCAACTTTTGCCTTTGGGAAAATCGTTCCCAGTGGTTCTTTAAAAGATACGAGAATGTTTTGATTTAAATTGAGTAAATTTGCGTATTTTTTTACTCGCTGGAGATTTTGAATCGCGGTAGCGAGACACAACTTCAAGTGGGTAAAAGTTTAAACTTATAATGTATCGCTATAATTAAGGGCTATATCCTCTACATGTCCCTCTCACAGTGGCCACTGTATTCTGGGCAGGCTCGTGTAATTCCCTCATCACTCTCAGTTGAGATGCACAATATGTCCAGGAGAAAGAACGAAATTCGATAGATTCGTATAGATCTGAATGTACTCGGCGCTGCGCGCCCCGTACATTCAGATCTACGAATCTATCGTAATTAAGTTCTTTCCTCGACTTAAAAACACAATATAGGTACATATGTTCCAAGAATTGACATATAAAATAGTCAGTGTGGTTAACCAAAAAACATCAGCCATGTAGTGTCATGATAATCTGCATAATATGATAATCTGCATAAAAATTACTGTGCCCGCCCGGGCCAGTATGAAAAATAACAGTAGATTCGTAGATCCGAATTTACTGTTTTAACAATAGACTGACATCACCGGTGTATTTTAAGGACCACGATACCATCCAATCAACCAATGTGTAGAGGAGCTGGCGACGAAAAGGTGAAAAGATAAATATTTAGTCTTGCTAATTGAACTGCCAAACGCAGCCATGTCCACACCAGAGGGACACCCTGCTACAAGATTGGTTTTCCGCTGAGCCAGCAAGAAGACCAGCCCAGCTACCATGGTGTCGACTATATATCATTTTCTGTTTTTATTGACACTGTTTACAGAAGAAAGATGACTTTAAATCTCTCACACGCCTTGATTTAGAATTGTATTTTTCACCCACTGTTTACAAGTCGCGGATTGCTGTCAGTAATCATGAGAGGAATGCGTGACGTCAGAATGATATGACGACTTGCCAGTCTAATTTAGTGAAGTCTTTTTTATAATAAGATGAATAGTGTGAGCTTATATAATCGGTAGTATAAACCTATAGTTCGTCGTCTGTTTATTCAAACGCAATTCTAGCTACATAGACTTGTGTTGGAAGAATATGACTCGTGGATGACAAATGCAAAAACAATTCCATATAATATGAAATATTATTTGTTATGACAGTTTCATGAAAATTTTGTTCTAAGACCATTAGGTGTAGAAATTAAGTAATTTTTCAAGAATGCAAAATGAGATGAATGAGATGACAGACAGGCAGGAGGATTCGAAATTACCTCTAGGTCACAGAGGGTCCGCATAATACTAAATCTTTCCAAGTGAGCGGGGAAGAAACATTTGTTTCTTCGAAACCTGAATGCCAGAGCGGGGGACGGGCCGCGATCTCCGACGACGAAGGAGCGCGTAGCTCGAGACCCGGCGCGAATTTAACGTCGATACATTGGTTTAGATCTTACCGTTGTGCGGCCCTAGCCGTATATATTCGGTTTCGAGTGAGTTTCAGGGGGAATAAAATGTCACTGAAATCCATCAAATAGCTTGTGATAGATGCTCAGTTAATCAAAATGGTAATTTTCACACATGTTTATTTTTCATAAATAGTCGTATTTTTCGTCATTTGAAGCTGGAAATTGCGTTAGCAATTCCAGCTCCAAATGACGAAAAATACAATATTGAAACAATTCAGCAGGTCAAGGGTTGACTCGACGAGGCCACCATTAAAGTGATCTCCTGGTCACATTGAGAAGGGGGAAACAATGATATTTCTATGAAAACCCCATACAGGATCATGATAATTTTATTATTTTTCTTTTAATTTATTATTCAGTTATTGTCATACATCGTAAATAATAATTGGAGGGTATAATTGTGATTAAAACTTATGTCTATTTAGGTATATATCTAAAATATTGACCCATTTAAAATCCATTTGTGCAGAAAACGGCGTAAAGCAGTATTCACTTACTCGCGGACCGCATTCCTAAGTTTCAGGTGTGTAGAGGTTGGGAGAACTGTTGCTATTGGTAATTACCAACAGCCAAACTACGCACGGTATCAGGAATATGTTTTGTATTTTATTGTACCCATATAGACACCACTCCAGGGTTACAACAGCTTCTCAAATGTTCAAAGGAGAACGCACCCCCTTGAGCATCTTGAGCCAAACTTCACGTTATAAAGTGTGCTTCACATCAGCTCAATCAAGTGCACGCAGAACTGCAAAAAACTAGTCATTGAATCAATGTTGTTTTAATGCTGGTCCACCGTCTACGACACTAGCCCAGCATTATTCCAAAATTTAGGATTCAAAGGACTGGTTTTAAAAGTAGTTGCATTAAAACAAGACCCAATAACGCATGTAAATATTGGTACATTTAGGCCTATGCGTCAAACTAGCAAATTAATCCTCTCAGTGCGCGAGCCGCTTTTTTCACGTCAGAATCTGACGTCTGACATAATATACGTCAGAAATTGACGTCTGTAGACGTCAGAATCTGACGTCTTCATACGTCAGAATCTGACGTATGTGGACGTCAGATTCTCTCGTATAAAGACAGTCCCCACCCTGAAAGAATTAAAAGATATATACCGGTCGTAGCCAAAAGTATTCAAATGTACCAGAAAGAACTAACTAAGACATTTATGTTGATTTAAAATTGTTTAATAGAAAAATAATTGGCGTTGTAAGGGTTGGGGGCAAAACCCAGACTGGTGAACGTACATGTATGTAGCCTGACCACTGGCCCTGTGATTACATATTGTAACATGTAATCACATGGCCAGTGGGTCAGGCTAACATGTATGGTGTGTGAACTTTGCCGGTCTGCGTCTGGACAAAGCCAAAACGCAGTAAGTACGCACTTTACAAGTACGTACTTACTGCGTTTTGGCTTTACGTGACAGAGTGGTGAGCTGTCACGCTCAGCACTGGAGTCATCAGTCTGTAGTGTGGCTGCCATTCACCAGATGACGCTCGTGTGTGCTGTAATCAGTGGGCCAGGCTGGTGACAGCTGTCGTGAGCACGTCTTGTGCAGATCGTGAGTAGCGGCGACACAGTCGCACATTAATCACTACCGTAAAAAACAATACAAAATCATATTGTCCCAGAGCGCAGGTTTTTTTTGCTGATTTCTCAGTCAATTCTCTCCTGTTTTTCACGAAACCTTCCAAGCATTATTATTTTCTCCCACGTCACGACGTTCAAAAAGCGTGACATTTTAGTGAAGATTTCAGAAGCTGGATGATTTGACATGTGTTGAAATACTGACAATTTTCGGTGAAATATTTTCATGAAAATCGATTGCAAATTGCTGAAATAACAGCAGAAATCACGCTGTTCAGGAGAATGTGAATGTTACTATATGGCCGTGCCTAATTCACTCTCTCAGCTTGTGCCTATTTCACAGGTTTCACAGATTTGATTCGATTTGTTGGAACTTGAGTAGAAAATGATGTCACCAATCAATTACCCTTCTGCTGCTGAATTGTTTGTTTCTATTTTTATTCACTGACCCTTTTCACTACCATACATGACGGAAATTTCCGTCGTCATTCGTCAATGAACGTAACCATAAAATGACACAAATTTTCGTCAAATATATACTACATTTATGTATTTTTCGTCATTTGAAGCTGGAAATTGCGTTAGCAATTCCAGCTTCAAATGACGAAAAATAGAACTCCTACACCAGTATATCTAGATCCTGGTATGCACCCCGGCCTGGAAGTCAAATTTATAGCTGCTGATGCCACAAATACAAGTCGTGAAAATGCGAAAGTTTCGAAATGTAATTTAAAGCAGCTCCTTGGGATGACATCAATTTTTGTTTTTAGTTTTGTAATGAAGTAGTGTATCCCCCAGATCATGATTTTTTTTTAGATTTAATTTTTTTTTTCGATATTTCTATGATTCCGCCTAAAACCCAGACAGACTTTTTGTATACCTAAACACTTGCTAAAGGACGGTTGAATGTTTCTAACGCATTGGGCCACATGTCGATGCAGACAATCAGTGTTGCAGGTGTACCCCCCGTGTCCTGACTATAAGACACCAATTAGCGGCGATTGCTTTGATGTCACCGTCCAAGACGTGGGAATATGTGGTGTAAGGTGATGTACATTGCTGACTTGTTTTGTTTACATGCATGGCAATACACGACCTGGAAATATACCTATTTCACTCTTTTTTCGGTGCTTCAAAATTGTTTTTTGACTTTTTTGTATTTTTATTTAAGATCAGTAGGCTATATAGCTTCATATAAATTAAATTTTCAAAATTGATAAAATTGAAAATGTCTCATCCCACGGGGTCCTTATAACTGAGAATCTTTCAAAATACAAACTATTTTATCAATTTCAGGGATATTACGGTCCTAGCAGCTTAACATACTTAAAGATAAATTAAACCTATTAAACTGATGTGAATTTTTCAAACTGATTGTGGTAAAATAAATTGAAAAATACCTTAACTGCCGGTGCCGCATATATTCGGGTTTTCATTTTTTTATTAGCACAATAAGTACCACATTTTAAATATGTTAAAGATAAAATGTGACATCAACCAGCACAATTTGAAAAGAGTTGACCTCCATTTTGTCAAATCTAAATAATTTTCACTCTCTTTAAGTTGTGGATCGCGTCGGGTGGGTGAAAATTCCAATCGAATAATTTGGCGGTTAAATGGTTAAGACCAATAAAGTGAATATGACATTCTGCTCTGGATTGTGACCGTTACAATGTTATTCCGCCATAACGCTAAGGCAATACATCAGTAAAAATTAAAAAAATGCGATTAAATATAGGTGGGTTCATGCACCAAATTAATATCGGACGCGAAATTTTCCATTTTTTGTGGTGTTCAATAGAGCGGTGGACGGGTAATTAAATACAGTTCTAGCGAAACGCTGTATTTTTTTTATTTATTTCTTGCCCCTAATTAACTTCCTTCCCAATGGGCTGAGACGAGTCACATAAATACAGAACTAATTGGCATACCTTAATTAAACGTTATAATCTGAGTACGTGTTCATATTACGTTGTGCACGTGTTCATTAAATTATATCAAACCCCCGTCAAATGGCCGCCCGGGGATAAACACTCACATCATTTAACCTTTTAGGCGCTGAAATTGTTTTTTAATCCATTATATCAGCAGATTAAATCACTGCTATTGGGAATCAAATGTGCGTTTCAACATCAAAATTTACATTGTTTAGGTGTCTCAAATTAAACGAATTTGATGATTTTTCACCTGCTTGATGCTGTGTGTCGCGGTAGCGAGACACAACATCAAGTAGGTGGAAAATTAAATCAGATCACTTGGCGGGGAAAGAGTTAATACTATCATGAATATAATGTCGTTTTTGCACTATAAATAACAGCTAACACAACAACACGTATGACAGCTTTATCCATATGAAAATGACTGGAACCGTATTTATATATCTATATGTAATTGTAAATACTTTGTGGAAGATGTTCAAATATTTCATTTTGGGAGCTGTATAGACAAGTCATTTGAAGCTGGGCGTCACATTAACACATTGCCTGCTAAACACACTATAATGATTTGTTATTATCAACTACAGTCAGTCCGACTGCTAACAAGTAACAAGTAGTTTATTCTGATGGTCTTCTTTAGTAGAAGACAAGATAGAGTTGCAAGGAAGGCATTAGCACATGATACAATAATATATAGGCCCTACAAGGTCATTTCTAAAATTTACAAATTATTATTTCGGCAATCCACAACTTCAAGCGGATGAAAATTACTACTAGTAATACTTGTTTATATTAACACTTATAGCACGGGGACCAACTTTAGTCGTCAGAATCTGACGTCAATAGACGTCAGATTCTGACGCCTAAAGTCGATCCCCGCACTATAAGAGATAAAATGTTTCTAATAAGCGTAGACCCATAACATAGGTATTCAAATGAAGCGGAAAGAGCTTACTAAGATATTTATGATGTTTCAAATTGAAAAAACCCTTTGATCTCCAAGGTTTATACAAAAGTATTTCGGCGCTTTAACCCTTTAACCGCCGGTGCCGCATATATTCGAGTTTTCATTTTTTATTAGCACATTAAGTACCACCTTTTAAACACGGTTAAGATAAAATGTGACATCAATCAGCAATATTTGAAAAAAGTTGACCTCCATATTGTCAATTCTGAATAATTTTCATTCACTTGAAGTTGTGGATCGCGTCAGCGAGACGCACCTTCAAGTGGATAAAAATTCAGATTGAATAATTTGGCGGTTAAAGGGTTAAGGGCTAAGACCAAACCATGTGCAAGTCCTCTTGTTTAAACATACATATCATTCACAATAACTGAGATTTAACGGCTAATAAAACGCGCTAAAAACGACTGAAGTATAAGTCACTATAAATATGTCACTTCTGTGGGCGGGGGCCCTAGGGTAGTGGTCAGCACCGCTGCCTTTCACGCCAGAGTTCGGGCTTCGGTTCCCGGGCTCGGCGGTTTGAAAGAAACAAAAATTGTTTTTTCCCCATCCACGTGTGAAAGTCAGTACTGTGGGGAGCCTCCGTGACCGAGAGGTAGCGTGCGCGGCCTCAGACAGCCAGGACCCGAATTTCGAATCCTGTGTCTGGAGGACTGTGTCATCTCAATCATCTCACCATCCTCAGGAGGTTGTCCTGGCCCAGTTTAGCCTATATGTGCACAAAGGTGCCCTAAAGCCCTATTCCTTTCATTTCATTTTGTCACTTTTGCGTTGCATGCTTTCCGATAATTACTCACGCAATTATCATCCAATTCTCATGAAATTTGGCAAGCAATATTTTTATTCTTACGGCAACTACCCTGGAAAATTCAAAAAAATGTTATAAAGTGTAAAAGCTAGACCATTTGACATGTACTAATTTGCGAATTATGACGCTCCTCTATAAACCCATTGATTTCATCCAGATTTATTCTCTAAATTCTATTACATGTCAAATGGTCTAACTTTTGAAATACTCGCTCAAATTTCATGAAATTTTAATGGTAGGCGCAAAGAGTGCTTGCAAAATTGGTCGAGAATCGACTGATAACCAGCGAAAAAAACCGAACGCTGGTGGAAGTTGACCGCAACTATATAGCCGTGCTTAGCGGTGAATGGGGAAGTCCTCCGCCTTAGAAATCAAATGAACCTGGTAGGTATCAAATATTACAAGTCGGGCGTCCAGTTACCCCGATTGTCCTTTAACCCTTGAAGCGCTGAAACAATTTCTAAAAAACATTGCAACCAAAAGGGGTTTTTTCAATTTGAAATCATAATAAATGTCTTAGTTGGCTCTTTCCGATTCATTTGAATAGCCATGTTATGTGTCTACGGCCATTAGAAATATGTTTATTCTTCCAGTGTGGGGATCGACTTTAGTCGTCAGAATCTGACGTCTACAGACGTCAGATTCTGACGACTCAAGTCGATCCCCGCACTGTAAGGGTTAAACCCACACTATTTTAATATTAACCCTTACAACCCTAACATTTTTGTATAAACCATGGAGACCAAAGGTTTTTTTCAGTTTGCAGTCATCACAAGTGTCTTAGTTAGCTCTTTCCGCTTTATTTGAATACCTATGTTACGGATCTATACATTTTTCAATTCTTCCAGTGCGAGTACCGTCTTTAGACGTAAGAATCTGACATCTATATACGTCAGAATATGACGTCTAAATACGGTCCCGTGCTGAAAAGGGTTTAATTTTTTTTTTTTTTTTTTCTTGAAACCCTGGTGATGGATACGCCCTCCGCAAAACAAAATGACTCGTTGACCCAATGTGACAGGATAATCCTGCCAATGATTAGTGAGAATGTCCTGATTTCCTGACGATGATCTAAACAAAAATAAAATAGACATGTACACCACTTCAAACAAGGGGTACTGGGATGATTGCTAGTAGTAGTACTTTTTGCCCCCATCTGGGGAGGGTCATTAGGGATCTGTTTCGTCTGTTGGATGCTGTGTACGGCATTGTACGGAAGCACTAGTCTACAGCAATCATTCAAGGGCAGCTGCAGCCTCCTCGTATCTGGCTATAATCTTCGGGCGGATTGCCAGTGGCGTACCCTGGTTCCTCCGCTCAACAGCGGAGCCAATGCAGCACCCGCATCAGTGCTGGCGCTGATGTAGGCCGTGGTAGCCGTAAATAACCGGCAATAGCGTGTTTGACATTAGGTCTCTCACGTGGGATGAATGGAGTTACCCAGAGGGAGTAATCCTTCCTATTGTTACTCTGGGGACTATCCGACCCGAGGATAGCTGAGCTGCGCGAAATGCCACAGAGTTTCATCATTAAATTGTACAGCGAAACTCAAGTCTCCGGCCGTCTGGGCATGTCTCGGGGTATATCCCCTAGACATGCCCAGAACCCCTTATCGGGCGAGCGAAGGAAAATGCTCTCAATAACCCACCATGCCCTATCACCCCCACCCTCACATCATCATCTGTACATCATTCATCTCATCAATTGACTACAACGTTTTTATCGTATTATAATGTCACTTAAAAGACCTTTTGTGCCGAAAAGTGACGTAAAGCAATGCTTTACTACTACTACTTCAAACAAATCTACAAAAAAAAAAACATGTACACCACTTCAAACAAATCTACAAAAAAAAAACATGTACACCACTTCAAACAAAGGTACAAAAAAATAAACATGTACACCACTTCAAACAAATCTACAAAAAAAAGAAACATGTACACCACTTCAAACAAATCTACAAAAAAATAAACATGTACACCACTTCAAACAAATATAAAAAAAAAAAAATATGTACACCACTTTAAACAAATCTACAAAAAAATAAACATGTACACCACTTCAAACAAATCTACAAAAAAATAAACATGTACACCACATCAAACAAATCTAAAAAAAAAAATATGTACACCACTTTAAACAAATCTACAAAAAAATAAACATGTACACCACTTCAAACAAATCTACAAAAAAATAAACATGTACACCACTTCAAACAAATCTACAAAAAAAAACATGTACACCACTTCAAACAAATCTACAAAAAAAACATGTACACCACTTCAAACAAATCTACAAAAAAATAAACATGTACACCACTTCAAACAAATCTACAAAAAAATAAACATGCACACCACTTCAAACAAATCTACATAGCCTACGACCTGCCGTTCTTTATGATGAATGAGCATCGCGCGCGTTACAAGCGGCGACAATTTCCCGGACAATTTCCTGTATTTCACGCTGAGCGGCTCTAATTTCACGCTAAAATGCTATGCAGTTCAGCCCTTTGCTGATCAAATATTTGTAATTGATTAGCAAAATATTTATATATCAATGATAAGGATGTCTATCAAATTACAGCTTGGAAGAGAAAATTGCTAATCAATAATTTTCAAACAAATTTTTCCCTGACACAATGTAAGACAAAACACAAAATCTGACGTATACATGTACAATACCCTCAGCTTCCAGCTTGCATTACTAACAGGCAAGCAATGGTAAATCCCAAAAGAACTCTAATCGTTACCAGCGATCAGTGGAACCATTGAGCTACCCCCCCCCCCCCTCCATTCGATCAATACCCGGCAAACACCTGATGAGGTTACAGTGTTTGCACATCCATGTCTCAGGATACATTCAAGCAACGTTGTTTTATTCTTGGGCCAGCGTCGCAGATGTTGGCCCAACATTAAAATAAAGTTGTGGTAAAATCATCAACGTGGAATTGTCCTTCGACGTGACTGGTGTTTGACTTAACCTTTGCGCTGCTGGAGCTGTATATATCTGGTTTCTAGTAAGTTTCAGAGGAAATAAAATGACGCTGAAATCCATCAAATAGTTAGTGATAGATGCTCTGTTAATCAAAATTTGAATTTTCACACATGTTTATTTTTCATAAATAGTTAAACTTTTCGTCATTTGAAGCTGGAAATTGCGTCAGCAATTTCAGCTTCAAATGACGAAAAATACAATTGAAACAATTCAGGGGGACAAAGGTTAACAATTTACGTTCTGTTGGTGCAAAATCTGCTGTAAAAGTAACCCTTCACTCATACGCATATGTGCGTGGATAATTATTTCACATTAACAAATTGATTGGTAACATAATTTGTTCCAGAAAAATTGTGTAGCAGTTTAGCAACCATGTGTGTGTGCCAGTGTACTACTCGCCATGCTACAAACTGATACACCAATATATTATTGACTCCAATTGTGTAGCAAAATGCTACACCAGACAAATTATTCCAGCAGTTATATTTTGCCATGCGCTATCACAGTTACAGCACATGTATTTCATTAACATTTTATGGGACAGGCCTGGTATAAACATTGTATATCTGATGCCATGTCCCAGCCAACAGTATTATTGAATTTTCATATCATTGCACAAAGAATTGTATGCTGATATATGGTGAATCATATAATTAAAATAAAATTCGATCCTCGCGCTGTAATGGTTAATAGCGGTTAAAACTAACCTCACTAACTCACAGTGCGAGGATTGACTTTAGACGTCAGAATCTGGCGTCTGTAGCGTGGATCCCCGCGCTGTTAATAGCGGCCTATTAGGCAGTCAGAGCCCATGCAGTGATTTAGAGTGCTATGTACATAAAACAAATAGCAGCTTCAGGACTTTTTTATTCCCACTAGCAATGTCGGGAGCCCGATAAAAAATGAATAACCCTCCAGCCATAGTGATTGTAAACGTCATAAATCAAAATTACCTTACAACGTTGCCGTCTCTGTAGCTAATTATTACATAGTGATAATCACGCCAATGTACTTGGTACTTGGTACTGTACCCGAGTACATTTCAAATGTAGGCCTACTTGTAATTTATAACGTACATTTGGAAAAACCCTGTACTTGTACTTGATCCTTTTCAATGTACTTGTACCCAAGTTATGTGTCGATGTATTGTATCAACCCTGGTTGACGAATAGTTTATTTAACCTAATGTCTCGCGGAGTTGTCCGTTTGTAAAATACAGCTGACATCTCTTGTAGGTTAATACTTGATTTCACGGAAATCAGAAACATAACAATTAATGCAATATATTGCAATATATGCATCTTGTTAATTTCCAATTTTGATTCCTCAGTAATCATTTTTTTCACTTCTTACAATACTGAAATATATTAAGTATAGACAATGGAGACCGAAGGTTTTTTTTTCAATGTGGCGATCCTCCCGCTGTTAAGGTTACCGCAGACCATCAATTTATTTGTGGAGGATTTTTTGAAAAATCTTCCTTTTGCTATAAACATTGTAAAAACTGTTGCATCTCATTTGAAGTGTAAAATGAATAAAAATAGTTGTATTTTTAACCGGTTTAATACAATTTTATATCACTCTTCTGAAAATACCACCGATCAGCAGTTTCCATGAAGATATGGATTGACGCAATGGGGTGAAGTAGAAGGAATACAATTAGTGATCCTGTTCTACCAAGGCCAACCTCACCAGGCCCCACCACGAGTTAGGGGTCCCACGGCACACAACCTCCTAACCAGGCCTCACCACAAGTTATAGTAGTCCCTAGGTACACATAGAAGATTCAGACAGGAAAGTTGTCCATATATTAACCAGCTCGTTTTCTTCAAGGCCACGTATGCGTCTTCAAGCAAAAAGTTGTAACCCTTCTTTGTAATAATCCGAATCCTCGTTACCCACCCAAACTCGCAATAATGCGATTTCCATACATTAAACAAATCAGCTTATTTGACCTTGAAGTGATTCTGAAATGACTTTGGTGTCATCTTACAGCCATACCACATTAAATCCCTGATGGTAATATGACAATGTGCCAAGGTTTATTATGCTGCGTCTAGTGGTTGCTTATGACGGTCTACTTGAAATATTTTATCAAACTTTGGGGATTTTGAGCAAATTTAAATCAAATCAAATACAACTGGTATTATTAACCCTTTCAACGCTAAGATTTGCAAATGATAGCTCTCAAAGTAAACAAATGTGAGTAATTTATCAAATTAAAGTTATGGGTAAAAAAATATTTCAGTGTTGTAGGGGTTAATCAAAAAATTAAATTTGGCGTCTGAGTCGCTCACTCTGTGGACCACTTTATCTGGCGGATATTTAGTCCCCTTAGATATAAAAGGGTGTATCTGCCACTTTGACAAATGGGAGATACAACCTTTCATATCTAAGGGGACGACTTGTTAACAGGGTCTCCGGCAAACGAGTTATCTGGCTGCCATACAAACGACGCCTTTAGAAACCTTCCCCTCAGTCCCCAGGTAAACCGTAAATAACATCTCCGCTCCTCACAATGCGTCTTAATTTTTAAATCGAGGGTTTGCACACAAGTGGGTTGGCGCACGCGTTGGCTACCTGTGCTGTCTACGTGTTAAGGGGAGGGATAAACGAGCTTTTTGTGTTCTCCTAAGCGGCAGACTAAGGTTGAAGATTTTTTTTTACAAAGAAACGAGGGAAACGTTGATAAAAATGGGCTCAGGGCCTACGTGTGCACTGTGGAGAGACTGACGTCACTGACGTCATTAAAGCTGTAGCCCAGCAAACATAAAACGTCGAATTAGTGTTGGTTTGATGTTCGGCCATCGTCGCAGACGGTGTCCCAACATCAAACCAACACTAGGACAACGTCTCGTTTCTTCTAGATCCCATGTGACGTGTGGTCTACGAATTAATCACCAGACGGCATCACACATTATCACGGGACCACGTGACGTGTAGAACGTGATGTACACCACGTGACGTGTGTTTACGTATTAATCACCAGACGGGATGACTGTCTGCACGCCTTGAAGTGCCATCTGGTGATCACAGGTGATACTAAATCAAACACTTGCCTTGTCGTCTTGAGTTATGTGAACATTGTCGACCATTTGAACCTCAAGGAATGGTAAAATACTGTTTGTATGTGGTGACAGTGTAAGATACCAGATTGAGATCAGAGGCGTATTCAAGAGGGGGGGGCTGAGCTGGGTATTAGCAACATGCAGTGCGGGATGCCTGAAAAACTTTTCAAGTTATCGCACCCACATTGTAAGATTAGATGCGTAAAATGCGAAAAATCGGCCATTTTGATTTTTTTTATTCAGTTAGTTGTGAATTTGTCCGATAAATAGCATAACAAATTTGAACGGGATACATCAAAAACTTTTGAATTTATCGCGCCCAAAAGGTAAATTTTTTGACGTAAAATGCGAAAAATCGCAATAAATCGGCTATTTTTATTCTCTTTCAGCCATTATTGAACTTGTCCGAGAACTGGTTACTAGCAACATGCAGAGCAACATGCAGAGCTCCTAAAGTGCTGATTTTTTTAAAAAAAAACTTTGGAGACCAAAGGGGTTTTTCAATTTGAAATCACTTAGTTAGCTCTTTCTGAATCATTTGAATACCTATGAAATGGGTCTCCGACCATTATAAATATGTTTATTCTTACAGCGAGGGGGTCGACTTTAGTCGTCAGAATCTGACGTCTACAGACGGTTTACAGAAGCGGTTAAGGAGATAAAAGTGACTAAAATGTCAAAATATATTTTTTTTGTGTAAGTGAATGTTATTCCAAATATGCTATGTGGTACATAAAAGGTACTATGGAACTTAAAGGGTTCAAATTAATTTTGTGTGGCTCAGAATGTAATCATATAGATCGATGGTAGTATCATACTCATTGCATGTATAAATAAGTGTCAGCACTGTGAATAGTTCTGAACCATTTGTCTGGGCAGCATACAAGTATACATGCATACATCCATATACATAGCCTTTTTAACATGGGTGGCAATGGGGAAATTTCATCATCCATTTCAATACTTCCCACCACTCTAATCACTTAAAACTTTTGATATGTTATACAGGACACTTTGATGATGATTCTGTGAAACGCAGAATTGACTTCCATAACATACTCGGTGAAAACAAGGTTATATAAGACCCCCTCCCCCATACTTCATTCCGTGAAATGCAGTGACGTCACTCGGTGAGAACAAGGTTATATAATAACCCTCCCCTATACTTCATTGTATTAGCCAGCTCGGAGAAATCAAAGGAGGTCATGGTCATTGAGTTTCACAGAATAAAACAGTTGAGATAGTTTATGTGGCAATTTGTGCTGTGCTATGCAATGCCCTGCGAAGACCGACAAAACTCTCCACCAACCAACACATACCAGTAATTTTCGCATGAATATACTTGTCACATTCATGAAAAGCAAAAACTGCTTGTTATTTTCTGCGTCATATTTCCGTCACGTGAATAGTTTTCTGTCAAGTGGGTCAGACAGCTGATTAATACTCAAGAGGACGTCAAAATAGGCTGCTTATTTCTCCAGCTATGGTCATAACAGCAAAAACGAGGTGTTGATCTAATCTTAATATAATGTTGGGCCCGCGTCGGAGAATTGTATTGTATTTGTCATGAAATTTTAATGGTAGGCGCAAAGAGTGCTTGCAAAATTTCACGGAAAATGGTCGAGAATTGACTGAGAAATCGGCGAAAAACACCCAACGCTGGTGGAAGTTGACTGCAACTATAGAGCAGGGCTTAGCGGTGAAAGGAGAAGTAAATGAAATGAAATGAATCGGGCTTTAGGCCACCTTTGTGCACATATAGGCTAAACTGGGCCAGGAGAACCTCCTGAGGATGGTGAGATGATTGAGATGACACTGTCCTCCAGACACAGGATTCGAAATTCGAGCCCTGGCGGTCTGAGGCCGAGTACGCTACT
This sequence comes from Flabesymbios commensalis, assembly GCA_964017125.1. NCBI lineage: Eukaryota > Metazoa > Annelida > Polychaeta > Terebellida > Flabelligeridae > Flabesymbios > Flabesymbios commensalis. The sequence continues at coordinate 8,154,324 of OZ024905.1, forward strand.
TCTCGGTCACGGAGGCTCCCCACAATACTAACTTTCACACGTGGATGGGGAAGAAACAATTTTGTTTCTTTCAAACCGCCGAGACCGGGAACCGAACCCCGGACTCTGGCGTGAAAGGCAGCGGTGCTAACCACTACCCTAGGGCCCCCGCCCGAAAGGAGAAGTACTCCTCCTAGAAATCAAAAGACCCTGGTAGGTATCAAATATTACAAGTCGGGCGTCCAGTTACCCCGATTGTCCTTCAACCCTTGAAGCGCTGAAACAATTTCTAAAAAACATCGCAACCAAAGGGGGTTTTTCAATTTGAAATCATCATAAATGTCTTAGTTAGCTCTTTCCGATTCATTTGAATAGCCATGTTATGTGTCTACGGCCATTAGAAATATGTTTATTCTTCCAGTGTGGGGATCGACTTTAGTCGTCAGAATCTGACGTCTACAGACGTCAGATTCTGACGACTAAAGTTAAACCCACACTATTTTAATATTAACCCTTACAACCCTAACATTTTTGTATAAACCATGGAGACCAAAGGGTTTTTTCAGTTTGCAGTCATCACAAATGTCTTAGTTAGCTCTTTCCGCTTTATTTGAATACCTATGTTATGGATCTATAATTTTTTCAATTCTTCCAGTGCGAGTACCGTCTGTAGACGTTAGAATCTGACATCGATAGACGTCAGATTATGACGTCTAAATACGGTCCCGCGCTGTAAGGGTTTAAATATTTTTTTTGGAAACCCTGGTAATGGATACGCCCTCCGCAAAAAATGACTCGTTGACCCTGACAGGATAATCCTGCCAATGATTAGTGAAAATGTCCTGATTTCCTGACGATGATCTCAACAAAACTAAAATAGACATGTACACCACTTCAAACAAATCTACAAAAAAATAATCAAGTACACCACTTCAAACAAATCTACAAAAAAATAAACATGTGCACCACTTCAAACAAATCTACAAAAAAATAAACATGTGCACCACTTCAAACAAATCTAAAAAGAAAAACATGTACACCACTTCAAACAAAGCTACAAAAAAATAAACATGTACACCACTTCAAACAAAGGTACAAAAAAAAAACATGTACACTACTTTAAACAAATCTACAAAAAATAAACATATACACCACTTCAAACAAAGGTACAAAAAAATAAACATGTACACCACTTCAAACAAATCTACAAAAAAATAAACATGTACACCACTTCAAACAAATCTACAAAAAAAAACATGTACACCACTTCAAACAAATCTACAAGAAAAAACATGTATACCACTTCAAACAAATCTACAAAAAAATAAACATGTACACCACTTCAAACAAATCTACAAAAAAATAAACATGTACACCACTTCCAACAAATCTACAAAAAAATAAACATGTACACCACTTCCAACAAATCTACAAAAAAATTAACATGTACACCACTTCAAACAAATCTACAAAAAAATAAACATGTACATCACTTCAAACAAAGGTACAAAAAAAATAAACATGCACACCACTTCAAACAAATCTACATAGCCTACGACCTCCCGTTCCTTATGATGAATGAGCTTCGCGCGCGTTACAAGCGGCGACAATTTCCCGGACAATTTCCTGTATTTCACGCTGAGCGGCTCTAATTTCACGCTAAAATGCTATGCAATTCAGCCCTTTGCTGATCAAATATTTGTAATTGATTAGCGAAATATTTATACATCAATGATAAGGATGTCTAGCAAATTACAGCTTGGAAGAGAAAATTGCTAATCAATAATTTTCAAACAAATTTTTCCCTGACACAATGTAAGACAAAACACAAAATCTGACGTATACATGTACAATACCCTCAGCTTCCAGCTTGCATTACTAACAGGCAAGCAATGGTGAATCCCAAAAGAACTCTAATCGTTACCAGCGATCAGTGGAACCATTGAGCTACCCCCCCCCCCCCCCCATTCGATCAATACCCGGCAAACACCTGATGAGGTTACAGTGTTTGCACATCCATGTCTCAGGATACATTCAAGCAACGTTGTTTTATTCTTGGGCCAGCGTCGCAGATGTTGGCCCAACATTAAAATAATGTTGTGGTAAAATCATCAACGTGGAATTGTCCTTCGACGTGACTGGTGTTTGACTTAACCTTTGCGCTGCTGGAGCCGTATATATCTGGTTTCTAGTAAGTTTCAGAGGAAATAAAATGACGCTGAAATCCATCAAATAGTTAGTGATAGATGCTCTGTTAATCAAAATGTGAATTTTCTCACATGTTTATTTTTCATAAATAGTTTAATTTTTCGTCATTTGAAGCTGGAAATTGCGTTAGCAATTCCAGCTTCAAATGACGAAAAATACAATTGAGACAATTCAGGAGGACAAAGGTTAACAATTTACGTTTTGTGGGTGCAAAATCTGCTGTAAAAGTAACCCTTCACTCATACGCATATGTCCGTGGATAATTATTTCACATTAACAAATTGATTGGTAACATAATTTGTTCCAGAAAAATTGTGTAGCAGTTTAGCAACCATGTGTGTGTGCCAGTGTACTACTCGCCATGCTAAAAACTGATACACCAATATATTATTGTCTCCAATTGTGTAGCAAAATGCTACACCAGACAAATTATTCCAGCAGTTATATTTTGCCATGCGCTATCACAGTTACATCACGTGTATTGCATTAACATTTAATGGGACAGGCCTGGTATAGATATTGTATATCTGATGCCATGTCCCAGCCATCAGTATTATTGAATTTTCATATCATTGCACAAAGAATTGTATGCTGATATATGGTGAATCATATAATTAAAATAAATAAATAATTTTAAACGACATAATTTTTTCTCTAATAATTTCAAATCAAATGAATACAAAATTAAATTTTTTGACTTGATATTTACTCAGGAGAGTAAATAGCAAAAATATCATTTTTTAATATTGAAGGTCATATCAACTGCTCAGGTAGATATGGTACTGAAGCTTAACAGTTTACATTTTTGGGGTGAAAAAAAAACAAGATATAAGTTAACCCCTCACCCGCTAGTGAAGCATAAACGCGCAGATAATTATTTCCATAATCTAAAATTAAAACGAAATAATATTTGGAATGCAATGAATACAAAATGACATTTGTTTTTTGGTATCTCATCAGCTTAGTGATTAAGCTGGGTGAATATAAAAAAATATCATTGATCATACAATATTGAACTTAAGTCATAGCGACTAGTCTCGTAGCTCTGGTACTGGTAGGTAATCGGTGAGAGCTATAAAACCGCTGAAATATGTTCGTATAAACCATGGAGACCACAGGAGTTTTCAATTTACAATCATCATAAACGTCTTAGTTAGTTCTTTCCAATTCATGTGAATACCTATGTTATGGTTCTATGGTCATTACTCTGTGAAACGCAGTGACGTCATTCCCCCATACTTCATTGTATTAGCCAGCTTGGTGAAAACAAAGGAGGTCAAGGTCATTGAGTTTCACAGAATAAATATTTTAATTCCTACAGATCTTACTTGTGAGGATTGACTTTAGACGTCAGAATCTGACGTCTTCAGACGTCAGATTCTGACGACAAAATTCGATCCTCGCGCTGTAATGGTTAATAGCGGTTTAAACTAACCTCACTAACTCACAGTGCGAGGATTGACTTTAGACGTCAGAATCTGGCGTCTGTAGCGTGGATCCCCGCGCTGTTAATAGCGGCCTATTAGGCAGTCAGAACGGATTGCCCATGCAGTGATTTAGAGAGCTATGTACATAAAACAAATAGCAGCTTCAGGACTTTTTTATTCCCACTAGCAATGTCGGGAGCCCGATAAAAAATGAATAACCCTCCAGCCATAGTGATTGTAAACGTCATAAATCAAAATTACCTTACAACGTTGCCGTCTCTGTAGCTAATTATTACATAGTGATAATCACGCCAATGTACTTGGTACTTGGTACTGTACCCGAGTACATTTCAAATGTAGGCCTACTTGTAATGTATAACGTACATTTGGAAAAACCCTGTACTTGTACTTGATCCTTTTCAATGTACTTGTACCCAAGTTATGTATCGATGTAGTTACCAAACCCTGGTTGACGAATAGCTTATTTAACCCTATGTCTGGATAAGTTGTCCGTTATTAAAACACACCACTACATTATTGTATTTGTCCGACAACTACATTTGCAGCCGCGTATGGAGACTTATTCTGACCAAGTATCATGTTAGGCCTATGGTGCTGTAATCAAGCAGGTGTGACCGAGCTGTTGTATGAGGGATCCTCATTATGGTCGGGTGTGTTTTAAGTCAACTAAAACCCTCGTAGCTCTACATTCTTAGCTGTGGAAAAGGCCTCGGCCTTTTCCACAGCTAAGAATGTAGTGCTCCTCGGGCTTCATCCTATACGTAAAATACAGCTGACATCTCTTGTAGGGTTACTTGATTTCATGGAAATCAGAAACATACCAATTATTGCAATATATAGCAATATATGCATCTAATTTATTTCCAATTTTGATTCCTCAGTAATAATATTTTTACTGCTTACAATACTGAAATATTTTTGCATAAACAATGGAGCACGAAGGTTGTTTTTTAATTCGTCTATCCTCGCGCTGTAAAGGTCAATGCAGAACATCAATATTTTTGTGGAGGATTTCATGAAAACCCTTCCTTTGCTATAAACATTGTAAACACGGTTGCATTTCATTTGAAGTGTAAAATGAATAAAAATAGTTGTACTTTTAACCAGTTTATTATATTATTATCTCACTCTTCTGAGAATACCATCTATCAGCAGCTCCCATGAAGATATGGATTGACGGAATGGGGTGAAGTAGAAGGAATACAATTAGTGATTTTGTTACACCAAGGCCAACCTCACCAGGCCCCACCACGAGTTAGGGGTCCCACGGCACAAAACCTCCTGACCAGGCTTCACCACAAGGTATAGTAGTCCCTAGGTACACATAGAAAATTCAGACAGGAAAGCTGTCCATGTAATAGCCAGCCCGTTTTCTTCAAGGCCACGTATACGTCTTCAAGCAAAAAGTTGTAACCCTTCTTTGTAATAATCCGAATCCTTGTTACCCACCCAAACTCGCAATAATGCAAATTCCTTAAATTAAACAAATCAGCTTATTTGATCCTGAAGTGACTCTGAAATGACTTTGGTGTCATGTTAAAGCTACACCACATTAAAGCTCTGATGGGTAAAAAGGTAAAAGGTAAAGGTGCAGGTTTATAGTCTGATATCAAGTCAGAAGAGCTATCAACCGATTTCACATCATACCCCCTGGTCACTGGACCTGTTCATTCGTGTGCCACTTCAACTCCGCGGAAAACATACAGTCCTGCAACCATTTCGGCGCATTGAACTAATCGTACACATTGCCATCTCTGTCCTATCAGGTACTCATTTTCACCGGAGTCAAGTGAAGCATTTGAAGGTGAAGTGCCTTGCCCAAGGACACAACATCTTAACAATATCCCAAGATTGGGAGGGGAGAAACATAATATTTCTCTGAAAATTCTGCACCAAGCGGGATTCGAAACAGCGACATCAGTAGAGCGCCTAACCATTACGCCATATCCCTCTCCAATTACATCACAATAAAAAAAATCAAAACACCCCGGGGATTTTGAGCAGATTTAAATCAAATCAACTACAACTGATATTGTTAACCTTTTCAACGCTAAAATTAAACAAATATGAGTAATTTATCAAATTGAAGTTGTTTTCAGCGTTGTAAGGGTTAATCAAACGATTCAACTTGGCGTCAGTCGCTCACTCCTACGCCATACATTTGTCTGGCGGATATTTAGCCCCCTCAGATATGAAAGGGTGTATCTTACACCCTTTCATATCTAAGGGGGCGAACTGTCTTGTTAACATGATCTCTGGCAAACGAGTTCTCTGGTTGCCATACACACGACGTCTTTAGAAACCTTTCCCTCAGTCACCAGGTAAACCGATAACATCTCCGCTCCTCACAATGCGTCTTGATTTTTAAATCTAGAGCTGCCACACAAAAGTGAGTTTGCGCACGCGTTGGCTACCTGTGTTGTTCACGGGTTGAGGGGGGGGATAAACGAACTTTTTGTGCTCTCCTAAGCGGCAGACAGAAGCTGAAGGGTTTTTTTACAAAGAAACGAGGGGAACGTTGATAAAAATGGGACCATGGCCCACGTGTGTACTGACGTCATTAAAGTTGTAGCTCAAAAGACAAAAAACGTCGACCTAGTGTTGGTTTGATGTTGGACCGTCGTTGCAGATGTTGTCCCAGCATCAAACCAACACTAGTCCAACGTCTCGTTTCTTCTAGATCACATGTGACGTGTGGTTTACGAATTAATCACCAGACGGCATCACACATTATCACGGGACCACGTGACGTGTAGAACGTGATGTACACCACGTGACGTGTGTTTATGTATTATTAACAGGCGGGATGACTGTCTGCACGCCTTGAAGTGACATCTGGTGATCACAGGCGATACTAAATCAAACACTTGCCTTGTCGTCTTGAGTTATGTGAACATTGTCGACCATTTGAACCTGAAGGAATGGTAAAATAGTGTTTGTATGTGGTGACAGTGTAGGATACCAGATTAAGATCAGAGGCGTATTTCAGAAGAGGGGGGGGGGGTGAGCATTGCCCCTCGGACTTGACTTTTTAGAAACAAATTGTAAGACTAGAGACGTAAAATGCAAAAATTCAAGATAAATCGGCCATTTTTCTTTTTTTTTTTAGTCATTAGTGAATTTGTCCGAGAAATTGCATAACAATTTCGAGCAGGATACATGAAAAAAATTTGAATTTATCGCGCCCACAAGGTAAAATTATTGACGTAAAATGCGAAAAATCGCAATAAATCTGACATTTTATTATTTTTTTGCCATTATTGAACTTGTTCGAGAACTGGTTACTAGCAACTTGCAGAACAAATTTGAGAAGGATACATGAAAAACTTTTCAAGTTATCGTGCCCACAAGTAAATGTTAACGCCGCCGCTGACGCGACGAACTTCAATTGCAATAGCCCACTTTAATCAAAAATTTAAAATTTGGCTTAAAATTACCCTTGAAAATGAGGAAATAACCCTCAAAACTGCTCAGAATTCAGCTGAGGCAACCTAAACATCTGTCATTCCTAAAGCCTTGAACCGCCGGTACCGATTATATTCGTTTTTTTTACATTTTTTATTAGCATATTGCATATCAGCGTTAAAACATGTTGAAGATATAACTTGATGTCAATCAGCAAGAATTTAAAATAGTTGACCTCCATTTCGTCAAATCTGAATAATTTTCACTCACTTGAAGTTGTGTATCGCGTCACTTCAAGTGGGTGGAAATTCCAATTGAATAATAATTTGGCGGTTAAAGAGATAAAAGTCAATATAATGTAAAACAATTTTTTTTTGAGTAAAAAAATTATGTTATTATTTCAAATATGCTGTGTGGTACATAAAAGGGACTATGGAACTTGAAGGGATCAAATTCATTTTGTGTGGCTCAGAATGTAATCATATAGATCGATGGTAGTTGTATACTCACTGTATGTATAAATTCAAAGTGTCAGCACTGTGAATAGTTCTGAACCATTTGTCTGGGCAGCATACAAGAATACATGCTTACATCCATATACATAGCCTTTTTACCATGGGTGGCGATGGGAAAATGTCATCATCCATTTCAATACTTTCCACCACTCTAATCACTTGAGACTTTTGATATGTTATACAGGACACTTTGGTGACAATAAAACAGTTGAGATAGTATATGTGGCAATTTGTGCTGTGCTATGCAATGCACTGCGATGACCGACAAAACTCTCCACCAACCAACACATACCGGTGATTTTCGCATGAATATGCTTGTCACATTCATGAAAAGCAAAAAACTGGTTGTTATTTTCTGCGTCATATTTCCGTCATGTGAATAGCTTTGCTGTCAAGTGGGCCAGACAGCTGATTATTAATCATCAAGAGGACGTCAAAACAGACTGCTTATTTCTCCAGCTATGGTCATACCAAAAAAAAACGAGGTGTTGATCTAATGTTAATATAATGTTGGGCCCGCGTCGTAAAATTGTATTGTATTTGTCAGACCGCAGAATAAAACATGTTGTCAGGGAATAAATTGTCAGGTGTGGCAGTGCAGTTTGCTATTGGGGCAAATAATGTGACCTGGTTGCTGAAAGAATGTAAATATTTATAATGGACGTAGACCCATAACATAGGCATTCAAATGAATCGGAAATAGCTAACTAAGACATTCATGATAATTTCAAATTGAAAAAAACCCCTTTGGTCTCCATGGTTTATATATAATATATTTCAGCGCTTATAAGGGTTGAAGGGTTACACATCTCGTGTTAAAGGTGATCTAACACCCCTTATATAGTATGAATAAATTTGTGACAAATAAATCAAAGTTGCCACAAGATGGGGCACAAGTGTTTCCTTATATGGGGTGATAGGCTATCATGTGACCCTCTGAGAGGGTCACATGATAGCCAATCACCCCATATAAGGACATAATTATTCATACCATATAAGGGGTGATAGATCACCTTTAACATCTCGTGATTGCTGTAGTAGGCATGATCCATCTTCAAACATCGCTCCAGAATTATTAGGACGCGGTGGCCTGATCGCGCTGCTAGTGTTTAGTAGGATGGTCACTTGACCATGCTGAACGGCTGGACAGTTTACATTACAAAATGTCGCACACCAATCTACAGAACTTGACGCCTCTCAAAACCTCCTCATCCAACCTCATCACTCAACCTCACGCTCATGTGAAGAGCGATAGTGCTCAAAATCCAATTTGTGATGTTGCGACTATCAATCAAAAATATGAATGTTCATATTCCTGTGGTCCGCTGCAACACGCTAGCTAGTGGACCACACGGATTAAAAAAATAATTGTAGCAAACTCTAAAATTTTGTTTTTCAATTTCTTGTACTAAAGAACCATTATTTTTTAATGTCGGAAAAAAATAATGGTTCCTCAGTATCGTCCACTTGGTATCAGAATGTCCTAAACTGTCCATTTGTAAAGTGGTGGCAGTTTAGGACGGTATGAGACTAGCTGAAGTTGGGTTGGACTCTCTTGTTTTTTAATCCTTACAGTGCGGGGATCGACTGTAGACGTCAGAAGCTGACGTCGACAGTCGTCAGATTCTGATGTCCAAAGTCGTTCTTCGCACTGAAACAGTTAAAGGTGATCTATCACCTCTAGTTATATGTTATGAATAATTACGTCCTTATATGGGGTGATTGGCTATCATGTGACCCTCTCAGAGGGTCACATGATAGGCATATATGGGGTGATTGGCTATCATGTGACCCTCTCAGAGGGTCACATGATAGCCAATCACCCCATATAAGGAAACACTTATGCCCCATCTTGTGGCAACTTTGATTTATTTGTCACAAAATTATTCATACTATATAAGGGGTGATAGATCACCTTTAAGATATTGATATTACCCGTATACCCAAAAGTTAGGTATTCGAATGAAACAGATAGAGCTAACTCAGGCATTTATGAAATAAAAAACCCTTTGGTCTCCATGGTTTGTATGAAAGGATTTCAGCGCTGTCAGGGTTACACATAGAGTCCTTCTGTCATTCTCGTAATTGTGCACTGTTTTTCATTTAGTAGATCCAACCTGCTCATAAATTATTTGAGGACTGAATCACTCCCCTTTTTTTGAAATTGTGTCTCACTACCGCGACCTACAACTGTGAGTAATTTTAATAAAACAGTGAGAAAAATGTGTGTATACCATGCATGGACACTTTATCAGGTCCAGACTTCCCAGTTTCTGTCGGTTTCTTTTACATTGTCATTGCTAGAAAAATCTCATCACTCACTCAATCAGTGTGAAATCCCTTTTTATCCACGCCAGTAAGAACTATACCCCATGTTGGTTTATTGTTAAGCCAGCGTTGCAGACGTTGGCCCAGCATTAAACCAGCATTGGCTGATGTCCCGTGATTGTTGGTATACATCCTGGCCGCAGGGGAAATCATCACGGTGAGAGACAGTCACAGATTGCCAGCTCACTTGCCTACTTTATTGCCACCTGGTGAATCTAATATGAACTCGTAGGAAACACGGGTATTGACAATGTGTTGGTATAATGTTGGGCCAACGTCGCATACACTCGACCAACGTTATATCAGCATAGGGTCAACGTACAGTGTTTGCAAAGCTACTTGATGTATTGTTGCAATCAATTCATTAGCATCTTAAATCATGCAAATTGTTCGCGGCACCGTATTTTACATCGTTGCAGATCTATTTTTTGTTGGTGTCTACCTTTTTATAAACACTGGGGTTAAAACACATCACTACATTGTTTTCTTTGTCCGACCACTACATTCTAAGCCGGGAATGGAGAGTCATTGTTGATCAAGTACATACCCATTATGATCACGGTAGGCCTATGGTGCTATAATCAGTCAGGTGTGACCAAGCCGTTGATTATGAGGGATCCTCATTATGTTCAGATGTGTTTTAAGTTAAAACCCTCGGAGGTCTACATTCTTAGCTGTGGAAAAAGCCTCGGCCTTTTCCACAGCTGAGAATTTATAGCTCCTCAGGCTTTATCCTAAATTACATGCGCGCAGTGAAAATTCAGAGTTTGTAACAGCTTACTTTTCTACTCTCAAAGCGCCAATTTGTTTAACAACCAAACACATTTCAACAGGAAAGTTGGCTGCCCAAATAATGAAGATCATGCACTTTAAGACATCGACTGACAAAACCTTTGTTTTTAAGACATTGTAAGGCCTTAATATTTAACAAAACAAATTTAACAAAACCAATATTAAAATTGCGCTGCAACCCTGACGTTGATTTTGATCTCCTGACAAGCACTGTTTTTATACAAACTGGAAAGTAGGCTCCTCTCCTCTTCTGATTGGGATGATTGGATTGAGACAACTCTAATTGTCTATTCATTTACCTATTTTGTTTATTCAATTTTCATTTTTCTGGTTAAAATTCGTTAGGATCGGTGGTTTCGAATAGGGTCAGTCGGGTTACCGGAAATAAAAAATTATTTTAGGCCTGAATCTTTCCCAGATAACCAGCTCGACATAAACGTGAAAGATGTATGATCCTACACGGGATACTTTCTGCATGTACTGCACGCTGAAAGTTTTCTATAAATCACCAAGCTAAACCAGTTACCCCTTCTGATCTGACCGTTGTAGAAGGTGTGCCAAATTTAATCCAGCATTGCAGCAACCTTGTACTGTTTGCCGGAATACCTCCCCCCTCCCCCCCCCCCCCCTCGAATATATAGGTTATTCTCCGCTAAATTGGCAAGGCATGCCGGTAAAATGCATATGCACACGCGTTCTTTTTTAACACATGGGTCAACATTGGACATCTGATAGAGCTCTTGACATGAATCCCCCCCCCCCCAAAAAAAAAGCCTGGAATGTTCTAGATTATTTGATTACAGCAAACAACTCAAGAAGGCAACGCAGGTTCAATGTTCGCGCAAACAAGAGATGGTGACCCAATGTCGAGTCAATGTTGGGCCGACGTCTGCGACGCTGGCCCCCCATAAGGCATTGACCTGAAATTGGGTCAACACATCGTGTTTGCCAAGAAGAGAGCTATATCCATCCAGAAGATAAACTGATAAATGATCAAACACGTCCTGACCTAGAGCCTGATCCAAAACAAACAGGAGGGACGGGATCCGATTGAAAAAAAAAATATGGGGGATTAACACACTGAATTTACCAGGCTCCACCCTAGTAAGTTTAGAGTGTCAAATACCGATATTTTGGGAAATTTGGTCGATGTTAACCCTTATACTGCTAAGTTAATCTATTTAAATTTTAACCCACTTGAAGTTGTGTCTCGCTACGGCGACGCACAACTTCAAGTGGGTGAATATGCATATTTGTTAAATTTCAGACTAAACATTTGCAAATTTTGATGTTTAAACACACATTTCAGTGATTTGATCGACTAATAAAAATTACAGTAGTCGTGATCAGCGCGGAGACCGTCTTTATAGGCCTACGTCAGAATCTGACGCCTTGCAGACGGCAGATTTAGACGTATAAGTACATTATCCGAACTGAAACAATAATAAAAGTATGTATAATGGCCGTATATCCATAACATAGGTAATAAAATGAATCGGAAAGAGCTAACTAAGACATCTATGATGATTTCAAATTGGAAAAAAAATCTTCAAGTCTTCATTCTTTATACAAAAGAATTCAGCGTTGTATGGGTTAAGGCAATTTACTTTAGGAAAGGGTGTGGGGGGGGGGGGGGGGAGGGGGCAGGGGTCAGGATCTGCCCCTGTGAGCCATCTCTCTCCCGTGGAGTAGTTAGATAGTTTATCATCATGTATCCCGAATGGTTAGTTCTGCACGCTATATCAAGCAGATGGAATAGCTAAGAAGAAGATAAGCTATAAATAATAAGGCTGCCAGAACAAACAGCTAGTAACTGCACCTCTACCAATATATGCAAAACCATTAGCTGTAAAAACTATAACGCTCAAAGCGCTAAATAATAAGAGTTCTCCATATTTCATTGGTATGTTGTTCTACTTCTACCCACCACTTCAAAAGTGTAAAAAAAAATACTTACTTTTGTAGAATTTGGATCTAACCATATGCCAAACGAGCAAATATAATAATGTTTCCTTCCAATGTTGTTCTTCGAAGGAAAATAAGTAGGATGAAAACGGAAATAGACGTGCTTAGAGGCCAGTTAACATGCATTTCGATCATATCAGTGAGGTAACATTACAGGACGTGATTAGGGTTACAGAAGAGAATATGAGACAAGCAGGAATGGACGTGCTCTGTGGCGAGAAAGCCGATCTCCGTAATCGGCTTGTGGTCCAAGGCCACTATGTTTTTTTTCTCTGTTTTAGATGAGCGCTCGCATTAGATTTAGGCCGCGCATTACCAAAAAACATGGGTTTTTTTCTGCCCAGCGCGCGCATTAGAGTGTCGCCGATTTCCGAAAAAACCTAGGTAATTTCGGGAGATAAAAAAAACATTTCGAAAAATAAAGTTTATTTCAGGAGATCCCAGCTATGTTTTTATTTCTCCCTCATTAACTATTTTTAAAATAGGCCAATTTTTTTTTATTTCGTCGCCCTCATTCACTTGTCTAGAAATTTGCCAAATGCTTTTTTTATTTGGGCGCCCTCATAAACTTTTCCAAAAATAGGTTCAATGTTTTTTTTTCTAAATGTTTTTTATTACCGCCCTCCCTCATTAGATTTTGATTTTTTTCCGATCTAAAACAGATAAATAAACACCGTGGCCTGAGGACGCTGTAAGACCTCTATTCAGCCACAGAGGGTCTCCTGTCTAAGGACGCTGTAAGACTCCACCAGATCCACGGAGGGTCTCCTGTCTAAGGACGCTGTAAGACTCCACCAGATCCACAGAGGGTCTCCTGTCTAAGGACGCTGTAAGACTCCGCCAGATCCACAGAGGGTCTCCTGTCTAAGGACACTGTAAGACTCCACCAGATCCACGGAGGGTCTCCTGTCTAAGGACGCTGTAAGACTCCGCCAGATCCACAGAGGGTCTCCTGTCTAAGGACGCTGTAAGACTCCACCAGATCCACAGAGGGTCTCCTGTCTAAGGACGCTGTAAGACTCCACCAGATCCACGGAGGGTCTCCTGTCTAAGGACGCTGTAAGACTCCACCAGATCCACGGAGGGTATCCTGTCTAAGAACGCTGTAAGACTCCGCCAGATCCACAGAGGGTCTCCTGTCTAAGGACGCTGTAAGACTCCGCCAGATCCACAGAGGGTATCCTGTCTAAGGACGCTGTAAGACTCCACCAGATCCACAGAGGGTCTCCTGTCTAAGGACGCTGTAAGACTCCGCCAGATCCACAGAGGGTATCCTGTCTAAGGACGCTGTAAGACTCCACCAGATCCACAGAGGGTCTCCTGTCTAAGGACGCTGTAAGACTCCACCAGATCCACAGAGGGTATCCTGTCTAAGGACGCTGTAAGACTCCACCAGATCCACAGAGGGTATCCGGTTTACGGACAAGCACCAGACTGATGTATAAACCTTTAAAGCGCTGAAATATTTTCATATAAACCAAGAAACTAAAGGGTTTTTTCAATTTGAAATCATCATAAATGTCTTAGTTAGTTTTTTCCGCTTTATTTGAATATTTATGTTATGGCTCTACGGTCATTTATACATATTTGTACGCTTTCAGCGCGGGGATCGACTTTAGACGTCACAATCTGTCAGATTCTGACGTCTAAAGTCGATCCCCGCGCTATAAGGGTTATAAAGGTAAAGGTTTATAATATGATATCAATTCTGAAGACTTATCAGCCTGTTCATTCGTGTCTGGCCCAGTTTAGCCTATATGTGCACAAAGGTGGCCTAAAGCCCGATTCATTTCATTTTTGTTCATTCGTGTGCCATTTCCAATCCACGGACAGCATACAATCCTTAACAACACATAAATTGCAATCCACATCATGGTGGATGGAAACCAGATGATAAAGGAGAATCCCCCGACCCCCCCCCCCCCCCCCTCAAAAACAAAACAACAAAAAACTTATAATACCATTTGTGAAAAATTATAGAACAAAAATAATCGCTGCTGTCAGCCATTTAGTTTTTAATTGATTATCCTCTAAAGGTGAGCGCGAGAAACACCTAGTGAACCACCACGTCAATTTTAACTGCGATCCCATCAACGATTCTTAAGATATAGTGTTCACAAGCTTTTTTGAAGGCCATCTTGGAAAAAGCCTCTTTATGGTTTTATACCGTAGGCTACCAACCAAGAAAAATGCATGGGAAGAATTTCACAGGCAAACAGGTTATATTTGTGAATAATAACAAATACAAAATAATTTTTGTATAAAAGACCCTTTTTTGTTACGTTTTTGTTTCTTTGTTTTTATACTCGTAAGCACAAGTGCAGAAACAAAACAATCGGAGTCTGAAGGCATGGTAATATAATAACATACAGTGGTTTTACAAAGTTACCATGAGTTAATCTGAGACTGTGAGAGCGGTATGAAAAATACAACATTCATCCAATGAATATGGTGTGAACCTTTAGCATGTTTAGCCGACTACTTTACTCATTATTAGACAAGTTGCATTTTCCCATACCGCCCAAAAAGCGGAACGTTTGCGTTTTCTCACATCATCCCAGGGTTTCCGCGAAATGATTGAGTGAACAAAACTGCAGGGATCTTCTAAATATACGTCTCATAGTGAAAACCGCTGCGTGAGGTATGGGAAAATAAGTGATGTTACATTTAGAGAGTATATGGATACAAGCTATTCAATAATGTTTCACGTTTTACGTTCAGGCTGTTTTATTTTTGGTTCACGTATAGCGTATGTAGATACAGGCTGTTTTATAGTTGGTGTTTTTCATTTAGAGAGATTACAGATATAGGCCGTTTTATACTTGATGTTACATTTAGAGTATATACAGATATAGGCTGTTTAGCAGATGTTGCAGCCAGGCCTACTCGTGTTATTGGCATAAATACATCAGGTAGACTGACATGCTGACAGGTATATCTGTCAGAAGCCAGCTAACATACAGTGTGCTCTCCATACTCGATACAATCTCACACTCCAGAAAAAATCTTTTTCTCTCAACGGTATAACGTAAACGTAGAGAAAGATCGCACATAAATCTGTATCTGTATCTGTATATTACGTGGCAGTACGCACTATTGTGCTATCGCGCCACGGGAGTAACTTAGCAAGGCCTGTTATCATTCATGATATCATTCATGGCCTTATATATGTGCCAAGTACTCCATATTGTGGATTTTTTGGGGTCTCGCCGGATGGAAACTGCGCCTACGTCCGTTGATGTTCTTTTACGTCCAACTTAAAGGCAGTCAGACGAGCCAGCCGATTTACGTGGTTCTCTGAGCGCCACGAGTGTATACAGCACCTGGCAGTCCCAGGCGGTCACCCATCCAATTATAAACCGGGCGCGACATTGCTTAACTTGAGTGATCGAGCACAAACCGTTGAGCGAGCGCCGTATTCCGTATATACAGATGTATTTATTACACCATACATCTAAGAAGCGGGAGCTCTGGCGTAATAGTTACGCCGTATACCTGTCATGTCGGAGCTTAATAATAATAATAATAATAATAATAAAATATATTTATTCAGGGTAAAACTGATTAGCAGAAGGTGCTATTTTACATAGTTGCCCTGATGTACCTCAAAGACAAGGTAATATTGACGTTACTATAAAATACAAATATAACATATACATATAGACATCATGCATTTAACAATATTAATCAAAACAAACTATTTTAACTCTGCTGCAGTAAAAATGTTTTTAAAAGCCTCTTGAATGAGTGTATGGAGTTACAATTTCGTATATGAATAGGAAGATTATTCCATATCATAGGCCCATTAACTTGTAATGCACTCTTAAATGAAGATCTGTTGATTTTAGGCACATATAAAACATTAGTATCGCACGATCTAGTTTGCCTGATGGCAATATCACGCTTAAATGTAAAATTATCTAAAATATGATCAGGTAAATTCCCACTTAAAGATTTAAAAACTAAGAGCGCAGTGAAATAATCCCTACGCTGGGTAATATTGAGCCACCCCAGATCCCTCACAATGTCAATCCCCCTAGTGTTAAAATCAAAATTGTTGGTAATAAGCCTGGCGGCACGATTTTGCATTTTCTGTATTAGATGTAAATTGTGAGAAGATGTGAAGCCCCAGACTGTCAAGCAATAATCCATGTGAGACTGGACGGTGGCCATGTAGTATTTAGAGAGGCAATCAAAAGAAACAATATATCTTAAACGTCTTAATAATCCAATTTTAGGTGCAATTTTTTTTACTAATTTGTTGATATGATCAGACCAGCATAATTTTGTATCTAGACAGAAACCTAGATATTTAGTGACCTTAACTTGTTCAATTTGAGTGCCATTTAAATTTATATTCAGTCTATGAGACAAAAGTTTCCGATTAGATGTTACAATCATACAATGTGTTTTAAGTTCATTAACTAACAGCTTATTATGAAAAAACCATTGGGAAACAATATCAACATCCCTCTGTAAAAGTTGTTGAACGTTATTAATGTCGCTACCACATGCGTGTATGACAGTATCGTCTGCGTAAATATTCAAAAAAGTATTGGTTAGACAACAGGGTAAGTCATTAATAAAGACCAGAAATAAAAGCGGACCCAATACTGATCCCTGTGGGACTCCAACATTAATTTCTCTGTCTATAATACCATATTTTTCAAGTTTCAGAATAAGGAGTTTGTGATCAATAGAATCGAAACATTTTTTGAGGTCGAAAAAGCAAATAGCATTTACCATCCCTTCATTCATGTTGTCAAGTAAGTCATCAACCAGTCTATGCAGAGCTGTAGTTGTTGAATGTTTTTTGCGAAATGCAGATTGGTCACATCTTAACAGGTTGTGACTTTCAAAATATTGCATTAGTTGTACATTAACACATTTTTCAAAAACCTTAGAGATGTGAGAGACCACCGATATCGGCCTGTAATTACTTGGTTCCTCCACAGAACCACTGCCTTTGTAAATGGGTGTGACTCGGGCTTTCTTCCAGTCATGGGGTAAACTGTGAAAAAATAGTGATTTGTTGAATAGTAAAGTAAGACTGGATGACAGTTCACTTGATGCATTTCTGAGCAATTTAGCGTCAAAGCCAAGGACATCCGTTTTTGATACATCTGATAGCTTAGAGATATGACTGCAAACCTCATCTACTGAAAGCTGCTTAAATTTGAATTGATGAGATGAATTTGGCAGTGACCAATGCAGTTGCGTGGTCTCATCAAATGCACTGTGTAATTTAGTTCCTATGGTCGAAAAATAATCGTTAAAAACCTGAGGCAACACATTGTGAGAAGATGAATCATTTTTTTTGTTATGTAGTAGGGTACGAATAGTTTTCCACATAGTCTTTGAATCACGTGATTTGCGGATTTCATTGGAATAATAACTGGATTTAGCATGGCGTATTTCACTAACAATTTGGTTACGTAAATTTTTATATTCTCTGTAAATTTTACAATCTTGGGTGTCCTTCGCTTTTTTACATAGATAGTCACGTCTATACATCATCATTATTATATCGCGGGTAACCCACGGATTGCATCTGTCTTTAACTCGATACGTTCGCACTGGGGCGTGTTTATCCATGACATTCATAACTATAGAAGACCATATTTCCCAAGCATCATTAATATGTTTACTGTTTTCAATCAAGGCATTAAGATTAATGCCTCTTAAATCTTCATTATATCTTATATTATCAAATTTCTTATAGTCTCTTGATGTTACATACTTAACAGGTTTCTTATTATTGTGGCGGCGACTGAGTACAGTATAGATTAAGTCATGGTCACTTATTGAACATGGTACTGTACCTGAAGAAATATGGTGATCTGACATAGATGAATATATAAGATCTATTGTGGATTTCGTGGTCAGTGTACAACGGGTGGGTGTAGTGATGAGTTGACGACAGTTGAGAATTAATTCAATATAATGTGCCGGGTTATTGGACAAGCTGTCATCAAGAGTATAATCCAAATTAAAGTCACCAAGTATTATTATTTCATGCTTAGACATTGCCAATTCAAAATTTTCTATCATATTATCAAAGTATTTTTTGTCTGCAGATGGTTTTCGATAGAAAGAGCATACATTAAATGGTGAAACATTATTAACCATTATCTTAACCCAAACGGCTTCAATGTTAGATTTTTCAGTTAGCTCACTACTAAATTCATGTGGTATTGACGATTTGACGTACAACGCCACACCACCAGCAGGATGCTCTCTGTCTTTACGGTAAAGAGAATAGCCATCAATGTTCACTTCGTCATTAGAAATCTCTGCTGTCCACCATGTTTCGGAAATTGCAAAAATATCAATGCTGTGATCACTCAGTAGCAATCGTATTTGTGAAATTTTATCTTTCTTAGCACTTCTTAAACTTCGTGTATTTAAATGAGCAATTTTCAAACCATGAGTAGACTTCAAAACCTGAGGTAATATATCAGAATATAATGGACAAGTATGATAGGTGGCGTCATAATTTCCAGTTATGGGTGATTTTTTATCACATTCATTTCTATTACTTTGATCCATTTCGTTATATTCATTTGATCCATATTTATCCTTATTGTTATTAACATGTACAGGAATATCCTTATTAATATTAACATGTACAGGAATATCCTTATTATTATTAACATATACAGGAATATGACTCATTTTTAAAACCTTCGGATTAATATTTTCAGTTTCTTTATCAGTGGATAGGGGACTGAACAACGTGATAGTTTGGGCAAGGGATGGCCCATCGGCCCTGTCATCATAGCCACACCTCTAGGTCAACATAGAGCTTCCAGACTCGTTTCTCATTTTGGTATTCAAGTATAAAAAAACAAAATGTTTCTTCTCCGCCTACTCGTGAAAATTCAGTGCTATGGGATGCCTTGGTGATGGAGAGGTAATAAGAAGAGCCCAAGTATAAGGCGTTGTTTGCTTTAGATGAGCGCACGCACCAGATTATGAAGGCCGCCATTACTAAAAAAGACATGTGTTTCTTCCCGCCAAGTGCGCGCACTGAATTGTCTCCATTTGAAAAATCAGGGGATAAAAAACATTTATCCAGCTATGTTTTCTTGCCTCAATTTTTTTTAAATATGTCAATGTTTTTTTTATTTCGTCGCCCAAATTAACACTTCCAGAAATGTGTCCCAATGCTTTTTCTTTGGTAGCCCTCACTAACTTTTCCAGAAATATGTTCAATGTCATTTCGTTCATATTTCGGTATGGTGACAATAAAATGACGCATGTGATTGGAGTGGGGTACTGTATTTGGGCAAATAAGAGGCATTCAGTCAATGCTGTTTCAATGTTGGGCCAGCGTCGGAGACAATGGCCCAATATTCAGCCAGCATCGGGAATGCCTCGTGCTTGCTGTGTACTTGGCCATGTGATACATTTACACATGTCTAAGCAAACACGGGACAAGAAATCAAAGTTGGTTTAATACTGATCCAGCGTCACAGACGGTGTGCCATCATTGAGCCGACATTGATTAAATGTCTTGTGTTTAGGCTTTTAAAACAGACACAAAATGTGAAACATGTTCACACAGCAATCTGACACTGTTATCATTATCAGAATGAAAACAATGATCTGAACTGAAATGTCTCAAGTTGTGAACGATACACCGGACCATATTATCTGACCAGACATCAGATCCGACATCAGATTATATCTGATCAGACATCAGATTATGTCTGATCAAACATCAGATTATACCTGATTAGACATTAAATTATGTCTGTTTAGATATAATCTGATGTCTGACCAGACATCAGATTATATCAGATTAGACATCAGATTAGACATCAGATTATATCTGATCAGACACCAGATTATGTCTTATGAAACATCAGATTCTGTCAAATCAGACATAATCTGATGTCTGATCAGGCATCAGATTATGTTCGATCTGACATCAGATTATATCTGATTCGCCATCAAATTATGTCTGATCTGAGATCAAATTACGTCAGATCAGACAGATTCTGATGTCTGATGAGACATAATCGGATGTCTAATAAACCTATTTTGTGAGCACATAAAATCATAAAATCGATGTCAATGAGTAACTTCGGAAATTTTAAAGGGCAAACAGAAGTAACCGATTACATGTAGAATGAGTAGTTACGGCTGTTTGCCCTTGCATGGCTGTTTTGATGTAAGTACAGAAGCACTTAGTGAAGTGCCGACGTAAGGAATCCCAAATTGTTTATATAACTTCCCAGGAAACATGTGACATCATTGATTGACCTGGCAATACTGTTTAAATGTCGGTCCGCCGTCTTTAACGTCGGTCGAACATGCCAACAACATAGTGTTTGCCAATAACAGTGATTTGATCGACCAATAAAACGACAATAATCGTGATCAACAGGATGAGGGTTAATAACAGTTATGAAGCTCACACGATAAGATCACTTCTGAGATCAAGGTGATATGAGAGACATTGTCAAGGATCGCAAAACCTCGGTGTCTCGTGATTAAAAAGTCGTATCTGCTACTTTACAAAGCGGGAGATACGCTTCTTTAATTCTCAGGAAGGTGTCAGTATCCGGACTTGATAGGAATAAATATTTCCTTCATATCTCAGTTTTCCTTTGGCCTATAAGTGGTCTGGCCCCAAGATAAAAGTCAAAAGCACCCAGAATTTTCAAGTACCTGAGTCGATCACTGGCAATATAATATTTGTAATCATAACAGCCCAGGCCAAACCTGTCTGGTCTGTGTCAGGTGTTTGCATTTCTATTGTTTTAGTTTAATAATACCATAGACATATATAGCGATGAACTGCCGACTTCAAATCTCACAATCTCACGACACTGATTGATGTGTATGAGCTTCCGTCCACGAGAATTGGCGAGAGGAGGTATGGTTTACTTCCGCTGTAAACTGTCAACCATGTTCGTTTTTCATGGGTATGTTAACGTTGTGTTGATCACAATTGCAATCACAGTCAATGATTAACATCAATATCTTTCAAATCGTAAGAAATGTATTCGATAAAGGAATAAATTATAATAGTTCCTTCTGCTTCATTAGCAAAATTATTTAAATATTACAACAAGAATAAAACATCCGAAGCACATGAAGTATACATCTCCCGTGAAAATGTGCGTCAGGTCACTGCACATGTGTAGTTATAGATCATAGACATAGTAATCACACACCATGTCCAATACACGCAGTGACCCAGCAACACCTTGATTTGACGTCTATGCATGTATTCAATTCGATATGACAATAATTTTTTGTCCGAATAAAGGTGTACTGAAATGCTGGCTGAGTTAAAATTGTGTGTGAAGGAGTTTTCTGTATCTGATAATGTGGGGAGAGCAAAGTTGTAGGCAGTGACAGTCAGCAGTGGTCAGATAAGTCACGGTGCAGTCAAGTTTAAAACAGCTTCACTTTAGCGTCAAATTTTAATTGTAAACCTCAATTGTCATTGTTCTAATGTATAGGGGCCTATATTTAGCATAAACATAAAAACATACAATAAAATGAACAATTATTTGTTCCAGTAATTTAAATTATAATGACAAAAAAAGCCCGAATTACTCGCATATCGAGCCGATGAAAAACATAAATAGACAGCAGGAAAGATAGACAGGAAATCAGTTATCCCTTTTCCTAGCTGCGCATGGGCGCCGTAAGTTAATGACGATCTCGCGTCAGTCGACAGTCCATTCTCCCTCTATGTCTATGATAATATAAATTTGTTCCCGCATATTAAGCATAAAATATTTCCTGAATCTATTAACTATATATTAACCATCTCTAAAAATTGTATGTCACCGAATAAATTGATCTAAATTGATTTAGATCTATGTTATTGATCTACGACCATTGTAATATTTAATTCTTTCAGTGTGGGCACCCTCTTTAGATGTCAGATTCTGACGTCTAAAGGCTGTCCCCGTGCTGGAAGAGTTAACTTGCATTTCCATTGTGCAGATTTAATAACACAAATTCGTTCCCGCATAATTATTATGTATAAAATATTCCTTGAATCTATTAAGTATCATTAACTTTATCGAATAACTATGTGTCACTGAATAGACTTATCAGAATTGCTGTAGAGAAGGCATCTACATTAATATCTCATTCAGAATAAAGAGTGTGTTAACCCTTAGAGCACTGATGTCGACTGCAGTGGACATTATGTGTTTTTATTGGCACCTGTATACATAATAACCAATTGTTAAAAGTAAAACATGCTTTCAATCTTGAAACACCGGTATATGTTGGGACCTAAATTTCACAAATAACACAACATTTCAGTCACTTAAAGTTGTAGATCGCGGTAGCGAGACACAACTTCAAGTGACTGAAAATTAAAATTTCTTAGCTCAGTGATCTAAGGGTTAACCCTTACGACGCTGAATTGTTTTATAAAACATGGAGACCAATGTTTTTTTTCAATTTGAAATGTTCACAAATGTCTTAGTCAGGTCTTTCTGATTCAATTGAATACCTATGTCATCATCTGCATCAGTCCAGTCTCAATTCAGGCAGAGCGTAGCTCAAGCCTGGACAACTAGTGTATACGGAAACTGTACATTAGAGAGGGGTTATCTTAACATGAATATTAATTAGTGCCTGTGAATGACGTCAGCGCTGACCAATCACAATGCGCGGCACAGATTTCCGATACGGTCACACCCGGGGTCAGACGATTTGTTCAGGTTGCTTACCAATGTGATTGGTCTGAAGACATTTGTATCTGGGCGGATGGCAGTACCTAGCGTGAGGTCATGGGATTGCGTTACGCCATTCACAGGCACTGATAAATATTCATGTTAAACACATGACACATGTTATGTGTCCACAGCCACCAGACATGTTTAATTCTTCCAGTGCGAAGGTCGACTTCAGACATCAGATGTATGGACAGAATCTGACGTCTATAGACATCAGAATCTGACGTCTATAGACATCAGAATCTGACGTCTATGGACATCAGAATCTGACGTCTATAGACGTCAGAATCTGACGTCTATAGACATCAAAATCTGATGTCTATAGACGTCAGATTCTGATGTCTATGGACATCAGAATCTGACGTCTAATTCTGATGTCTATAGACGTCAGAATCTGACGTCTATAGACATCAGAATCTGACGTCTATAGACATCAGAATCTGACGTCTATGGACATCAGAATCTGACGTCTATAGACGTCAGAATCTGACGTCTATAGACATCAAAATCTGATGTCTATAGACGTCAGATTCTGATGTCTATGGACATCAGAATCTGACGTCTAATTCTGATGTCTATAGACGTCAGAATCTGACGTCTATAGACATCAGAATCTGACGTATATAGACATCAGAGTCTGATGTCTATGGACTTCAGATTCTAAAGACGGGTATAAACAGTTATGACTTGTATGCAATGAATAAGATATTCGCCTAAAGGCACACACCTCATTCATAGCACTAATGCTTGTATTTCTCCATACCACGCTCACTCAAATATTGAATTTTCTAAAATACGTGATGGTCTGCAATTTTCTCAGATTAAAATTCCACTGGCGTGATGCACAACCACTGGCGTGATACACAACATGGCTCGGTCCTTGACCAGGACTGGAGACACCATATCTGCTCGATTTATCTGGGTGACTTGTCAACAGTGGTCAAGTGGGGCAGAATAACATGATAAATCTTATTATGCTCAGCACGCATTGCTGGAAAAAAGATTTGTTTCACTTCCAATACTGTAGATCTGGTAATTTTCGCGCATTTAGATTTTCGTGAATTTGTGATTTTGGAACTTTTACAAAGTGAATTATGGATTTCAATGATAGGTAGCGCTGATAATAATAATTTTCGCGAGATTCTTAACTTCGATAATTCAGATATTCAGTATTATGAACAGGGACTTTGACCGAGAGTTAGCGTACTCGACCTGTCCTCACGCCCAGGATTTTTTTCAAATTTTTTTATGTGTTGCACAAATGTGAAGAGGGACCTTAACCCTAGAAGACGGATGTCGATTACAACGATATTTCAGAGTACCTAATTTTTAAAAGTCAAATATCTTTGAAATCCTAGACACATATATTTTTCCTCACTTATTTTTATTTAAATTACAAGTCACTTGAAGCTCAT
>OZ024905.1:8179293-8306793 GCA_964017125.1 Flabesymbios commensalis
ACAAGTATCACTATTATGAATATAGATTAAGCAATAACGAGATGAGCAGTCACGCAACAGGTGGCGCCACATGTGACAGAAATCAATCTATAGATGTTGACCCGGTAAACACAAAACATCTCTATAACTTTTGTACAGCGTCGGCCCAACATCATCAACGTTGGCCAACATTGTACAAATGTTATACAATGTTTTGTGTTTACTGCGTACCAGCGCAAACCCCGAGGCGATCAGACAATGCTGGGTTATTGTTGGGCCAGCGTCGCAGACGATGGCACAACTTTAAACCAACATTGCTTGAATGTATCGTATCGTATCGTGAAAAATCCAAAATAAGCTAAACATTGTTTTACATACTTCCAGTTGAGTTTCGTTATTACCGCGGTTCATATTCAATATTCGATCAAATCAGAGGTCTATGCTCATTTCCAAACCCTGGAAACACAGCTTGAAAAACAAATATATTGCGTTTATAACTTAAGGAAATCAAGCATCATTTAACACAATATGAATAAAATTCATGTAAAAAAAAGGATATTATCCATGAGAAATGAAACATGTAAAAAGATGAGATTATTTTACTGTCAAATGAAAGCGAGATGCCCCATCATTTTTTTGTCTAAATTAAAATTTATACCACTAAATATCTTTTATTTTCCATTTCACGGGGACTTTGGACTGCTGACCTCCGTATTTTTTTAAATTAAAGGCCCCTCAACTAATCTCTTTGACTCGAATAAAAAATTCCGTTTTCTCGGACCTTTATTTTTTTTTAAACTCACAAAATTTTCTGACTTTTACACGGACTTGTCTTTCCCTTAATTTATCCTGACCTCACTGATAGACATACACACATTTGAAATGATGTTAAAGTACCACGGAACTTTAAATGGTTATTATTCGAGTTCAGTTGCAAAACTGTTTGTATTTGAAACATAAAATTGTACGAATCGAGTCTCTAGTGCATGAAACAAATCAACCCTCTCACTCTCAAAACGCTACATTAAAACTTGACATTTTCACCCACTTGAAGTTGTGAAATTTGTGTTTAATTTGAGGTCAAACATCAGCAAATCTTAATGTTTAAACACTCATTTCATTATACAATATGTGTTATTTTCGCCCACTTGAAGTTGTGGGTCGCGGTAGCGAGATACAACTGAAGAAAAAATTACAGGTTCGTCTGTACTCAAATTGTAGTGTCAGCAGGTGAAAAATCAAATCATATCAAATCAAATATTGCCATTGACCGCTTCGTGAAATGTCAGCGTGTGCGTGCGGACCCGAGCTATATCTGACATGGACGCGAACTGAGATGGGGGGGGGGGGCACCATTCAATCTGTCATATAAATAATATATGGCAGTTCTATGGTATATAAAGATGTAATAAAATATACAATTTTCGCCGAGCCGGGTTGAAATAAATAATTTGTCCGCGACAAATATTCACCCTCAGGGAGATTGAATGGTGGCTTTCTAACCATGATCCCAATATCTATTTATAGTCAACACCTACACTATAACGTGATACATGAGCGTAAAATAAGTCAGGGTTGGGGGGGGGGGGTCATCCAGATGAAATATTAACGTGCTAATCGCGTCTTTGATCGTTTTAAGTTCCTTTATTTATCCTTAAATCAGGTAAATTAAGTATGTTTTGAATTTCCCTTCAAGAAACAGCATATTTCTCATTTCAACCAGTTCCTGTAAGTGTGCCATTTCATTTTATCGTTTTTGTTTTGCTCCTTTTGAATCATGAGCAGAAAATGATGGATTATATCACTTTACAAAGTGACAGAAACGACCTTTCGACACCAAGGTCAGGGTGACTATATATTGTGTGAAATTATCAAGTGATGCCGTTTTAGATGAAAAATCTTTATCATTCTAATTCTTCAAATTCTCCACTGTGAAATGTAACAGTATAATACATAACAAAAGTCGCCAAAAAAAACGTTCATCCCTAATTTTCAGCATTTAACGCTAGACAAAAATTCCTGCTACACAAAACTGAAATTACTATAATGAAATCAGTATTGACAGTGCTCGTCATGCTCCTAAATTAACCCCTACAGCGCGGGGATCGACATTAGTCGTCAGAATATGACGTCTGTAGACGTCAGATTCTGACGACTAAAGGCGATCCCCGCCCTGTAAGAGTAAAAATATGTATAATGCCGGCGTAGACCCATAACATAGGAATTCAAATGAATCGGAAAGAGCTACATGTAACTAGGACATTTATGATGATTTCAAGTTGAAAAAACCCTTTGGTCCCCATGATTTATACAATAATATTTCAGCGCTTTAAGGATTAAACGATCCTAGCGCTCACGTTTCTTCTGGTATTCACCCCTCCCCCCCTCCCGCAATGTGAACTAAAATATTCTGATTTGATAAAACACTTATTATTAATACTGTAAATTTTCGCGTGTTTAGATTTTTGAGAATAGGTGATTTTGTGACATTTGGCGATGTCTAGAATTCGCGAATTATCGATTTCGATGATAGGTAGCACTATTATAATATTTTTCGCGAAATTCTTAAATTTGAGAATTTGTTCTCCTCGCGAAATCTGCGTAGATTAAAACCTCGTGAATATTAACAGAGCTACAGTATATGAAATTAAAGCTCGGAAGTGATGTTTCATACATTTTTTATTCTATTTTATTTAATATACAATTTTTTTTTACCAGGGAAAAATTGTCTGGTTTAGCCGAACAGTTTGCTACACAATTTGGGGGCAAATACTACGCAATAATGTGTTGGTGTAGCAGTTTTGAAATGCAGAACAGAAGTTTAGCATATGCTCGGCTACTAATCTGCTACACATTTTTTCTAGGACAAATTATTCTCCGATTGACACAATTTTAATTAAAATATGGTACACGGTCACAGTGAACACGGGTACTCAGAGGGTCTGGAAAACAACCTTGACGTCAAATGAAAAGGAAAAAATCGTGCTTTTCAAATAGTATATGATACTGATTACAATCCTGATTTAGATGTTGCTCGCAAATCAGAATGAGAAGTTTAACAATAGAATAAACAGCTGGCTGGTCAGTTGATTAATATTATCTCCGACCCAACAATCAAGAAACATTGATACAATGCTGGGCTAATGTTGAGCCATCGTCTACGACGCTGGCCCTACATTAGCCCACGCGTTCACTGGGAAGGGAATTCGGCTGTTAATGATGTAGACTTTACCATCCAGTGTGCCAAATAAAGGAAACCAAGAGGGATGTAAATCTATCTAATACAGAATCTGCTGACAGATCGCACTACCATCCTCTCTCCGAACCCAGGGGTATAAAGATCATAGAATTACAGATTTACTCAGTCGTTTCAACCATTGCTCCGGTGAATTGTCGTCATTAGTAATCTCATTTTAAACCATCAGATTCAGACTTATTTATTCGACATTATAAAAAAAAAGAAAATACAAAATTAATATCTAGTACAATTTATCTAGTACAAAATCTCCCAAATTTTTTTAATCTACTTTCAATATTTACCCCTAAAACGATATATAATATATTTAAGAGTTCATTTTCCACTCACTTGACCAAGCGGGTAAAAATTACTCATATTTGTTTAATTTGAGAACGAACATTTGCAAATCTTGATGTTTAAACAGTCAGTTCATTCCCAATAGGTGATTTGATCTGGTAATATAAACATCGATTAAAAACGACAAAAGTTGCGCTGAGCAGTGTAAGGGTTAAGCTGAACCAAAAATTATGGTATCAATTACAGAGCTATTTTTTATTTAAAATACTCAAGGTGACCCGAAAATGTATACATACGGACTTAGCAGGACAGAGGTAGATATGCTATATAAGTTGATATTATGGGAGCAATATTTTTTGGAATGCTTTAAAATTATAAATTATCCAAGGACTAATTATCCCGCGCATTTAGATAAATATTTTAGTGACCGTCTTAATATTATCCTCATATTGATAATAATTAAGCAGTTTAAGCAGTGTCTCAATTTCTGCATGGAAGGTGTTGTGTGGATTAGGAACACTCAGCTTTTGTCAAAAGATAAAATGTCAACATCATGTCATGGACACGGAAAAAGCCATACTAGTAAAAATGCTCTGTCTACCGTGCGACCCTATTTTTTGAGTCGGTAAAGGGAACCAACACTTTTTTTTATCTAATCTACTGGACACCCGATACCTATTCTAATTACTGTAAATGTAATACACGCTGCCGTGGTATGTGGGAGTGATAATCGAGAATTTGGTTGAATTATAATACTTACCCCCTTTCTGCGCGGGGAACGACTTTAGACGTCATAATCTGACGTCTACAGACGTCAGATTATGACGTCTAAAGTCGATCCCCGCACTAAAAGAGTAAAATATTTATAATGGCCGTAGACCCATAAAATAGGTATTCAAATGAAGCGGTAAGAGCTACTTTTAAAACATTTAGGATGATTTGAAATTTTAAAAAAACTTGTGGTCTATTGGTTTATACAAAAATATTTCGGCGCTCTAAGGGTTAGTAAAGTACACACTGTGTCGTCTGATTAATTGGTTGAAATATAATACTTAATATGATACACAAATCCATGCTATGTGGGAGTCATAATCGAATAATTGGTTGTCGCTAAAGAGTATGCGTGGTTACTAAGCATCAGATGTTAGAAGAAATGATGAATTAGCATGTGAACGCATCATAATTATGAGCGAGACGTGTTTTGCAGACCAAAGGCTAACAGCAGTAACTGCTCAATTTAAAAGTAAGCAGTTATTGTTGTTTGTATTTATAGTATGTTGCCATTTTGTAATCCCCGCATCATTAACATTTGTCTTGCCTGTATCATATACAATTTCAAGTTTCATATCAAAATAAATAACACTAAATTTGATAAAATAGTTGTTGGTAGATGCTCACATAGTCCGATAATCCAATATCGGAGAAGTCTATTTTTCATACATATAAATATTTTTCGTCATTTGAAGCTGGAAATTGGAAAGCAATTCCAGCCGTTTCCCATGTTACACCGAGATGCCCATCATATTGGGTGGACTATGTCTCCATATCATTTTTATACATTTATGCACATACATTTTACAATAATGTACCCATACATGTACACTTGGACCCATACATATATTTGTATCTACAATTTATCATATATATGTACATTTGCACACATGTACACATGTAGGTGTACATTTTATCGATATAGATATATATCTATGTGTACATTCAAAAGCCCAGATGTGCATTTGTAGCCATATTAACGTGTACATAGACATGTACATTTGTACACACATTTGTGTGGACATGAGTAGTATCTAATGTATAAGTGTAAAATTGTACCCGAACGTATATGCTTACAGTTGTAGCTATCTATTATACCATTAAATATACCATTTGTCGTTTAGAGAAACTAACTTTCCCCCTTTTTTAGGCTCAGGTGGGTTGCCCTGGGCGATAATCAGAATAAATGCGGTACCCTATTATATGAAGCGACATCTGGCGAATGTAGTCTATGTGTACATCATCTTGTGGCAATGTAAACTGCACCATAAGTTGACGCCACGTGGTTTGTGTAGCATGCTAAATGGCCCGGCTACACCATGTAGCAAAAAAATGATGCGAATGGGTTTTATGTCATATTTGTGCACATATAGGCTAGGCTGGGCCAGGAGAACCTCCTGAGGATGGTGAGATGAATGATATGACAATGCCCTCCAGACAGGATTCGAAACTCGAGCCCTGACGGTCTGAGGCAAAGCACACTATCTCTCGGTCACAGAGGCTCCCCACATTATTGAATCAAATACATTTCAGAGCAAAAATGTTGTGTAATATTGTGTTAACGAGAAGAAATCAAGGTCATAGAAAGTGAAATTGTGAGCAGTAATTAATCACAAAACCCTTTTGTTAGTGATATGTAGTATGTCTTATGTATTGACACTTTAAGCGCGGGTACCGACTTTAGACGTCTAAAGTCGATCCCCGCATTGAACGAGTAAATTATTAGACATTATTAGACATTCATATGATGATTTCAAAATGAAAACAACTCTTTGGTCTC
The DNA here is from genome assembly GCA_964017125.1 of Flabesymbios commensalis. Taxonomy (NCBI): domain Eukaryota; kingdom Metazoa; phylum Annelida; class Polychaeta; order Terebellida; family Flabelligeridae; genus Flabesymbios; species Flabesymbios commensalis. The sequence continues at coordinate 8,185,359 of OZ024905.1, forward strand.
CATGGTTCATACAAAAAAAATCGTCTTGTACCCTTGCCCTGCCCATCTGCAATAATGTGTCAGCGAGCATCTATTCTTGTCATTTGAGGCTGGAATTGCTGACAAAATTCCCAGCTTCAAATGACAAAAAACTGTTAAAGTTCAGAGAAAATAAACGTTTCTCAGATTGTGTTGTTTTCTCCACTACCACACAGTAAATTAACCAAATGTGTGGCATTTAATTTACAGTTCTGGGATATAAGGCGTGTGATCACACGCACACGCCATCACACGTTTAAAACAAAGTTGAGGTGTAGGAAAAACAGCACGCCTCATACAATGTACAGATACAAAGGCAACACTTCCTCACACTCCTCACACTCCTTGCTCATTCAAGGAGTGTGATTCTCTACACACCCTTTTTTTTTAAACCACCAGCACTGAATTTTGTTTTCCAATATCTTGAAACGATATAATGTACGTGTCTACCTCATGGTATACTCTAGTTGTAATAATGGTTATTATAATTCGCCTTCCTCAGACAAGTGGACCTCTCAGATAACATGGATAACAGATGGTAAGCCTTATTGTCCGGAGAGCAGTGATAAGTCAATAATCAGGAGAGGTCTCTGGTAATCTGTCAATAATCAGGAGAGCTCTCTGATAATCTAGATGATGGATCTCTCTGTTATTGACCATTGCCATACCAGGCCCGCAGGGCTAGGAGATTGGTCATCTTTTTGTCCGACCGACTGTCAGCGAAAAACATGCGCTACAAATTGACCTAAATAATTGTGCCCTGGACTATTTTAATTTTAAATTCTATGTTCTATGATCTGATGATGAAAATTAACTTATTTTCCATCAGCAAAACCAATGAGACTACGGCCATTATAGATTTTTAATTATTTCATTGCGGGGATGACGTCAGATCCCCCGTACTGAAAGATTTAAGGGCTAAACAATACTATAATAGTTTTGCTTGCAGGTTACATCACAGGTGTTTAGATTGAGATGAATTTTTCAATCAAAATTTGTAAATTATATGTTTCGTCTCAAATGAAACAAATACGAGCCCTTGTCACCCACTTATAAAATATAAACATTACAGTGATATCTATAAAATACATTACCATATCATATCTTCACAGATCACATGCACCAGCTACTATCGTTCCCCACAATGCATAGCGCAGGAGACGACATCCAACTATAGATATTTATATATGATCAGTCATTCACCAGGTGGCGCTGATTGCTGTAACCTTCAGATGGGAATACGATATTTATTTATTTATTTCTATTTCAGCACAAGTACCACAAAGTCGTTCGGTATCACGTGATATTTGTTAACATTTTCAAGCGCTGCTATGTTAAATGACATCTGAAATACTTCTAAAGGTAAATTTGTACTGCATGTTTTTCATCGATTTCACCGTCGATTATCAACCGATTTTCTAGAAATGGTGCAAATGCGATTTCTTAAGATTTATTTTTAATCTTAACGACTCGTGATATATGCAGTATTTTAAAAGCTAGACAATTTGAAGACCTGGGTCTCAAACAGAATTGTGTTCAATCGATGTACGTCATCAATTGCATATTACTACAAGTAGTCTAGCTTTGAAATACTGCATATACATGTAAATATTTTCACGAAATTTTCAGCGCTGTTTGGATTGTGTTGGTGTTTGCAAAATTTAATAAAAAATAAGGCCCATACCCAGGCAAATGGCATGTGTTTGTTTTTATAGCTCTGTTATATCTTTTTGAGTGTTTGAATGAGGGAAGGCAACATTTCGATAGATTACAACTTTCAGAAACATCCGTTGGCAACGTAATCTGGTTTCGAAAAAGACGAATTATGACAACATGTGGGTCATTACATTTTTGTCTTTTAGATCCACCCGTTTTTAATGGCGTTGCCATGTTACCGTTTTTTAATGGCGTTGCCATGTTTGACAGGAAATGACCTCGAGTCATCGATTTGATTATTTCCTTCCAAAGATTTTTTATTTATAATTTACCAGCCGTTATCTATGACAAAAGGCTCTTAACTCGTAATAGGATAAGTATGTAAGGTCTCAGATGTATCACATCGTCAAAGACGTTGCCAGTTTAATTACAATGTCATCTGAAAAGCAACGCTTAACGGCGATTTCTTAACGGGTCTCACATTTGCAAATACAAAGTTAACACTTCTAAACTGACATCGTTGCGGGACATCGTGAACATCGCCAAAATACACAGGTAATATTCATGGGATGTTCGTGGCTGGTGTAGTGACGAAAAGGAAGGGATTTTCCTCAGTGTTGATCTTTTCAAAGAAAAAACAAATCAACATCGGACCCTTCATCTAGACCCTCAGCGGCCTGGTAAACCCAATAAAAATAAGGGATGGTTGTTAGAAATTGTATGAACATTCCGAAATACACACTTACCGGATACATATCTCTTTCAAATGGAGGATGTAGAAAGGCAGTATAGATTTCCGATGACATAAGCCTATATAACACAATTTTAAACTTTGATACTCGGGAATGGGTCGTTAACGGAGAAATCAACGCCACTGGGTAATTCTGTCCTAGAGCGTATATGATTATATATGATTATTGCTTTACGTCGCTTTCTGCACAATCATGGCAATATCGCGACAGAAGGAAGCCCGAAGCCTATGCCCTACTCTTATTCCAAATGACTTCAAGGGTTCTTTATAGTGTACAGTACCATAGGCGGCACTGTACACTCCATGACTTTGAACAGTTTGGAGCACTGTATATATGCACAACCACGATGTCTGTCCTAGAGTACTATATATAGCCATTTACTCTTATTTGTATTCACCTTTGGTGTAAATTATGACGCAGCTTTCAACCTCAAGATGAAAAAAATGACCTGGGGGCTGGGGCCCACCCATTCCAATAAGAATCCTAAAATTAAGATTATCCTAATTTTCTGTTATTTGCATTAGAAAAGTTGAGATTTATTTTAACTTTTCTTAACTAATGAAAATAAAATGAATTAGTCAACCCTTTCAAGCCTGAGCTTACCATTGTCAACTTCATTCACTACAAGCCGACAATTGCTGTCGCAATTCTCGACTTGTAGTGGATGAAGGTGATTTGAAGCACTGGGTGAACAAATAAAAGAAAATTACCATGTATTGGCAAGCCAGTTTCATGGAAATTTGCATTCTAATATCCCTAGTTGTTGGAAAATTAGGTCTGTTTTAAGGGATTTAAAATGATGCTTTAATGCATCGTGAGGACTTAAAGGGTTAAAGCGACACAATCAGGCTAAAATCATCAAAAAACAGTATTTTTTTCGCTTTTCAAAATATGACCATATTCATGATATAAACATGTCCAAAGACTATACTAGAGCTGCGTAAGTTTTTTAATTTTTTGTGGATGAAAATTAATCTTATGTGTGTTTAGTTCGAGACCAAACATTTGCACATATTGATGTTTATACACGAATATCATTCCCAATACTAATAAACAGTCATTTGATCGACTAATAAATTCGGTCTAGTATAGTCATGCTTAGCGGCAAATGCGTTTAAACGGCATTGGACCAATGTTTCTTATTCGCTGCGTGAGAATTTTCGGCTGGCCCACAATATTTTCCACACAAATGAAAATAGCACACGCTGTGGCTCCGTGATACGCAGATAAGGTGTACCAGGGAATAATTTGTCCGGTGTAGCGTAGCAGTTTCATACACATTTAGGGGCATATGTACACAAGTATATGTTAGTGTAGCAGTTTTTTGCATGGACAATTGTAGCTTGGCACCTGCATGGCCACTGACCTGCCACGTATTTGGGGCCCATCTCACGAACCATCTTAAAATTAAGATCATCTTAACTTTCTCTTATTTGCATTAAAAAAGTTAAGATGATCTTAACTTTTCTAATGCAAATAAGAGAAAGTTAAGATGATCCTAAGTTTAAGATGGTTAGTGGGACGGGCCCCAAGTTGTTCTGGAACAAATTATCCCCTATATGCTTATTGGAAAGCCCAGGCAGTCTGATTCCAAGCCTGGCTGACACAAACAAAAAACACAACACAGTGTATAGCACTAAGGGGGGAGTAGTGCTGTTTGAATGATTGACTAATTGATTGCACAGTAGTCTATTTTCGGCTTTAATTTGTGGACGTCCGCCAATATTATTGCTCCCAGTCAAAAACAATGAAAAACGTTTTTAAAGCCGCATAAATCCCTACAGAAATGTAGTACTTTATGCCAAACATAGGCCTATTAATCTAAAGTTCTTAATTGACTCGGGATCATGCTAGATACTCAGATCATTCTGTTTAATAGCCATGAGGGTATCGTGCAGTGATAAGGCCGGCGCCGCGGTAGTAATACATTATTATTATGTGTTTTTCAGTTGAAGAGAAATGATCTAGTCTAGACTATATAGACTGAAAGACAGGCGTCTCTCAGTTTAAAATATATATAAAATGAAAGACAAGTATTATTAAAATTTGTCACAGCACAAAAATTGTGTCTATACGGTATAGGCCTAACTAAACTAAAAAGCAGGGCCTTCTGCATTAAAAGAAAATGGAAAAAACCCACAAATATGTGTCAGAGTGGGACCACATTATCTTCCCTATGGTCTCACCATCCTAAAAAAGCCGAATTCACGGCAGGTGTATACCCCCGGTACTACCTTTGATGGAATCATCACACAAAATATTTTTACAATGGGGCTGTTTCAAACTTTGTTGAATTAAAAAACTTATATTTTTTTATAAAAAGTTATATTTCTGTGGATAATTTAAAGTACACAATGTCTCCTTCATGTCGTATATCAGATATAACTGTTTCTTGATAATCTGACAGGGATACAATGGGCTAAAAGGATGTGTGTCTGGTCTGTGAAAGAGGGTATGAATTTAGGCCCAATTTGAACCATGGTGACCTTTTTACACACTAGGGGGCCTAGCTCAAAATCTGTCTGGGTAGCATACCCATATGGTCTCACCACCCTAAATAAGCCGAAATCCAGGGAGATATCTACTAATGATGGAATCATAATACAAAATATTTCTATTCGGCTGTTCCAACCTCTGGTGAAACAAAAAAAAATAAAGAGAAATTATAACTTTGTGAATATTTTAGAGGCACATGCTATCTCCTTCGTCAAAGATACCAGATATAACTGTTTCATGATAATCTCGCAGGGATACAGTTGGTTAAAATGATGTCTGTCTGTTCTGTGAAAGAGAGTACGGATTTTATCCCAATTTGATAAGTGCTGACCTTTTTACACACTAGGGGGCGTGGCTCAATATATGTCTGGTAAGCATACCCATAGCAGACCTGTTTTTGCACAAGGACATTTCAAGCTTTATCCAGGTATGTTACACTGAAGGTGTAATAGTTGAAAAATTGTGAATTCGGCCTGCGGAATTAAAGGAGTTTACACGTGTTTCAATGGATCAGGCATTTAGGGATTTAGGGTTGTGAGACAGGCTTCATTATTATATGAGGCACTAGAATCATCTGAAAAGCAACGCTTAACGGCGATTTCTTAACGGGTCTCACATTTGCAAATACAAAGTTAACACTTCTAAACTGACATCGTTGCGGGACATCGTGAACATCGCCAAAATACACAGGTAATATTCATGGGATGTTCGTGGCTGGTGTAGTGACGAAAAGGAAGGGATTTTCCTCAGTGTTGATCTTTTCAAAGAAAAAACAAATCAACATCGGACCCTTCATCTAGACCCTCAGCGGCCTGGTAAACCCAATAAAAATAAGGGATGGTTGTTAGAAATTGTATGAACATTCCGAAATACACACTTACCGGATACATATCTCTTTCAAATGGAGGATGTAGAAAGGCAGTATAGATTTCCGATGACATAAGCCTATATAACACAATTTTAAACTTTGATACTCAGGAATGGGTCGTTAACGGAGAAATCAACGCCACTGGGTAATTCTGTCCTAGAGCGTATATGATTATATATGATTATTGCTTTACGTCGCTTTCTGCACAATCATGGCAATATCGCGACAGAAGGAAGCCCGAAGCCTATGCCCTACTCTTATTCCAAATGACTTCAAGGGTTCTTTATAGTGTACAGTACCATAGGCGGCACTGTACACTCCATGACTTTGAACAGTTTGGAGCACTGTATATATGCACAACCACGATGTCTGTCCTAGAGTACTATATATAGCCATTTACTCTTATTTGTATTCACCTTTGGTGTAAATTATGACGCAGCTTTCAACCTCAAGATGAAAAAAATGACCTGGGGGCTGGGGCCCACCCATTCCAATAAGAATCCTAAAATTAAGATTATCCTAATTTTCTGTTATTTGCATTAGAAAAGTTGAGATTTATTTTAACTTTTCTTAACTAATGAAAATAAAATGAATTAGTCAACCCTTTCAAGCCTGAGCTTACCATTGTCAACTTCATTCACTACAAGCCGACAATTGCTGTCGCAATTCTCGACTTGTAGTGGATGAAGGTGATTTGAAGCACTGGGTGAACAAATAAAAGAAAATTACCATGTATTGGCAAGCCAGTTTCATGGAAATTTGCATTCTAATATCCCTAGTTGTTGGAAAATTAGGTCTGTTTTAAGGGATTTAAAATGATGCTTTAATGCATCGTGAGGACTTAAAGGGTTAAAGCGACACAATCAGGCTAAAATCATCAAAAAACAGTATTTTTTTCGCTTTTCAAAATATGACCATATTCATGATATAAACATGTCCAAAGACTATACTAGAGCTGCGTAAGTTTTTTAATTTTTTGTGGATGAAAATTAATCTTATGTGTGTTTAGTTCGAGACCAAACATTTGCACATATTGATGTTTATACACGAATATCATTCCCAATACTAATAAACAGTCATTTGATCGACTAATAAATTCGGTCTAGTATAGTCATGCTTAGCGGCAAATGCGTTTAAACGGCATTGGACCAATGTTTCTTATTCGCTGCGTGAGAATTTTCGGCTGGCCCACAATATTTTCCACACAAATGAAAATAGCACACGCTGTGGCTCCGTGATACGCAGATAAGGTGTACCAGGGAATAATTTGTCCGGTGTAGCGTAGCAGTTTCATACACATTTAGGGGCATATGTACACAAGTATATGTTAGTGTAGCAGTTTTTTGCATGGACAATTGTAGCTTGGCACCTGCATGGCCACTGACCTGCCACGTATTTGGGGCCCATCTCACGAACCATCTTAAAATTAAGATCATCTTAACTTTCTCTTATTTGCATTAAAAAAGTTAAGATGATCTTAACTTTTCTAATGCAAATAAGAGAAAGTTAAGATGATCCTAAGTTTAAGATGGTTAGTGGGACGGGCCCCAAGTTGTTCTGGAACAAATTATCCCCTATATGCTTATTGGAAAGCCCAGGCAGTCTGATTCCAAGCCTGGCTGACACAAACAAAAAACACAACACAGTGTATAGCACTAAGGGGGGAGTAGAGCTGTTTGAATGATTGACTAATTGATTGCACAGTAGTCTATTTTCGGCTTTAATTTGTGGACGTCCGCCAATATTATTGCTCCCAGTCAAAAACAATGAAAAACGTTTTTAAAGCCGCATAAATCCCTACAGAAATGTAGTACTTTATGCCAAACATAGGCCTATTAATCTAAAGTTCTTAATTGACTCGGGATCATGCTAGATACTCAGATCATTCTGTTTAATAGCCATGAGGGTATCGTGCAGTGATAAGGCCGGCGCCGCGGTAGTAATACATTATTATTATGTGTTTTTCAGTTGAAGAGAAATGATCTAGTCTAGACTATATAGACTGAAAGACAGGCGTCTCTCAGTTTAAAATATATATAAAATGAAAGACAAGTATTATTAAAATTTGTCACAGCACAAAAATTGTGTCTATACGGTATAGGCCTAACTAAACTAAAAAGCAGGGCCCTCTGCATTAAAAGAAAATGGAAAAAACCCACAAATATGTGTCAGAGTGGGACCACATTATCTTCCCTATGGTCTCACCATCCTAAAAAAGCCGAATTCACGGCAGGTGTATACCCCCGGTACTACCTTTGATGGAATCATCACACAAAATATTTTTACAATGGGGCTGTTTCAAACTTTGTTGAATTAAAAAACTTATATTTTTTTATAAAAAGTTATATTTCTGTGGATAATTTAAAGTACACAATGTCTCCTTCATGTCGTATATCAGATATAACTGTTTCGTGATAATCTGACAGGGATACAATGGGCTAAAAGGATGTGTGTCTGGTCTGTGAAAGAGGGTATGAATTTAGGCCCAATTTGAACCATGGTGACCTTTTTACACACTAGGGGGCCTAGCTCAAAATCTGTCTGGGTAGCATACCCATATGGTCTCACCACCCTAAATAAGCCGAAATCCAGGGAGATATCTACTAATGATGGAATCATAATACAAAATATTTCTATTCGGCTGTTCCAACCTCTGGTGAAACAAAAAAAAATAAAGAGAAATTATAACTTTGTGAATATTTTAGAGGCACATGTTATCTCCTTCGTCAAAGATACCAGATATAACTGTTTCATGATAATCTCGCAGGGATACAGTTGGTTAAAATGATGTCTGTCTGTTCTGTGAAAGAGAGTACGGATTTTAGCCCAATTTGATAAGTGCTGACCTTTTTACACACTAGGGGGCGTGGCTCAATATATGTCTGGTAAGCATACCCATAGCAGACCTGTTTTTGCACAAGGACATTTCAAGCTTTATCCAGGTATCTTACACTGAAGGTGTAATAGTTGAAAAATTGTGAATTCGGCCTGCGGAATTAAAGGAGTTTACACGTGTTTCAATGGATCAGGCATTTAGGGATTTAGGGTTGTGAGACAGGCTTCATTATTATATGAGGCACTAGATAGGGGGGGGGGGGGGGTTGGAGGACAAAAAGAAGTAAAATCGAGGAATTCATTGAGGCATTCTACATGTATTTCAATGAGACCGGTATTTGGGGTGGTGAGACCATACATAATCATATAGAAGAAACGTCTTCTTACTAACTCTATGAGTGAGACCCTATACGGGAGGGTTGTGGTCTCAGCGTCATAAAAAAATAGTTTATTTTAATAATAAATGTGGTCCTGTTTTGGTGGGACCACATTTCCTTCGCTATTATAGAGCGGAAAATGTAGTCCCGACGTCATAATAATGGCGTCCCCATTTGGATTACCAAAATGTGCAAACCTGTAGAGTCTAGTCTATATAATAGCCATAGCCATGCCTAGGTTCTAAATTAGTAATAGACCAAGATCCTATTATTTACCGTAAAATGCATCTCAAGACAGTCACACTCAGTGCGACATCTATTTTGTTTAAATTGTCTTCTATATAATTATCAAAGAACTATATCTAGTTCTGTGATAATTATGTAGATTTACCGGTATGCCAAGACTACACGATGTAACTTCACAGTTTTTATTTAATATCTAGGCTAGGCCCTATAGGCCTACGTACTATAGATATACTATAGTATGTATGTCTATCTATAGGCCTATACTAGGGGATCCAAGCCTACAATGTAGGCTTTATTCAGTGAATCTACCTCAGGGCCCAACTCACTAAAAAAATAAAATTATCTCAACTTTCTCTCATAACATCTTAGCTTGGAAATAAGAAGAGGTTAAGATAATCTAAACATCGCGATTCTTACTAACATTGGGTCATCCAGGTCATGCAGTGGCCTCCATGTAGACTACAGTCTGTTTCACCAGATCCTGAGAGTAGCCTTTTTTTTAATTTGCTCATCGCTGTTTACAATTTTTTAACAAAATTTTTCTCGAATTATTTTTTGATCTTCCCCCAACATCCCTGAAAATTTGGCGGATTTTTTTTACTGTATTATCGAAGTTAAACCCTTTGGCATGTATTAATTTTCAAAATCACAGCTCTCTTTAACACCATTACCGTGAAACAATAATTCTATTACATGCCAAATGGTCTAGCTCACAAGATACACAACAAAATTCCACCAAATTTTCAGGAATGTCAGGGGAGGATGTAAAAATGATAAAAAAAAAAAATTGAAAAAAAAATTAACAAGCGACCGAAAAAAATGAGAAACGGCTACTCCCAGGATCTAGTGAGACAGATTAGATATATCTAATCTGTCTCACCAGATCCTGGGAGTAGCCGTTACTCAATTTTCTCGGTATGAATCTCATAAAATCTATGGACAATTTCTCGTGCTTTGTCTTAGAATTATGTAGGCATAGCCTTTAGGCCAGGCCTAGGCTATACTACTACCGCCTACCGCCTAGTAGCCTAGGCCCCTAAAGTTCTATCTAATACATTCAATTATAATAGGCCGTATTATGAGCGGGCCTATACACTATACAGTATCCTCTCTCATAGTCCTAGGCTATGTATACATACTCATCTATAATAGGTCTAATGTATAATAGGCTAATGTCTCTTTAATCATACCTTTTCAGCGGAAACATCGCCCCCCCCCCCCCCCCAACCTAGTTATTGATGAGTGATCCCCTGGTCAAATGACCACAATGACTCTGGTAGGCCTACTGTGACTGTGGTAGGCCTACTGTATGGCTGTGGTAGGAGTCAAATTTCCAAGACGGGCATCAAATTGGGTAGGGCTCAACCCCCCCCGCCCCTAAAGAGTTGACTCCCCCCGCCAGCCCCCCCCCCCTCCGGCCGGGGGGCTACTCGCCTTAGAAATGGGTAGGGGTGTGTCTCCAGCGTGAACAAAATTTGACCCTGTCGCAATTTGCCTTATGGCTCAAAATACACCCTGACCCTGTCCCAATTTTGAAATTAACACTGAATTTAATTGCTTGGTTTAATTATGGGGTAACTACTATAACTCAGTAACTGATCATGTTTTAATGTTTTTTTTAAGCTCTTTAATATTTGTTTCTGAAATTTTGCAGCTATCTGCTGTGAGACTAAAAAATAGTGATTGAATTCGGCTGATAATTGCCTGAGAAATCAGCAAAATACATGCTAAAAGGCACCCTGGAACTGGAAGCTCAATAAAGCCTAAAGGCACCCTGTCCAGCGGCACATCCCCAGTACAGTACTCCCAAGTTACAAGTATGGGAGTGCCCCTCCCCCCCCCCCGATACCCTGCGCGTTTTCGTTAGGCTAGTTGATATGAGCAGAGTAATCATAATCTAACCACATCACGTTAGGCCTAAGTCTATAGTCGTTCATGCCATGATCTGCAATCTACTTTTTTCTATTTCTGCCATCAATCTCTGGAAATCGTGCACGCAAATGCTCCCTGCCCTTGCTCACTCGAGTCACTGCTGTCTGCTCGTGCCGGCAAAAAGCAATCAAAAACACTCCATAAAATAGAACATAAAACAAACACACTTACCGTGACCATAATCGTAAACTTGATTATTTGCAGCCACTTTTGTTGTGGACATCTTGGCAGTGTTTTCTTGGCGTGTAAACAGGTAAAACGTGTTTTTGTCAGTATATTGTCGGCGGATAGTGATGAGTACTTGCTAACGTTACAGAGCAACGGCTTCGTGGCGTGGCTCAGGTCAAGGCTGTTCTATTTCCAGGTACAGGCAAGCTACCAGCACTCCCACCAAAACAAAATAAATAGTCATATGACAAGACACCTGCTGTACGCAGTGTATATTATTACATTGCCTGGAAAAATATCAAATGATATATGATATTGTAGAATTGTTCAATTTTTTATAAGAAGCATGTTTTATATTCAGGATGGCGTTGTTATTCCTTGTGTCTATTGGGGATGTGAAATACTCGGAACAGCAACAACACAAGCACGCATGATGTGAGGTCAAGAAGCTCAGCTATTTTTAGAATCCCCTAGAAATGAAATAATAAGAATGGCCGCATGCAGATAAATGCAGTTTGTCATATTTTATGCGGGCATTTGTCGCGATAGTGGTTTGTAGACTGTCAATGTGTCAGTTTTACCAGGTTTATTGAGGTTCGCTTTACAGCTCAGATCGATCATACAGCATCCAGGCCAGCATGGCATCATCATGTATAGTACAGCATAAGGCAGGGGGAATCCCTGATGACGTAGGCACCACGTGACACGGCTGCTGCAGCTGCTGTGTTGTTGTGGCATCGGCTTCTGACATCTGGCTAACAAACGACCAGGGCCGGCAATAAGCAGTGCGACAGAACACCTGTAGCCATAGCATCTGTATAGTCTTTATGAGACCTAGGCCTGGCCGGGTGACAAAGTAAGGGGGTAGGCCTCAAGGCTCTGGTAAGAGACGTCTAATGTCAGAACCTGGTTACAGTCCAGTTAGGGCAGGTGAGACTGACGGTGAGTGTGGTGGCCCTCCCCCCGTGGACACTGACACTCTGCTAACAGAACCTAGACCAGACACCATGGAGATGAAGACTACATCAGCCCACCAATCTACAGGATACCAGGGATACAGTGGATATACACACACAGAAGATGGAGAAGTTATTGGAGGTAGGACACTCAACTGTTTCTCAATTCCAAGCCTTCAAAGGATCACTCTCCAATTAGTTTTTCTTAAACGCTTTAAACCCTCTCTTTACGCCTATGCCTGCAGGGAAAAAATGTTCAGTAGGCCTATCGCATAGCAAAATGCTACGCAATTCTGTCCATTTGCTAATCAAATTTGTAATTTATTAGCAAAATATTTAGGCCTATAGGCCTACATCAATAATAAGGATGTATAGCAAGTTACAACTTAGATGAGAAAAATAGTAGGCCGAATCAATAAGTTTCAAACGATTTTTGCCCTGGCCTGAAAGCACATTGTATCCATGAATGATTCAATGATCAAATGGTTTCTAACAATTTGAGCAATAACGTCAGGCATTCGCATAGGCCTATAGGCTCATGGCAATTTATCTTTTATTGTCGCCCTCTTCCTGTTATCTTCATCCATACAAGGCGCGAATTGCGACAGCAATTCGCGCCTTGTGGTGGATTAATAATTCAATGCTAGGCCTGAAAGGGTTAAAAAGGCTTTGAATGACTAAATAGGCATCTGACCTATGCTATGTAAAGTAAAAACACCACTACATTATTTTCTTTGTCCGACCACGACATTCTAAGCCGGGAATGGAGAGTTATTGTTCATCAAGTAGGCTACAGACCAATTATCATGTTGGGCCTATATGGTACTATAATCAGTCAGGCGCGACCAAACTGTTGATTATAAGGGATTTTCATTTTGACCAGATGTGTTTTAAGTCAGTTAGGCCTAAAACCCTCGGAGCTCTATATTCTTAGCTTTGAAAAAAGCCACGTCCTTCGGCCTCTGCCCTTTTCAAAGCTAAGAATGTCGAGCTCCTCGGGCTTTATCCTATACTTATACCACAAAACACTGGCGGATCCAGAATCTGAAAAAGGGGGGCGCCCGGGGTTTTGGTGGGGCGGGGGGGGGGGGGCGCAAAATGCGAGTCTTGTAGAGAAGATGCACTTTTTTCCCTTTATAGGCCTATGCCCCTAAGGAGACCTGTGATTAGGCCTACGCTTTTAATTCTTCACAAGTGCAGGCCTACATGTTTTCAGTCCAAACAGGCTACTGAAATTTACAGCCTAAATAAACAGTTTTTAAAAATCTACAGATCATAGACACTGAGACATGTGACCCTTCCCGAATCAAACAATAGCATCAATTAGAAAAAGGAATTTATGGCTTGTACTTCAACATAATGCACATAAAATAGCAAACGTTTTTAAAATATAAGTTTACACAGGGTAAATTTTGCTCGAAAAATTCACATTTTGTGTGTATACATATATAGACTGGGGATAGGTCCTACTGTTCTATATTATCAATCTACCCCAGGGCCCAGCCCACTAATCTGATATAAGCTGGTTTGGGAATACATTTGCAAGGTTAACATGTATGCTAGGAATAGGTCCTACTGTTCTATATTATCAATCTACCCCAGGGCCCAACCCACTAATCTGATATAAGCTGGTTTGGGAATACATTTGCAAGGTTAACATGTATGCTAGGAATAGGTCCTACTGTTCTATATTATCAATCTACCCCAGGGCCCAACCCACTAATCTGATATAAGCTGGTTTGGGAATACATTTGCAAGGTTAACATGTATGCTAGGAATAGGACCTATTGTTCTATATTATCAATCTACCTCAGGGCCCAACCCACTAAAAAAATAAAAATTATCTTAATTTTCTCTCATTCCCATTAGCAGATTTAAGATACATCCTAACTTGGAAATAAGAGAGAGTTAAGATAATATAAACATTGCGATTCTTACCAATGGGTCAATGACAATGTCTCGTGCTTTGAATTAATCAGTTGATAGGCCTAGGCTATGTAGGCATACAGCCTATTGGTCAGGCCTAGGCTATAGGCCTACTAAGCCGCCTAGTATCTGCGTATAACCTAGGCCCCTAAAGTTATTATACAACTTTTTTTTGTAATATGCATATTTAGTTGATCGACGGGATTTTTATCCGCACAAAACCGTATTATATAGTGGCAATTATGTTTTGATGATGTGAATACCCATTCTTTATGATATTTCCATGATTTTTTTTTTTTTTACATATATATATATATATGAGCCACAAACAATACGCCCTAGATATCCAGGATCGTATCTCTTTATAGCAGATGATATATTTATTTATATGCTACATGACATATTGCTACAGAATAACCGTATTAATTGTGCTATTTAGGAACAGAGAATTGGGCCTGATAGTAATGATATTACCAGATTATGAGGTAACGTTTTAAACACTGATAAACATAGCAGAGAGCAAGCTCGACCCCAAGGTCCGAAAAGTGGTCATAACTTTTCAATTACCAGATTACTGTGTGACAAATCAGCTGAGTATGTGATCATGTAAATGAAATGAAATGAAATGAATCGGGCTTTAGGCCACTTTTGTGCACATATAGGCTAAACTGGGCCAGGAGAACCTCCTGAGGATGGTGAGATGAATGTGATGACACTGTCTTCCAGACACAGGATTCGAAATTCGAGCCCTGGCGGTCTGAGGCCGAGCAAGCTACCTCTCGGTCACGGAGGCTCCCCACAATACTGACTTTCACACGTGGATGGGAAAGAAACATTTTTGTTTCTTTGAAACCGCCGAGACCGGGAACCGAACCCCGAACTCTGGCGTGAAAGGCAGCGGTGCTAACCACTACCCCAGGGCCCCCGCCCATGTGATCATGTACTGATGTAGCTGAAATGTTACTGATCCCAATAAACCTATTTCCGACTTGATTTATCGATGTCAAGACTTAGATATAGGACCGTACAAAAAATCCTACGATTTTTAATGGGCACAATCTGTGGCAGAAACGTTCGTTTGGTTTTAACCCTTATACTGCCAGTACCGATTATATTCGTTTTATTACATTTTTATTAACACATTGCATCAGCTTTTAACTCTTTAACCGCCAAATTATTCAATCTGAATTTTCACCCACCTGAATTTTTTTCTCGCTGACGCGATCCATAACTTCAAGTAAGTGGAAATTATTTAGATTTGACAAAATGGAGGTCAACTGTTTTTAAATATTGCTGCTTGATGTCACATTGTATCTTTAACATGTCTAAAAGGTGGTACTTAATGTGCTAATCAAAAATGAAAACCCGAATATATGCGGCACCGGTGGTTAAAGGGTTAAACACGATGAAAACTAAACGTGACATCAATCAGTAAGATTTAAAAATAGTAGACCACCATTTTGCCAAATCTGAATAATTTTCACTCACTTGAAGTTGGGGATCGCGTTAGCGAGACACAACTTCAAATGAGTGAAAATTCAAATGGAATAATTTGGCGGTTAAAGGGTTAAATTTTGTTTCGGCCATTTTGGAGCTAATTACCAGGCACCTGGGCAAGTTTTCAACAGTAATTAATTTTGAAGTAAACTTGATCTCCAGGCTTAAACCATGATATATTACCGATCTTATAATTTCCCTATATACTATTTCAGAAATTGTAGTCCAAAGTATTCTTCTTTATAACACACATGGAGCTGTAGTATGCAAAGAGAATTTGGATTCTCCTTCACAGTGACGACAATGGAGCATTTACACACACTAAAAAGATTCATATAGCAAAAAATGTATACAATAGCAAAATCTAACTTCTTAAGTTTGAATGGTTTAGTTTAGGACCTATATGTGCCTTAATGTTTTTTTCGATGAATTCACTTTTTAATTTTAATAACTGTCTTGTGATCGTGGTACTCTAATAGTGTTATCACAACAATACGAGCAGATAAATGGTAAATAGACATATTTTACAATTCGACTATGAAAGATGTTTCTGATGTTTCGTACTTCATTTCTATCTCTCTTTGACTCTTCACCAGTTTTACTGTCTTCTCTCATGTGACATGTTTGCGCCAGCAATTTCAGCTTCTTATGAGGAGAACATACTGATATTACATATATAATGAAGTAAACTGATGTCAAAATATTAATAAAATATATTGATGACGCCCAAAACATCCAACCGTAGACACCCGTAGCAGTTGAAGAGTTACATGTAACTAGCCCCCAGCTGCAAAAAAATCGAATTATTTTTTCAAGGTTTGAATCCAGTATTATATTAGTAAAGAGGGGTGGTCTGATATGAACCTGCTGAGAATCCTACATGTAAACATGGTAAATAGGATTTATTCCCGAGCATAATCCATGTAACACGCCATAGATCTACAATCTAAATAGACTTTAGACGTCAGAATCTCAAGTCTAAAGCAGATCCCCGCACTGAAAATCCTTTCATTTAAAGTCGATCCCCGCATTAAAAAGGTAAAGTGTTCATAACGACCGTAAACCCATAACATATGTATTCAAATGGAGCAGAAATAGCTGACTTAGCCATTTATGATGATTTCAAATTGAAAAAAATATTTTGTCTCCATGGTTTATACGAAAATATTGCAGCGTTGTAAAGGTTAAGCCCAAGAACCTAACATATAGGCTAAACTAGGTCAGGAGAACCTCGGGAGGTTCTCCTGGTCCACTTTAGCCTATATGTGCACAAACTGTGGCCTAAAACCCCATTCATTTCATTTACCTAGCGTTGCAATACATCAAGCCAACGTCACTGTAACGGTTTTGTTGTATCTTATATACAGGTGTATGTTTATGCAAAACCAAAATAAAGTGAATGCTTAAGTAAGCAGTTACTGTTTACCTCCAGTAGAAACGCTGAAATATGTTTGTAAAAACCCTGGGAGCCAAAGGGTTTTTCAATTTAAAAAAATCATAAATGTCTTAGTTAGCTCTCCCCGCTTCATTTGAATACCTAATATTATAGGTCTATGGCCATCATATTTTTTTCTAATTCTTTCAGTGCAGGGATCGACTTTAGACGACAGAAGTTGACGTCTATAGACGTCAGATTCTGACGTCTAAAGACGGTCCCCGTGCTTTAAGGGTTAACCCATATCCTGCTAAATTAAATAATTTAAATTTCATCCCACTTAAAGTTGTGTCTCGCTACCGCGACCCACAACTTTAAGTGGCTGAAAATTACTGATGTGTTTAATTTAACACCAAACATATCCAAATCCTGAAGTTTAAACACCCATTTCATTCCCAATAACTGTGATTTAATCAGCTAATAAAACTGATTAACCCTTACAGTGCGGGGATAGACTTTAGTCGTCAGAATCTGACGTATGTAGACGTCAGATTCTGACGACTAAAGTTGATCCCCACACTGTAAAAGTAAATCATACTTGTAATGGCCGTAGACCCTTATCATAAGTATTCAAATGAATCGGAAAGACCTAACTAAGACAGCTATGATGATTTGAAATTGGAAAAAAACACTTTGGCCTCCTAGGTTTTCATAAAAAAATTCAGCGCTTTAAGAGATAAAAACGACGTGATCAGCAGGCAAAGGGTTAATATGGACAGCTGGAGGCGTGAGTATCCTCAGTATAAGGCTCCATAACCTAATAAGACGGACAGATGGTGAATTGAAAACCCCTCTACTCAATAATGTACGTGGACCGGGATCAACGGAGATAAAGAAGAAAATCAATGCAAAAATGTTCTCGTAGACGTCCTGCCTCGGATGATCATCTCAGATTTGTTGCAAAACATAGACATGAAAGCGATTCAAATAGTTTTTTTCCACGTGGATTATTCATGGTATTGTCTCTGTAATCACCTCTTTAAGCGCGGTGTTACTCTTTACTATTTCAGAGCCAGAGTTTCTTTCTGCACCGTATTTAATTTCCAAAGTGATAATATTTCATCTAATTAATTAAGCCAGGTTGTCATATATCAGTATATTCTCAGAACAAAGCTGCGTAAAACGAAATCACACAATTTTATGTTACCATGTTACAAATATATATTTTTTAAAGTCTAAAAAGTCTGCCTGTTATTTTTTACTATTAGAGTTGTTTGTGCTATGGTCTTGCAAATTTGATCATTTTCAGTCAGAATTTGTGATTTAAAAAACACACGCCGCCAGCACCCGACTAAAACTGTTTATCACGTGTAAACAGGTAAATGATTGCTTTTTTAATTGCACTTTATCTTGTCAGAAGAGCCAACTCTATTCGCAAATTGACTTCAAAAATAGACGAGCTTGGTTGCAGAGATTACCATCACCAAACATGATATCGGTGAGTTCAGAGCGATTATCCTAGCCAAGTTTAGCCTATATGCGCATAAAGGTGGCCTAAAACCCCATTCGTTTCATTTCAGATAGATTATCAGCACAAAACACGAACTATGGGAGTTCAGGGAAATGAAATGAATGGGGTTTTTGGCCACCTTTGTGCACATATAGGCTAAACTGGGCAGAAGAACCACCTGAGGATGGTGAGATGACTGAGATGACACTGCCCTCCAGGAACAGCATTTAAAATTCGAGACATGGCGGTCTGAGGCCGAGTACGCTGCCTCTCCGTCACAACATTGACTTGCTAGTGACATGTCTTTTTTAACAGATTCAACTAAAAAAAAACAATAGGTCTACCCAATAAACCAGGAGGTGCGAGGTTTCAATTTGATGAAAAAAATGAATGAAGACGAAATGCACGTATTTCTTATTTTTGACATGGTTGTCAATAATTAGAAATCGCGAATTTCTTCTCTATATCTAGCCTAACTGGTGAATGCGCAGCACACAAATTAAAAAACTTTTGCAGTTCTAGTCTATGGACATGTTTACCTCATATGGTCATATTATTAAGCTAAAATAAAATCATCGATTTTTTTATGATTTTAGACCTGGGTATGTCCCTTTAAGCAATATTTAGTCACTCATTGTATCATGATAAAATGGGCGGTGGCCCTAGGGTAGTGGTTAGCACCGCTGCCTTTCACGCCAGAGTCCGGTGTTCGGTTCCCGGTCTCGGCGATTGGAAAGAAACAAAAAAAGATTTCTTCCCCATCCACGTGTGAAAGTCAGTATTGTGGGGAGCCTCCGTGACCGAGAGGTAACGTGCTCGGCCTCAGACCGCCAGGGCTCGAATTTCGAATCCTGTGTCTGGAGGACAGTGTCATCTCAATCATCTCACCATCCTCAGGAGGTTCTCCTGGCCCAGTTTAGCCTATATGTGCACAAAGGTGGCCTAAAGCCCGATTCATTTCATTTATATCATGATAAAATATTATAAATATAACCGTCTCCTCTGCCACAGTGTGTTATATAATAGCTGCAAACACGAGATTTGATCCAATGCTGTTTCAATGCTGGTCCAACGTCTGCGACGCTGGCCCATCATTGAAACAGAATTGGTTCAAGTGGTATACTAACAGAAACAGATAACTGCGACACAATGCGATTTCAATGCTGGGCCATCGTCTGCGACATTGGTCCAGCATTGAAACAGCATTGGGTTACTGTGAGTGGTAACACCAAACAGGAGACATTGACGCAATGCTGGCTCAATGTTGGACTTAATTGGTTGAATGCATGTTGCTTATTACCGAGATATGATGGCATACAGTCAGAAGCTGGTAATTGCTTTAATTGCTCGTAAATATGTATCCAGTCAGTAGATTAGTAGTGTATTAATCACTCCACCATGTCCACCAGGTTAGAGACTCCCAGTAAGTATGCAAATCATGCCGTGTGTTAATGATATTGACAGTTCTAAGTCAAGGAAAAAGAACGAAATTCGGTAGATTTGTAGATCTGAATGTACGAGTCGCGCAGCGCCGAGTATATTCAGATCTACGAATCTATCGTAATTGAGTTCTTTCTTCGACTTAAAATACACAAAATAGGTACATGTGCTCCAAGAATTGATAGATACAATTGTCAGTGTGGTTGGCAAAGAAACATTAGGCAGGTAGTGTCAAAGCTAAAAACTTACCTATTCCGTAAGGCATTCAGCCGTTTCTTGTGAAGTATTATGCAACCGATTTTAAAGCGCCTATGAATCTTTATGAGAATCGGCGCTATATAAATTTTATGATTATGATTATGTTTATGATTATGATAAAACGCATTATAATCACTGTGTCCGCCGGGGCCAGTATGAAAAATAACAGTAGATTAGTTGATTCGAATCTACTGTTTTAACAATAGACTGACATCACCGGTGTATTTTAAAGGTAATATATTCTTGTTGAAATCTTGTCGCCTACACACGCATTTTGATGCCATTGACTGTTAATTGCTCTGCGACGCTGGGCCAGCATTGAAACAGCATTGAATCAATTGGTATACCATTTTCTTTACTGTATGTTTTTTACTGATGACAGAGATGCTGGTAATTACGTATTCTGCTTGTAAATACGTATCATCGCTGGTCAATGGATTAATACATGCACAACTTCCCAATAAATACCATGAATACGACACATTGAACCAATTCTGGGCTTATGTTGGCCCAGCGTCGTAGACCGTGGGCCAACATTAGGCCAGCATTGGGTCGACGTGTCGTTTTTGCGTGTAGTGACTTGTCACGGCTGATGAGGGTGGCAAATATGCAAATAGCATGGCGCCTACATATCTATTTTCATGATATTGACAGCTCTGTTGATATTAATTTTGATGGAAACATTCCGCCTACACATACACATGTCACCAGATACTCAGAGTAAAGATGCAAATCATGGCGCATGTTTACCCTTTAGCCGCCAAATTATTCAATTGGAATTTTCACCCACTTGAAGTTGTGTCTCGCTGACGCGATCCACAACTTCAAGTGAGTGGAAGTTATTCAGATTTGACAAAATGGAGGTTAATAAATTTCTAATCTTGCTGATTAATGTCATGTTTTATCTTTAACAGGTTTAAAAGCTGATATGTAATATGCTAATAAAAAATGTAAAAAACGAATATGGACGGCACCAGCGGTTGAAGGGTTAATAATATTGACAGTTCTATATGTAATATATTCTTGATGAAATCTTGTCCCTACACACGCATTTTGATGACATTGACTGCTCTGCGACGCTGGTCCAGCATTGAAACAGCATTGGGTCAATTGGTGTGCCATCATCGAACACGAGACTTTGAACCGATGCTGGCTAAATGTTGGCCTTTAATAATGGTTTATTGTATGGTTTTACTGAGCTATGATGACAGACAGATGCTGGTAATTACTTATTCTGCTCGTAGTACGTATCCTCGCTGGTCAATGGATTAATACATGCACAACGTCCCAATAAATACGACACGTTGAAACAATGCTGGGCTTATGTTGGTCCAGCGTCGTAGACGGTGGGCCAACATTAGGCCAGCATTGGGTCAATGTGTCGTCTTTGCGTGTAGTGACTCGTCACGGCTGATGAGGGTGGCAAATATGCAAACAGCATGGCGCCTACATATCTATTTGCATGATATTTACAGCTCTGTTGATATAAAGGGACCCCGTGGGATGAGATATTTTCAATTTTGTGAATTTTGACAATTTATGTGAAGCTATATAGCCTACTGATCGTAGCTAAAAATACAAAAAAATCAAAAAACAATTTTAAAGCACTGAAAAAGAGTAAAATAGTTAAATTCAGGTCGTATATTGCCATGTAAACAAAACAAGTCAGCAAAATACAGCACTTTACACCACATATTTCCATGTCTTGGACGGCGAGATCAAAGCAATCGCCGCTAATTGGTGTCTTATAGTCAGGACATGGAGGGATATACCTGCGGTATTGATTGTCTGCCCAACGCTGGGCCGATGGCGTCAACATGTGGCTCAATGCTGTAGGAACATTCAACCGTCCTTTAGCAAGTATTTAGGTATAAAAAAGTTTGTTTGGATTTTAAGCGGATTCATAGAAATGTTGATAAAAAATAGTTCAAAAAATCTAAAAACTTCATTACAAAACTAGAAAAAAACATTGATGTCATCCCGAGGAGATGCTTTAATTTTGATGAAATCAAGCCGCCTACACATGTATTTTGATGACATTGCTAGCTCTGTGACGTTGTTCCAGTATTGATACGCCATTGGGTCACCGTCTTGTGTTGAATGGAGCGAAATCATTTTTTATTAGTCGTTCTGCTCCTACACTCTAACGAAGTGAAATGAGTGGGATTAAATGATTAAACGAATTTGGGCCACCTTCGTGCACATATCGCTATATTATATATAAACTGGGCCAGGAGAACCTCCTGAGGATTCGAAATTGGAGCCCTGGCGGTCTGATGCCGAGTACGCTACCTCTCTGTCACGGAGGCTCCCTACAATATTGAATCTTTACGAATGAGCGATGAAGAAACATTTTGTTTATCTGAATATTGAAGGCCAGAATGGGGTTCGAACCCGCGATCTCTGACTTTCCAAGCAGGTAGCTTTGACCACTTCACTAATGAGCTTCTGTACGATTGTATGCAGAAGCTTCGTGAGAGTGACAAAGCCATTCGTCCCGTCAGATGAACGTAAAGGTGCAACTTTTTTCAAGTTTATTATCCGACATCACATTTTACCCCCTGGTCACTGGACCTGTTCATTCGTGTGTCATTTGTAGTCCACGATGAGCATACAGTCATGCAGCCATTTCGGCGCATTGAACTTACCGTACACATTGCCATCACTGTCCTACCAGTATACTCATTTTTACCAGAGTCAAGTGAAATATTGGAGGGTGACGTTCCTTGTATTGCCCAAAGTCACAACATCGAAACAATGTCTGAAGAATGAGAGGGGAGAATCATGATATTTATCTGAAAATCCTGCACCAAGCGGGGTTCGAAAC
Organism: Flabesymbios commensalis; assembly: GCA_964017125.1. Taxonomy (NCBI): domain Eukaryota; kingdom Metazoa; phylum Annelida; class Polychaeta; order Terebellida; family Flabelligeridae; genus Flabesymbios; species Flabesymbios commensalis. Next base: position 8,208,496 of record OZ024905.1, read on the forward strand.
TTCATGGCAGGCAACGACATCGGCAGAGCGCCACGTTACCATTGCGCTTCCCCCCCCCCCCCTCTGGTTAAGCCTACACCACTTATTATGTACTGAAACCATTAACCCTAATCCTGCTAAGGAAATTTATTTAAATTTTCACCTATTTGAAGTTGTGTCTCGCTACCGCGACCCACAACTTCAACATGTTCAAGTAGGTGAAAACTATGCATATTTGTTTATTTTGAGATCAAACATTTTTTTGACCACACATTTCGTTCCCAATAACAGTGATTTGATCGACTAATAAAATAAGTTTTAAAACGACAAAAGTCTGTGCTCGGCAGGGTAGGGGTTGTTTCTAACAAGATGATCTATGCCAGAGCTTGCGTTATCAATGGGTCATGTGATAATCTCATCCATAGCCGTTTTTGAGATGTGTAAAATATTTTTTACTGACACAAAGTTCTGGGTCGCCTCAGCGAGACACAACTCCGTATGCGTAAAAATGTATTTCTATAATTGAGTGCTTCAAATGAAATGAAATGAAATGAATCGGGCTTTACGCTACCTTTGTGCACATATATAAGTTAAACTGGGCCAGGAGAAACTCCTGAGGATGGTGAGATGACACTGTCCTCCAGACACAGAATTCGAAATTCGAGCCCTGGCGGTATGAGGCCGAGCACGCTACCTCTCGGTCACGGATGCTCCCCACAATACTTTCACACGTGGATGGGGAAGAAAACATTTTTGTTTCTTTCAAACTGCCGAGACCGGGAACCGAACCCCGAACTCTGGCGTGAAAGGCAGCGGTGCTAACCACTGAGTGCTTCAAGTGTTAATAGTATTCTTGGTGAAATCATGGCGCCCACATGTCTATTTTGATGACATTGTAAGCTCTATCAATATTCCATCTCCCTGAGATCGTTAGCCTTTATATCATTCTTGGTGACTTTGTCAGCTCTATTAATAAGATCTACTCGTGCAGTCCACATATCTATTTTAATGACATGTGAAGCTCTATTATCAGCATGATTAGTGCGATGAGATCACTTAGCTTTTATATCTATTTGTGTGACATTGACAGCTATATCAAGGATATTTGTTCTATTCTTGTTGCTTACGTATCTGTCATGCAGCCTGTTTTATAAATGGGGAAATATTGAAATTCCATTATGCTTATGTTTCGAATTAAAGAAATCAGTCGTTTCGCTTCACTGATTCTCTGTTATGTAAGAACGTTTTTAGCAAGATTTGAAAATAGTTAATCTCCATTTTGTCAAATCTGAATATTTTTCACTCACTTGAAGTTGTGGATCGCGTCAGCGAGGCACAACTTCAACTGGGTGAAAATTCCAGTTTAATAATTTGGTCTAAAGTTCGTTTTTAAACAGCTTGCTGTGGAAATAAATGACAGTATACCGTTAAACGAACAACGAATAACGTCGACCAAAGATGATTTACCTGGGAATAAAGGAAGATATAATTAGTAATAATATATCTCCCTTACGTCAGTAGGCCTCATGCGGGACATCATAATAGTCAGCCATTATTAGATTACTCAACACAGATAATACCATTTATGATCACATTCATCTATACATGATATACACATGATACATTGATTCTATAACAGCAAATACGAGCCGTTCATCTGGGACAATGTTGAGTTAAGGAGTTTATTTTCATTGCGTAGGCAACTCTCTATCAATAACATAGCTGTTGTGATATTCCTCGGCTCTTAAATGTATCAATATTTGATTTTATATTTTTATTACAGGTCATTATTTGTTCTTATATACTTATCACCAATTTAGTATCAACCCTTTAAGTGCGGGACCGAATTTGGACGTCAGATTTTGACGTTTAAAGTCGGTCCCCGCACTGAAAGAGGGCCCAAGTCTCACAATTTACCCCCTAATTTAAATAGCAACTGAACGACGACAATGATCTCGTCATGTGACAGGCTGAACCACTCTTCGATTGGTCAGGGGTAGAATATAAGACTTGGCCCAAAAGTTCACCTTGGCCAATGTTGAGATAACGAGTTTATTTTGCATCACAGCTGTTAACAGGTTAAGTAATGCAGTTAGACCCTCTATCTATAATATATCTGCTGTGATATTCCACGTTTTCTATATGTATTAATATTCGATTATATATTTTAATTTCAGTCATTGTTATTTTTTAATATATATTTTGAATATTTTTGAACAAAACCATCTATGAATAAATTTGTTGAACTATTAGCCTCAGAACACTATTATTAATCTAGCTATATTTGTATATTTTGGACTTTAAGTTTTTGCAAATTTATGAAAAAAACAACAACAACAAAACTGTCATTCTCTGCGGATGTTACAAATTGTTGTATTCAAATAGAAATATCATCCTGTTTCCTCGCTCAGACACCGCCCATATTGTAGGCCTATATATTTCACTATATCATGAATATTATGTATTTGGGCCTATGCTGAGATGAGGTAATCCCTCTATCTATATTTCGCATATCACCAGCTTAGCATTTAAGGTCGTATCTGTCACTTTGCAAGGTGGCAGATACGACCTTTAATCATGTGCAGATACGACCTTTAATACCACAGTGCAATACATACATTCATAGTGATGACACATACAGCTACTTTTACAAATCAGATTTACCACTTTCTAAAAACCCTTATCCTGCTAATTCAATCTATGTAAATTTTCACTCACTCACTTGAAGTTGTGTCTCGCTACCACGACCCACAACTTCAATTGGGTGTAAATTACACATTTTTGTTTAATTTGAGACGAAAGATTTGCAAATATTGATGTTTCAACACTCATTTCAATCCCAATATAGGATATTTAATTTGCTTATAAAATTGATTAGAGAGGACAATTGTCGTGATCAGCAGGCAAAGGGTTAATATATATTTCAAAATAATTAGCATCATTTTAATCTAGCAGTGAAATGATTACCGTATGTATGGAATAAATGTATGTGCCATCACTAGTATGAATGTGTGTATTGTACTGTGGTATTGAAGGTATTACTAGTGATGACACATGACACATACATTTACTTTTAGAAATCAAATTTTGAAATGATTAGCATCATTTGAATCGAGCAGTCAAATGAATGCCGTGTGCCTGGACCACCTTATTGTATTCTATATACAGGACACCGCGGCTGGGATATGAAAAGCCGTGTTTTTATCCCAATTGTAATGTCAGCTCTTCATACCTGTAAACTCACTCATATGGATGATGATGACTCATCACTCATTAATACCGTCTCTGATTCAGTGGATAATACCTTTACCTTTTCACCACTGAAAAATGATTATATATTGTTTTTAATCCGTTGTATTACCATGATTACCACATCATTGTTATTAGGAATGAAATGCAGGGGCGTTCGCAGCCGATATAAGGGGGGGGGGGGCAAGAGGTAAAATTGGTGGTTCCGGGGGCTGAAATCTCCATAATTTTTTGAAAATTTGCAGCTCAAGGGGGGGGGGGGGTCAGGACGCCGCTGACCCCCCCCCCCCCATCCCTGTGCACTCCCCTGAAATGACTGTTTAAACATGAAGATTTGAAAATGTTTTGTCTTAAATTAAACAAATATATATAATGGATGGATGGGTGAAAATTTAAATAAGCGATCTTAGCTGGTACAGAGTTAATGAACAATATTTAAATTGACAAATGTACGTTCTTCACATTTTTTACTCGATGAAAAATACTAACTATTTGAGTATTTTTTATTTTAAGTGTATTCTTATTTTAAGCTGGATCACATCATATAACCAGATAACGCAGCTGAAAAAAATAGTGGAAAACGTACATACCTCATTTTAATTATTCGATATTAAACCTTTACCCACTAAGTTCTCTTATTTAAATCTCCACCCACTCGAAGTTATGTCTCGCTATATATATTACCACGAATATATAAAACCACGCATATTCTTGATATTACCTGTATATAAGCGTGATGTACATATTACCTATACGCGTGATATACTTGGTAGAAGATCAAACTTCCCTGATAATGTTCCATCAAGCCATTAAATGTAGGTGGTTTCAAGCGTGTCTCATTACATTTGGTGAAATAATTTATAGTAGATTCTTAGTTTATCCAAAAAATAAATTTAAGAAATATCTGTTTTTCATCAGTTCATTGTAATGTTTTTCACCATGTTTTTAACAATTCTGGCTTAAAATGCAGAAAAATTACTAACCAAAAATTCAGCAGCACCACCAGCTTCTCCACGTTTTTATTCTGTTCGATTTAATACAATACTCAATATTCGCATGACTTGAAAGCCCTAAAGTGTATCTTCGGTGGCGTTGTCCGTTCATGTGCGTTGCTCTGTACGACAAAGTATGACGGGGCTTTCAGACTGGAGCTTCCACACAAGGTCGGATTGCCTGCTTGGAAAGTCGCGGGTTGGAACCCCACTCTGGCCTATCAGTTTGAAAGAAACAAAATGTTTCTTCCCCGCTCACTCGCAAAGATTCAATATTGTGGGGAGCCTCCGTGACCGAGGGGTAGCGTGCTCGACCTTAGACCACCAGGGCTCAAATTTTAAATCCTATATCTGGAGGGCAGTGTCATCTCATACATCTCACCATCCTGAGGAGGGTCCTATGGCCCGGTTTAGCCTATATGTGCACAAAGATGGCCTAAAACCCAATTCATTTCATTAGACTGGAGCGTCCAAACAAGCCCGCCATGGCATTCTGAGACTGATACGTCTGATCTAAATGTCACCACACATATAATGTCACAGCTAAAGGTGTGCAAATGTCCATGCGAGGTTTAATTAATTTACAAGCGGGCTGGATAAAGGTGTGATCCGCAGATACACCTTTGTCTGACAGATAGTAGGGAAATATGTATTTCATTTCATGTCAATTGGTGCTGATGTGTCCTGTAAGGTCAAGCAGATGTGACTGCTTCAGGTACAATGTACTGCTGTTTGCATTTTACTGCAGAATCACGTATATATGCATAACCGGTGTTAATTAAAGGGACCCCTTGGGATGAGACATTTTCAATGTTGTCAATTTTGAAAGTTTAATTTATATGAAGTTATATAGCCTACTGATCTTAACTGGAAATACGAAAAAGTCAAAAAACAATTTTAAAGCACTGAAAAAAGAGTGAAATAGTTGTATTTCCAGGTCGTATATTGCCATGTAAACAAAACAAGTCATCAATATTCAGCACTTTAGATCACATATTCCCACGTATCAGACGGTAAGATCAAACCAGTCGCCGCTAATTGGTGTCTCATAGTCAGGACACACCTGCAGCACTGATTGTCTACCCAACGCTGGGCCGATGCCATCAGCATGTGGCCCAATGCTGTGAAAACATTCAATCGTCCTTCAGGTATACAAATAGTTTGTTTGGGTTACTTCTGGTTTCATAGAAATGTTGATTAAAAATATTTGTAAAAATAAGAAATTTCTGAAAAAAATAAAAACATGATCCGTGGGATACACTACTTCAGTGCGGAACTAAAAACGAAAATTGATGTCATCCCAAGGGGCTGCTTTAAACTCTTACAGTGCGGGGATCGACTATAGTCGTCATATTCTGACGTCTGTAGACGTCAGATTCTGACGACTAAAGTCGATCGCCGCACTGTAAGAGTAGAAATATTTCTAATGGTCGTAGACCCCTAACATAGGTATTCAAATGAATCAGAAAGAGCTGAATAAGAAATTTATGGTGATTTCAAGGTGAAAAACCCTTGGTTGCGATGTTTTTTTTACAAATTAATTCAGTGCTCCAAGCGTTAATGTTGGGCCAGCGTCGTAGACGGTGGACCAATATTTAATCAACACTGGGCTATATTTTACGGCAGTTGGCCTACTACATATATATGCATAACCAATGTTGATTTAATATTGGGCTAGCGTCGTGGACGATGGACCAACATTAAGTCGATACTGGGCAACTATATACGACAGTGTCGAGTATTTATGCATAACCAGTGTTGATTTGTTTTATGTTTGATTTAGTGTTTGACCAATACATATATTTGAAACAGATACAAAAATATGCACATTGTATTATTATATACAAAATTGGTCGTGCTTCGCTATTCACTAAAACAGGTTAAAAATGCATCTATGTACAAAAAGTTAAAGCATAAAAATTATAAGAAATAATCTACATAATTATGTTTCCTGCGCCAAAACCAGAGATAAAATAACTAGGCCTACTTATTATTATGAATAGTAGCAAAAAACACACTCTGGGAAGCATAGAAACCTATAAAATAAATACAAGTAGAGCACTTTGATAATAAGAAAATGTAAGCTGATTTAATGTTGGGCCAGCGCCGTAGACATTGGACCAGCATCAAATCGACACGGGCAACAATAAAGTCTAACCTCACAAGTTAATTTTTACTACTGCTTGCTTTTTCATGGCAGGGCTAATTATTTATGTTGTAAGTTAAACAAAACGGTTCTAATTATTTAAAAATATGGAAGTTAATTTTTTTACGATATCAAATACCGGATGTTATTGTCTCTCATTAGAAAAGAGAAGTCTATGAAGAGTATGTCTGCTGATCCTTATATACATTAGTTATCCTTCCATTGTATAATTCCATCAGTCATTATCAGATTCCTTTTTGCATGCGCCTCTTAAATGTGAATGTTGCGATGTCCTGTATGTATTGTAGTATAATGGCTTGTATGTATTGTATCATAATGCCATGTATGTATTGTATTATTATATCTACATATATTGTACTATAATGGCCTGTGTGTTATCTCACTCTGCAATAGTGTACTACTTTGATCAAGATGACATAAATATGTTCACATAATGTTAAAGCGACACAACCAGGCTAAAATAATAAAAAAATCGGTTATCTTATATTAGCTTCATAATATGACCATATGATGTAAGCTTGTTCATAGACTAGAACTGCGCATTTACCAGTTATTAAAGCGAGATATAGAGACGGAATTCCCGTATGTATGTCCAAAATAAGAAATACGGGAATTTCGTCTCTATATCTCGCTTTATAACTGGTAAGTGCGCAGCACAAAAAAAAATTAAATTTTTTGCAGTTCTAGTCTATGACATGTTTACATCATATGGTCATATTAATAAGCTAAAATAAAATCACCGATTTTTTGATGATATTAGCCTGAGTGTGTAATATTGTGAAGCCAAAATAAAATTACCGATTCTTTTATGTTTTGAGCCTGATTGTTTTGCTTTACCGCCTAAAACGCTGATGACGACTTTGGCCGTTTTCAGTCTTTAATCCTTGAAACAAGTAATTTGAAAGAGAAATGAACAATAAGTTTGCTAGATTAGCTGATGCTTTGATTCAAACTGTACAAATGTAAGGGAGCCACCATTAAATCTCCAGGGTGAGGGGGGGGGGGGGCTTATTTTTTTGTCGCGGATAAATTATTTATTTCAACCTAGCTCGGTAGCGCACTGACAATTTAAAAATGCATTACATGTTTATATAAGACAGTTTTTAATGTAATTTTTTTATTTCATACAAAGTCTACCCGAAATGATTTATTTAAAAAATATTCCAGCCCTTCCCCTGGATATTGAATGGTGATCCCTTAGTATATTTAACCTCTTGAAGTTGCTAGTCACGGAAGGGAAACACAATCTTAAGTGGTTAAAGAAATAATTTAAAAATATTTTGGGATTGAAAAATATTTATAAATACTGTCGTCTGATAGGATCCCGCTGTTACAGATCAATAATGCCGCGCAAAGCTAGAAGGCAGTATCTGCTTACTTTACAAGTAAGCTGATACTGCCTTTTGGCTTTGCAGAGCATTATACGTGATGTGTTCTCTGCGACAGTTAGGCCTATTATCAGTCTAGGATCATTTTTATTATCTCGTCAAATGTTTCACTGTATGACATTTAGTCTGAAAGCAGCTTCTTCATATCCCCACCTCTCTATGCTAATCAGAGATACTTTGGTTCGATGCTGGCTCAATGCTAGTCCATCGCCTGCGACTGTTGTACAGCGTTGAACCGGCATTTTATAAATATCATCTGTGCTGGGATGGCGGTAATGTCTTTGATCCGTATAATGTTACAAGTAGTCATGGTAACCGATCTAGGCCGATGTCATCACTTTGTTGTTCTGACATTGACGTTTATTATACTCGTATTAGTGCCGTAACTTGACTCGCTTGATGAGCCCGCCCACTCGTCAAACTCCAGTTTTGCGGGAAGTCGGCGTGCGAATGTAGCGTGCACGGCCTCAAACTTGAGGACACTGCCATCTGATATATCTTACCATCCTCGCATGGTTCTGCGGGCCCAGTTTAGCCTATATCTGCACCAATGTGACATAAAGCACTATTCATTCACTCGTACATTGTCGGCTAATATTTTGTTTTTTTATGAAACATGAATTTCTAATGCAATCTCCAGATCCTCCACAATATATATATATATACATGCAGTTAGATCCATTATAAATGGACAGAGAACTGCTTGATTAAGTGAGTATAAACCACAAAAGGTTTCATCAATTTCATCGGGTTTGTATCTGGTTTCTAACTTGGATACACACATATATTCGACATAACGAAGGTTGATAATACATTGTAGTCGTTTTAATAAAATTCATTTGCTCAGCCGACAAAATCATTGTTACCATGGTTATTGGGACTTAAATGCTAAACATCAAGATTTGCAAATGTTTGGTATCAAATTAAAAAAAATGCAAAGTAATTTTCACCCACTTGAAGTTTGGGTCGCGGTGGCGACACACCATTTCAAGTGTGGGGAATATTTAAAAACTTAGCAGCAGAAGGATTAAACTACAATTTTAAAATAAAACACTCACTCACACATTCATTCATTCATTCATTCATTCATTCATTCATTCATTCATTCATTCATTCATTCATTCATTCATTCATTCATTCATTCATTCATTCATTCATTTACTTGAAAGTACATGTATGAGCATGTTAAAAGTCGGATGCAAATTTAAATGTAGTGAATGACATAATGCAGTTTTTCAAGGATTATTAAATATTATTAAATATATATTCAGATTGTGTATCACTTGAAGCATTATATTATACAGGACTGGTTGTTATATACATGTGCACGAGGCATCCAAATCACAGCAGTAGCTGGCACTCAGGTAAAAACAACAACAAAAACGTGTTTTTATAAGGACACAGTATCCCTGCATATGTGCACACTCATGTTAACAATCTATTCAAGGTCAATATTGGTGTAGTTTAATAATTCGTTGGCGCTAAGGCCAGTTATCTGGCTTTTCGACTGAAGACTCTTCCTGAATGTCCCAATAAGTATTTGGATATTGACTGATAAGATATGCAAACGGTGTTCATTTGAGTGCGATATGGGAAAATACAGCACTCGTCCGATGAATAAGGTGTGAGCCTTAAGGTGAACACCTTATTCATTGGACATGTGCTGTATTTCCCCATATCGCATGAAAAATGAACAACGTTTGTATTTTCTCAAACGATCAAGTCATATGTATGACATAACTTCCATAGATTGCAGTTCAACTACAGCTAGAGTGCGATATGGGCTGATACCAATATACGTCTCATAGCGGAAATTACTGTGCAGAGTGTGAGAGTATTGTATATGTATTTCTGCTCCCGATCATTCTCAATCATTCTTCATGAGAATTTACAAACACTATTTACCTGTTTACGTCTATAGTGAAATTTATTTCAACCACCAATTGTCTCCCAAGCAAATCTCAATCAGTCTTCATGTTGGTCCATCGTCTACGACGCTGGCCCAACATTGAAACAACCTCGGTTCGGTGTTTCTTATTTATCGGGTGGACTATGTCCATCAACGCAACCTGCTGCCATGTCAGATGGACAGATCGGCGCAGATCTGAAGAGGATGAGATGCGTCTAATGGGGTTGGAGAGTACCTGGATATTTATTATTACCGGGGACAAACCCCCTATTATCGCGCTTGTTATATAACCTGATACTGGACGGATATTTGTGGTATCCTTATTAACTTCTCCAGGTGGATGCAACATCACAATGAATGAATGAATGAATGAATGAATTAATTAATTAATTAATTAATTAATTAATTAATTAATTAATTGCAGAGTAAGTAACTAAGTAATTAGGTTATTTTATCAATCAATCAATCAATCAATCAATCAATCAATCAATCAATCAATCAATCAATCAATCAATCAATCAATCAATCAATCAATCAATCAATTAATCAATCAATCAGCCAATCAATTAATCAATCAATCAATCAATCAATCAATCAATCAATCAATCAATCAATCAATCAATCAATCAATCAATCAATCAATCAATCAATCATTCAATCATTCAATCAATCAATCAATCAATCAATAAATCAATAAATCAATCAATCAATCAATCAATCAATCAATCAATCAATCAATCAATCAATCAATCAATCAATCAATCAATCAATCAACCAAGACTCCTGTAGGACTACTATAGCTAGGACATTGTACAGGCAGAACATTTAACAGGACTGGGTCTGCATATAACAATGTTTTGAAAATGTCACATCCGAAAATTGCGTAAAGTCCTTAAATATTTCGGCGGAGCGGAACACTCCCAATGTATTTGGTACGTCTCCTCCGGGATTTCCCAGCTGATGGTAAAATCGTCTGAGATATTTTTGGTTCGGACTATTCTGTCAATTTTCCATATGGAACTAGATGGTGCAACGACTAAATAAAACTACCGCTAAAAGCGATTTTTTACGGCAAATATATATAATAGTAAACTACGCAATTGCGAGAAGGTTGTCGTATTTACTTTAACCAGTTACTGTAATTTGTTTGGCGAGAGCTGAGGACTGACCTTTTCATATACGATTATAGCATGAACTACAATACCAACTTGAAACAAATGTCTCGTGTTTGCTGGCTATAAATACAAAGTATTTAAGGCGCGATATCTGCATTCAACGATCCTCTATGCGTACAGATGGGGTACTGGGATGATTGCTAGTAGTAGTACTTTTCGTCCCCATCTGGGGAGGGACAGTAGGGATCTGTTCCGACCGTTGCATGCTGTACGGCATGGTACGGAAGCACTAGTCTACAGCAATCATCGTTTTCTTTTTAGAAAAAATAACAATGTTTTGAAAATGACACATCCGAAAAGCCTCCTCGTATCTGGCCATAAACTCCCGGCGGATTGCCAGTGGCATACCCTGGTTCCTCCGCTCAACAGCGGTTCCAATGCAGCTCTCGCATCAGTGCGGGCGCTGGTGTAGGCCGTGGTAGCCTTAAATAACCTGTAATAGAGTGTTTGACACTAGGTCTCTTACGTGGGATGAATGACGTTACCCTTCCTATTGCTACTCTGGGCACTAACCGACCCGAGGATAGCGGAGGTGTGCGAAATACCACGTTTCAGCAATAAATTGCATAGCAAAACCCAAGTCTCTGGCCGTCTGGGCATGTGTGGGGGGTAAATCCCCTAGACATGCCCAGAGCCCTTTATCGGGCGAGCGAAGGAAAACGCTCTCAATAACCCACCATGTCCTATCACCCCCACCCTCACATCATTATCTGTACATCTTCCATCTCATCAATTGTCTACAACGTTTTTTATCATATTACGATGTCACTTAAATGACCATTTGTGTCAAAAAGTGACGTAATGCAATAATTTACTACTACTACTTATGTGTACAAATAGAGTTTTTTGGTTCTCTGTGGATTCCTATAAATATTTATAAAAAGGGCTTACATAATACATGTTTCCCGCGCAAAAAAAACAGCGATAACATATCTACCGATTTTATTACATACTACCAGTAATGCATACATTCCACGCAGCAACATATAATGTCAGTTATAACAATTACACTCCACAACATCTGCTGTCTGGCATAATACACTTGACCATGGCAAAAATTGGGAATGTCAATCAATTTAACCAATTACCATGACACACATTGCAAGTTCTTCTGAAAGTCAAAACGAAACCAAACAATAAATTATGCATTTCTGACACAAGTAGTAGCAAAACAGATGCTGCGAGAACGTGGATACCCAAAAATGAATACAAATGTATATGTTACTACAGTCTGTATCCTCTACCATGTTTTATGAAGGAGTAATTGTTTTATGTTTTATGAAGGAGTAATTGTACAAACTTTACCTCATTCCCCAAACAAGGTGGTCTGCAATAAATAATTAAAATAATGATTCAGCGAATCACGATAGAGCTTGGCAAGTACACGATCATTTTATGGCTAATCTTGACCACAGATTTTTTTTAACACTTTTGATTATACAATTATACCAATACTTGGCCTTCATATTAGCATTTTTAAATAAGTTTCACTCACCTCCAGTACTGTTGTGGTTCGCGTCTACGAGACACAACTTCAAGTAGGTGAACATTGAAATCGTATAATTTGGCGATAAAAGGGCCATTTTTTGCGGGCTGATTTCAGAGCAGGCTCGAATTATTATTTGATTAAAACATATTTACACAGGGTGAACACTATTACATAAGTATTCATGCTAGTTTTCATATCTGTCGTGTGATAAAGCTGACTATTTTCCACTTTTATGTCATGTGTGGATATTGAAAATAGACGACAAATACAATACATTTTATGTCCTTATTGAAATGAACGTCATGTTTTGGAAACATGTAAGCCATGTAAGCCAGACTGCGCAGTGTGCACAATTAGCATGTTTAACCCTTACAGCGCCGGGATCGACTTTAGTCGTCAGAATTCCGACGTCTTTAGACGTCAGATTCTGACGACTAAAGTCGATCGCCGCACTGTAAGAATCCACATATTCTTAATGGTCGTAGACCCATAACATAGGTATTCAAAGGAATCAGAAAGAGCTGGCTAAGTCATTTGTGATGATCTCAAATTGAAAAAACCCCATTTAGTTGCGATGTTTTTTTACAAATTAATTCAGCGCTCTAAGGGTTAAGACTACCATTTTCCACGCATTATGACTTCCATAAAGAACACACTTTACATGCTATGGATAAAAGGAGAAAACGATTTGGAAACAGGTTTAATATTTTGTCTTCCATTAATAATTCTCTTTGACTCTTACAGCGCGAGAAGAGATTTTAGACGTCAGAATCTGACGTCTGTAGACATCAGAATCTGAGGTCTACAGACGTCAGAATCTGACGTCTGTAGACATCAGAATCTGATGTCTACAGACGTCAGAATCTGACGTGTAAAGTCTACCCCCGCGCTGTATAGTAAGAGCTATATAATTTATAATGGTCTAAGACCCATAACATATAAGGACCCATAACATATAAAAATATAGATATTTGTATATAGCGAGATGTCCCCGACTGGGATAAATAGCCTTATATCACCTTCTCCGTATATAATTGTTTAATGGTAGAAGAAAATCCTGTTGGATTCCATGCCACTCCAGTTGTTTCCGGAGTAAATGTGTTTACCCACGATAAATCGCAATTTATTCATAATCCATCGATGCGGATAAAATAGCGGAGAGCATAAAATAACATTTAGCTGAAATAACTTTTTACCACGCACTTATGTGCCTCAAGAAGGGCACTTATTTATTTCTAGTGCGGTGAGTCTCGCTCAGAGTCAACATATTTGTTGAGATCTTCTGGGACTGGCCAATTAGATGTACCAAGACAACACACCAGAAGTTTATCGCTTATTGGTCCTAAATTGTGGAACAATTTAAATAAAGAAATACGGAACTGTACCACCTTATCTAGTTTTCAATCTAAGCTTAAGCATTTTTTGTTATGTACTACTAGATGAACATTATGTTAACAGCTATAATATTTAGGTATGTCTCCATCAATATGAATTGTCACATTTTCAACATGTTTATAACATTCTAGCTTTTAAGTTTAAATTGTCATTGTTCTGTAATTATGTTATGTTCACATTCATGTATGTATCCAATACTATGTCTCCATTGTGTATATATGTTTTTTTCAGAGGGCCCCATGACAGATGAGCGAAAGCTCAATGGGTCATCCTCTATAAATAAAGAATATTATTATTATTATTATTATTATTATAAGGCTGAAAAAGAAGTTTAGGTTCATCATTTATGTTGCCTCTTAATGGATTTATGAAGTAATTACCTTAAATCACCAAGTGCCACAAATCACTTGTTTTACTTTCAAAATCTTGCAAGTTCAATTACAAGCATAGACCTAGATAAGCAGACTGCATAATGTCTCAGTGCTCCACGTGCAATAATAACCCTTATCCTGCTAAGGTAATTAATTCAAATTTTCAACCACTTGAGGTTGTGTACCGCTATCGCGATACACAACCTAAAGTGGTCGAAAATTACTCATACTTGTTTAATTTGAGACCAAATATTTGTAAATCTTGATGTTAAGCAAACATTTCGTTTCCAAAATCAGTAATTTTATCGATTAATAAAATGAAAATAGTGGTGATCAGCAGAATAGGGGTTAATTAATCTCAGGTTATTATTAGTGCGCACCAATGCCGCACCAAGGTCACCCCAATGCCGCACCAAGGTCAGGTGACGCAGATCATTAGCGAGAAAAAATGACACCTAGATCGATCCTAATTAGTGGACCTGAGAACATCTCTAAATATATGCATACATCCCCACCAAGCAAGATATTTTGTCTGTCTGTTGTTCCAATATTGGGCCAGCGATGCCCACCTTTGTTGTTTTGTTACCACATGCATCTCTTTGGTGTACACTACACTATTATATACAAAGTGTTTCGAAAAAAATCGTTGTGCTTTTGTTTGAAGAATAGGGCATGTTTGCGACTTCCTGTCGTGATATTGTAAAAACGGGGGGGGGGGGAGGGGGGAGGCTCAGGGCACCGCTTGAGATAATTTTGAGTGTAGCTAACGATACAAGTCTGGAGAACGGGGGTTCTGGTGCAGTGGCTAAATCTGCTTGCTTGGAAAGTCAGACATCGCGGGATCGAATCGCTCTCCGACTTGCAAGTTTTAAAGATACAAAATGTTTCTTCCCGGTTAATCATAAAGATTCAATATTGTGGGGAACCTCCGTGACCGAGAAATAGCGTGCTCAGCCTCAGACCGCCAGGGCTCGAATTTCAAATTCTGTGTCTGGAGGGCAGTGTCATCTCACCATCCTCGGGAGGTTCTCCCGACCCAGTTTAGCCTATACATGTGCACAAAGGTGGCCTAAAACCCCAATCATTTAATTTCAAAACAAGTTTAGAGCTATTTTTTAGCTTTCATTTACCGAAAAGGTGAGGGGGGTTCTGACCCCCCCCCCCCTCTGGATCTACCACGTAAATCAGCAACGTAAAGTAATATTAATTCACTCATTGACAGTGATTATACATGTACGTGTAAGTGTGATGTAGAATAACATAAAAAATCAGATCAAATTTTGTCTAGAATGAAAATAGTTTTGTAACTGATAATGTTATGTCACAATGATTTTTGACGACTTGGTGAAGCACTCAATGTAGTGCATGACTAAATTGAATACCCCAAGTAATAGCATACATCTATGTTATATGGCCTATACCGGGACTCACACTGTGGGCAGTTTACACAGTCTGTGATATAGCTGTATACAGAAGCTTTGAAAAGACATGACAAAAATATGTTTTATCTCGCAAAAGTCGATTTAATGACTTATAAGTCTTTATAGAATCCTATGCTAAGTCGATGTAACGCCTTATAATTCTTTATAACGACTTATGTTAAGTCGATTTAACGTCTTATAAATCTTTATAAGGACTTATGCTAAGTCAATTTAACGACTTATAAGTCGTTATAACGAGATAAAAAAAATTGTCATATCGTTTCAACGCTTCCGTAGTACGAAGTGTACAAAGCGCGATATAAAACATCGTGAAATCTATATCACATTATTTACACCAAGGATACTAGAACAGTACTAGTATCCTTGGTTGCACAGACCGCGATACGTCGCTCTAGATAAGCGTCGGTACGTGACCGGTGATGATCATGACTTCACAGCAAAATAAACGGATGAGTTGGAGATGGTGCATTTATCGCGCAATCCTAGAAAACACAAAACATTGTATAACTTTTATATCAGGTCGGCCCAACGTTTTCCACGCTGGTCCAGCATTGTTCAAATGTTATACAAATGTTTTGCGTTTACTGTGATCAAAAGGTTGGTTTCAAATTCAACAAATATTAGTAATTTTCACCCTCTTGAAGTTGTGGGTCGCGGTAGCGAGACACAACTTCAAGTGGGTGAAAATTTAAATTATCTAATTTAGCTCTTTAGGGGTTAACAATTGTCTCGCTAGCGCGATCCACAACGTCAAGTTCCTTGGATTTCTGAAAATCAAATCAAGAAGCTGCCTGTGTATATCCACATTATACCCACTCTGCTACATTATCATGATTATAATCATTTATCAGTCATCATTTTAATTGGAAATTACCTCGCTATGAAGCAGTTATCGTGTCTCGCTATATATGTCAATGACATGACTAAAATAAGTACAATCGATGGCGCCATATTTTTATCGCGCGATTTATATTTATCGCAGACTCTTAATAATCGGATTTTAACCGAGGTGAATGCTTTTCACTGATTTCTCAGTCAATTCTCAACCCATTTTCATGAAATTTCACAAATATTTCTTAGCGATGCGGTGACTACCCTGGAAAAAAATTGTTGGAAAATATTGTATGTTTTAAAAGCTAGTAACATGCAGTAAACGAGGCCCATGTATACAGGTATAAACTTCATGTCAGAATTATACATGCCAGCTTAACTACTGGAATACTTAATCAAATTTGGCAAAAAAATCTGGTTGGTTGCCGCTTTACTAGGAAATGGCGTTTATAAAAATGCACCACTGTTTATGTGAGCGCCGGTATAGTCGGGGCTTGTTTTCTGATAAATCTCCTCTTGACGGTGAAGTGCTAGGTTTGACGGGCTGGATAATTCCTGTCTAAGGAGCGTTTTTATTTTCCCACGCTCCGCTACATTCCTCGCGTATTATTTACCTTGTAACTCTACATAGGGATTTTCCGGATGGAATCTTCGGATCTGTCTGAGCAAGATGGGAACCTATAAACAAGAATATAGTGACGCTGTGAACGAAATTTACCTTAACGCAATACTGGCTTAAGGCTGGCCCACCGTGTACGACGCTGGCCCAACATTATTCATCAATAAACAACGTCTGGTGTTTCAAGAGATATATCAAAACACAGATAGCATGTACACAGAGCACTGTGTAGTCTGTTCCAACACAGACGGCACGCGTGTATCAAAATGCGGACAGCTCTCTCAGCAAACACGAAGACTTGACCCAATGTTGTTTCAATGTTGGGCCAGCGCCGTTGGCGATGGGCCAATATTGAAACAACATTGGGTCAAATCCTCACGTTTGTTGTGCTCCACACAGGTGTCTGTCCACACCACCCCTCCCCCACCATGATATTCTCGCCAGCCGATCAGGGTACTTTTAGCAAGACAGCCAGCCAATCACAAGCTTACTACAATACTTGAAATTGAAAGCGGGGGGGGGGGACATATGACGTCAACCATCTGCAAATTTTAACATGGGAAGTAGCAGTGTCTACGGTGGGCAGTGTAAGGTAGCATGATGCATTGGTTCAATTGCTGTAGAATGTCGGGGAACATATGAGCAACTGATTTAACAGTGTATTATATTATATGTGCAGTGAGGCAATGGACTCGACCGTTTAATGGACTGGGATTTTATAAATGAGGAAACATATAAAGCGGCCTGCAAAATCTACTCCATGCGGAATATGGTTTCTTGACAAACACGATAAATCATGATCAGTGTAATAAGACCTACATTTATCATTATTATCAAGTATATGCATCTGTCATTATAACTAGGCAAGTAAAAGCCGCGTCCGGAGTATTTCCATTCCAACTATCATAAACTCCTCAGTTATTTATGCATAATTTATGTTTTATTTGCTTGTGTTATTATAGGGGCCTATAGTATACCATCGTGTTGTACATGTAATCGAATTTGGTATTGTATTACATTGTATAACATTGCCTCACAATACATTACATTATATCACATTACATTACATTACATCACATTACATTACACTACATTAAATTACATTACGTTGCTTTACAATACCTTACATTATATAACATCACGTGTTATATTACATTATCCATTACATTACATTACCCTATATACATTACATTACATTATCCTATATTATACAATATATTACATTACATTACAATACATTACCCTATATTAAATTACACTACCTTACACTACATTATATCACCCTATGGTACATCACATTACATCACATTACATTACATTACCTGCTATCTGAACAAAGAGTCATCATTGAGATACAATCTCTTTTTTGAATGTATACATCAAAGCACAGGTGGCATTTCACATTAGGTTAAATTACGGTGTAATGTTTGGCAACATAAATGACGCTGGTCTAACACTGTACCATAATTGAGCTAATCCAGCTCACTTACCGAGATACAGTTAAAGGTGATCTATCACCCGTTATATAGTATGAATAAATCAAAGTTGCCACAAGATGGGGCACAAGTGTTTCCTTATAAGGGGAGATTGGCTATCATGTGACCCTCTGAGAGGGTCACATGATTGCCAATCACCCCCATATATGGGGTGATAGGCTATAATCTGTCCCTCTGAGAGGGTCACATGATAGCCAATCACCCATATAAGGACATAATTATTCAAACCATATAAGGGGTGATAGATCACCTTTAAGCTTACCAGCCGTTAAATAGACGGGGGTTACCTCTTTAAACCCTTTAAAACACACCACTACATTATTTTCTTTGTCTGATCACTACATTCTAAGCCTGGAATGGAGAGTTATTGTTGATCAAGTATAAAAAGAATCAGGGCCACCAGACTGGTCACCAGGGATAAAAGACACTATAAGGGTCTGGTGACTCTGATTTCCATAGTGGTCTGTACAGATCAGTTATCATGGTAGGCCTATCGTGCTATAATCAGTCAGGTGTGACCGACCTGTTGATTATGAGGGATTCTCTTTATCAGATTATGGTCGGATGTGTTTTAAGTCAGTTAAAACCCTCGGAGCTCTACATTCTTTGCTGTGGAAAAGGCCTCGGCCTTCGACATCAGCCTTTTCCACTGCTAAGAATGTAGAGCTCCTCGGGCTTTATCTTATACATAATGTTTCAAAGCATAATTTTGCATCCCTTAATACTAACTTCATTTCTACACCTCGTGGTCTTAGAACAAATATTTTATTAGAACTTTTTCAAGAGTATATGACAAATTTAATAAATGTATCACTCATTTCAACTGATCCACTACAAGCCCAGAATTGCGACTGCAATTCACAATTTCTAATGGGAGAAGATGTGAATGCTGAATTCAGGATTGGTAGAGTTGACAATAAAACATATAAAGCCACCTGGTACTAATCTTCTCCAGGATCTTGTGGAATATGTTTTCCTGACTAACATGATCAATCATAAGAACAAGACGACTGCTACCCGTATCCCAGAATAACAAGACGTTCACTCAAAGCTGGTTTAACCAAGTGCTACCATGATTACAACGCTGGGTTTTTTTGCATGGCGTGCATACTTTCAATTTGAGAACATCATAAGTGTCTTAGGGGTTTTGTCAAGTTAAAAAAATTCCAAAAATCCGAGAAAAACTTGGAAGTGGGTGGGTGGGTCAAGCCCCAATCCGGATTATTATTTCTTTTGGAAATTTTTGTTTTTATTGTTTTTTGTGTTGTTTTCATGTTTCAAAAAAAAATAAAAAATTGGTTACGGGGAAGGGATGGGTGGGTGTAGTCTGGCCAATCAGAGTTTTTCTCGGATTTTTGGATTTATTTTAACCTGACAAGACCCCTTAGTCAGTTCTTTCTGATTTATTTGAATACCTATGTTATGGGTCGACGGCCATTATACATTTTTAATTATTTCAGCGCTATTAAGACGTTAGAGTCTGACGTCTATTCCCGCGCTGAAAGGGTTAATGCGGGGTCGGAGTCATATCTATCATTATAGAACAAGTAGACGCCGCGTCTGTATGTCCAGATTATGTGAACTCTGAGAGAGTGTAAACTCCTGAGTTAGCTTACATCATTTATATATTTATCTCATTGTATCGTGAATATTATATACGCTACTAACTTTGCATTGTATTTAAAGTTTATTGTAGCGTATGTAACTACACTGTCTGCATTGCATTCAGCGTATTTTATTACATTGCACTATATTGTACTGCATTGAATTGGTCACATTTATTTTCATTTCATGTTATTGAACTGCATTGTATAGATCAGATTGCATTACGGTGCAATGTATTTCATTATATTGCGTTGTATTACATTACATTGCTTTACATGGTATGGTGTTGTATTGCATTATATTATTTTGTACTGCTAGGATGCATGACATTGCATTGCATTGCATTGCATTGCATTGCATTGCATTGCTTTGCATTGCATTGCATTGAATTACATTGAATTACATTGCATTGAACAGCATTACATAACATTGCATTGCATTGCATTGCATTGCATTGTATCGCATTGCATTATATTACATTGCATTGTATTGTATTGTATTATATTGTGTCGCATTGCATTGCAATTGCTTACATTGCCGTTCCTTCACGTTGTATTGCGAGAGCATATTATGGACTATAACCCATTTACACTAAACGACTTGGAGCTCCTCATACACCAGACGGCCACGTAAATTAATCATATCACCAGAGTTAAATTAATACATGAACTGACTACCTTTTTTTTCTTTTAGAATTTATATATGTATGAAAAATTGTACTTTGTACGAATAAAGTGAATATTATTATTATTAAGCTATGATACATTGCATTATATTACATTACTCTACTTGTATATACATGTACATATATCTATTTCTATGACAAATAAGTCTGGATTGACTTTCTTTCTGTGAATAAAATATCTGTCTGTCTGTCTACTTTACATTACATTACAATACATTGCATTACATTACATTGCATTACATTACAATACATTACAATATATTACGTTTCATTACATTGCATTGCATTACATTACATTACATTACATTACATTACATTACATTACATTACATTACATTACATTGCATTACATTGCATTGCATTGCGTTACGTTGCATTGCATTACGTTGCATTGCATTGTATTGCATTAAATTGAATTGCATTGCATTGTACTGCATTGCATTGAATAGTATTGCACTATGTTGCATCGTATCACATTACAGTGACATGCATTGTATTATATTGCGTAGCTTGTCAAATACATACGCTACATTGCAAAGCATTTCAAAGCAATAGCCGGAAAACATTTTTTTCAATATATTTTTTTCTTGATAACGAGACAATTGTACTGGCATAAAGCGATCATACCTGCATCTGTCATCATAATAAATACGTAGCAGCATCTCCCGTAGATCAATATTATTTCACTTAGTCTAATGTAAACTACCCAGCACACACAATGAACCAATGTTGTTTTAATGATGGACCAGCGTCGCACCAGTATTAAAACAACATTGATGCAATGTCTCGTGTTGGCTGGGTATCGAGTGTTATATAGTTTGTTTTTGTCTGTCACTGTTGACTAGCATAACTTATTTAATGTCATTGGATTGAACTACATAGTATTCCATTGCAATATTTTGCCATGATTTATTTAATATTATTAGGATATATTCTGCATGTATATTAGAATTAGTCCTGTTGTCTATGGTTATATATCAAGTGAAACTGTACAGTTCTAAAATTGCAATATACTTATGGAAATGATATAATTTATGTAGGCTATGTACATATATAAAATTACATTATTTTATATTAGCTATATTTACATCGTCTTTAAAGACGGTCCCCGCACTGAAAGAATAAAAAAAATTATGGTCGTAGACCAATATCATAGGTATTCAAATGAAGCGGAATGATATAACCAATCATTTATGATGGTTTTAAATTGAAAAATTTGGTCTCCATGTTGCATAGAAAAATATTTCAGCGTTGCACGGGTTAATATCGCTAATGGAGCAGTGAGACAGACAGTCAGACAGTCTAGTTTATCAGCCTAGAATCTAATAGGGAAAAACATAAAAGGCCTGCAAAACAATCTTCTTCAAGTCTTATGGAATATATTTTCTTGACAAGTACAATCAATCACAACCAGTAACCTATTATAAGACCTTCAGTTCTCATTATAAGCAAGTAGAAAGCATTTATCTTTATATACGCATTCTCATTGCCGTGCCTGTTCCACGCAGCAACAACCAGAGATAAAAATAACCACATGATAATATGTCAATTGTACATTGCATCATATTGCATTGTATTGTATTTATCGCTTTTTATTTGATTGCTTGATATTACACTGCATTGATATGCCCGCACGTCATTTAATATGGTTTAATACATCACATCACATTACATTTTTACGCTTTGCACGACATTTTAATTTATTGCATTTCATTGCATTAAACTGCAATTCATTGCATTACTTTACATTACATTGCATTGCATTGCATTGCATCGCATTGCATTGCATTGCATTGCATTGCATTGCATTGCATTGCATTGCATTGCATTGCATTGCATTGCATTGCATTGATCTCAGCGTACACTGGTCAGCCGCAAACAATAACACAAGCTTTCCTACTGGACCAAGGCGAGATGTTAAGCAAATGTCGGTTGAATGTTAGGCCAGCATTGGGCGACAGTCTCGTGTTATTGGGCCGTCTGCATCTAGTACGCTTTCCCAGCAAACACGAAACATTGAGTCACTGTTTGGCTTATTTTGACCCACCGTCTACGACGTTGGCCCATGTGGCACAATGTCTCGTGTTTGCTGGTAATGTTTTATAAGATGGTAAGGCCACTTTGTTTAATTTCTCTGTTTAAGATCAGAAAAAATCTAAAATTTAATGAGGGAGGGTGGTAAAAAAAAACTTTTAAGAAAAAAAAACATTGAACCTATTTTTGGACCAAATAAAAAAACATTGGACATATTTCTGAAAAAGTTAATGAGGGCGACGAAAAAAACAAGCCGAGAAATAGCATTTGCTGGAAAAATCTATTTTATCAAAATAAACTTGGTTTTTTTCGGAATGTTTTTTTTACTGGCAGATTGACTGTTTTTTTTCGAAAAAGCAACAATCTAATGCGCGCGCTAGACTGAAAAAACGCATGTTTTTTGGTAATGCGCAGCCTAAATCTAATGCGCGCGCTCATCTAAAACAGAGAAAAAAACCATAGTGGCCTAACCAGTATAAACTGAGATCAATAATTTTGGACCACTGATTCTGTGAAACGCAGTGACGTCACTCGGTGAAAACAAGGTTATATAACACCCCCTCCCACATACTTCATTGTATTAGCCAGCTCGATGAAAACAAAAGAGGTCAAGGTCATTGAGTTTCACAGAATTGCTGCCATCTCCGCTGTCATATGCCTCACCTCTCACTTTGAACAGGATTGCTTGTCACCTATCGAAATCTCGTTAATATTTTCAGCGCGTGGACCGACTTTAGACGTCAGAATCTGACGTCTATGGACGTCAGATTCTACAAGCCGCGAATTGCTGTCGCAATTCTCGACTTGTAGTGGATGAAGATGATTTGAAGTGGGTGAAAAATTAAAGAAAATTACCATGTATTGGCAAACCAGTTTCATGGGAATTTTAATTCAAAAACCCTCAGTTGTAGGAAAATTATGTCTTTTTTTAGAGATGTAAAATGATGCCTGATTGCATCGCGAGTGCTTAAAGGGTTAAAGTGTCACATAGTAGCGTAGCATAATAAGCATACGCTTTCAAGCATAATTTATTCAAATACAATTAAATAATTTATTTATTCAAATAAAATGTCGATCATAATGCTGAACTAGTTTAGTGGTCAATGTTGTTCAGTCGCCAAATCTGTAAAATTGGGATGCATCTGCTTAACAAAAAATAAAGGCTATTTTTTTCGTTTTTCGCGATTTCAGCTTGAAATGAAAGAAAAAGATCTAAATAACAATTCAGAAGAGCAAAACTTTCACTAAAATTGATGGAGTAGTTAATAGGATGTATCGATTTTTTGTAAAATGTTCAATCGTGAAAAACTTTAAATTGGCATGCATCTGCTTAACACAAATAAAGGTATTTTTCGTCATCTAAAGCTGGCGTTAGCTTCAAATGACGAGAAATAGAGCTTCAAATGAAACCAATTCTAAATGAAGGGCAAGGGTTCCCCAGATTCTTATTGCACTGCAGCACGGCATAGACAGAAAAAAAACCTGATGAAAAGTGAATCACGCTCTGCCCTGAGAGGCAATCTAAAAGGTCAAATAAATCCCTCAGATTGAGAGGACAAAGTAAACACTTACACAACCACTGTTTACCCATTCCCTAAGCGGATTGCTATACACCTTGGATGCACCAGCCATGCTGTGGTTCTGACCAGCGACCGTGTGCTTACTCTTTGCAAGCCATCTGTTTAAATATACTGATTCTGCTGTCCGCAGAAATGGACATCTTTATTCGATCAATTGAACATCGACACTCCCCATAGAGATGGCAGACAGTGTATTGAGCATCTACCACAAATATTTTACCAGTTTCAATGACATTTCATTAGCACCCAACTCTGAGTCTTGTTGGCCTGAATTCCCCACAAAAACACGTACTGTAACCCATGTTTATTCTAAATGAAAACCGTAATGTGATATTTACAACTTGTCACATAGCTTTCAAACCATCAGGCTTTAATGTGGCAAACATGATTGACAATCCATTGTTATATGTTTTTAAAAGAGAAAGATAAAGCGAAAATAAACAATAAATTATCTAGATTAGTAAATATTTTGATTCCAACTGTATGCATTTGAGAAATTTAAAAAAAAGTATTTGAAAACTGAACGCTTTCAGGGTTAAGATAATTTAGCCTGGTAACAAATACTGTCAGTTTTCATTAATTATATAGAAAACAATAAAACGTAAATAAAAATAAAACATAACTTCAGATGAACGTGGCTTTTTTATCGCTTCGAGACCACCATGCTGCTTGCTATATATTCCACACTCCAGCTGGAGTCTTAAGATAATTGCCACCGGGGACACACACCACCCCAGGTGTCGTAACGTGTCAGCTTTGGAAATCTTATGAGAATGGATCTTTTGTAGAAAGTGAGAGTCTGTATTTATATCTCCCTGGGTGACAAAATGGCGACCAGATAATGATTCTCTACTTCCAGGGAATAAAAATACACAAGTACGCTATAACCTCGTGTAAAAGTAGATACACATGTGTGACTGCACAGAATAAAATAGACAAAATGGTGTGACTATCGAGCTATATGTAGATAACGAAATTGGAATATAGCTAAAATATAATTGAAACTCGTTGACTTTACTTACATCTTACTAGAGTCCCAATGACTTGTAAAATTAAATTTTAACCCCCTTGAAGTCGTGTTTTGCTACCGCAATAACAGTGCTTTAATCGGCTAATAAAACAGATTGGAAAGGACTATGGTCGTGCTTAGAGGTGTTATTTTCAATATTTATTGAAATATTCAAATATTTATTCAAATATATATTTGATTAATTATTTAGATATCCATTTAAATATTTTTTTGAAAATTTACTTATTTGCTTGAATATGTGTGTATTTAAATATTTAAATGTTTGAATAAATATTATTTATTTATTTATTTATTTATTTATTTATTTATTTATTTATTTATTTATTTATTTATTTATTTATTTATTTATTTATTTATTTATTTATTTATTTATTTATTTATTTATTTATTTATTTATTTATTTATTTATTTATTTATTTATTTATTTATTTATTTATTTATTTATTTATTTATTTATTTATTTATTTATTTATTTGTTTATTTGTTTGTTTGTTTGTTTGTTTGTTTGTTTGTTTTATTATATACTTATTTATGTATTTATTTATTCCCTCATTCGTGAGGTCATTCTTTATTCATGCTTTCATTCATTTCCAATGCACCACAACCAACAACAGACATGACTAACATCCCTTCTTGGATTCAGCAAGAACATTCTCTTGAACTCGGGGAGGAAATCGATATTAGAAGTGCTACTACTATAATTTTCTCTGACCATTGACCGCTTGGACACCCCTCAACCTGGTGTGTGTTTGTCTCTTGACCTCTGACCTGACCTGACCTGACCTGATTATGGTCACGTTGGCCAAAAATAACCCTTTCAGCGCGGGGACCGTCTTTATATTTCAGAATCTGACGTCTAAAGATGTGAGATTCTGACTTCTACAGACGATCCCCGCACTGAAATAAGTCTACTATTATATTTATAATGGCCGCAGACACATAACGTTCGAACGAAGCACAAGACATTTATGATGATTTCAAATTGAAAATAAATTCCCTTTGGTCTCCATGGCTTATATAATAATATTTCAGCTTTGTTAGGGTTAACCCAGCATAAGGTGAACATTCTATGTTTTCTCATAGAGATCTCTCTGACTCCCGATCACCGATCACGACAAATCACGACACCTCTCAGTTTAACCTTCAAAGCGCTAAAAATGTGTACAAACCATATCACGAAGATTTTTTTTCAATTTGAAATTATCATGTATGTCTTAGTGAGCTCACTCCGCTTTATTTAAATACCCATGTTATGGGTCTGGCTATTATAAAAATTTTAATTCTTCCAGTGCTGGGATCGACTTAAAACGTCAGAATCTTACGTGAATAGACGTCAGATTCTGACGTCTAAAGACGATCCCCGCGTTGTAAGCACCATACCCATGTGTATCTGTATCTGTATATTACGTGGCAGTACGCACTATTGTGCTATCCCGCCACGGATGCTATCGCACCACATTGTGGATTTTCTGGAATCTCGCCGGATGGAAACAACGCGAACCATTGAGGTTCTTTTACGTCCAACTCTAGTTCAGTCAGACGAGCCATCTGATTTACATGGTTCTCTGAGCCCCACGACACGACAGCGCTGCACGCATATCCTAGTGTATACAGCACCTGTGGTCCCAGGCGATCACCCATCCAATTATGGACCGGGACCGGCGTTGCTTATCTTTAGTGATAGAGCCAACACCGATGAGCTAACGCCGTATTCCGTATTGCTGTTGGTTTTATGTCGACAAAGCATAGACATCTCCAAACACCATACATGGACATTTCTAAACACCATTGGCTCATCGTCTACGACGCTGACCCAACATTATGCCAACGCCGAGATGTTTAGGAGCGTAAATATTTATATCTTCTCTAAACTTACATTCTCATTCGGCATTCCGGAGATCTAAACTCTGATCCCATCTTAACATTATCTTTTTCCATTAGGAAAGTTAGGACCAGCTTTAACCCGTGTACTTCTGCATTGTTTCTTTCCATTTTTCGACATTCGAAGCTGGCAATTGCTAAGCTTCTAATGACAAAAAAATATTACTATTTATGGAAAAAGGTCCTATTTCAAATCGAAGAAAATGAATAACAGGACTTCTCCGACAAATTATTTTAACAACTTCAGTGGTATTTTATTCGGATTGAAACTTGTACATCAATAGTTTTTTTAACATCTGCCCAGTTCTCTACACCAATAGTTTGTTTGATTTCTGTATAGGATAAAGCCCGAGGAGCTCTACATTCTTAGCCATTGAAAAGGCCGTGGCCGAAGGCCGAGACCTTTTCCGTGGCTAAGAATGTAGAGCTTTAAGGGTTTTAACTGCCTTAAAACACATCTGACCATAATGAAGATCCCTCATAATCAACAGCTCGGTCACACCTGACTGATTATAATAACCATAGGCTTACCATGATAATTAGTCTGTACTTGATCAACAATAACTCTCCATCCCCGGCTTAGAATGTAGTGGTCGGACAAAGGAAATAATGTAGTGGTGTGTTTTAAGCTCAGTTCGGTTTGGCTATGGCCAGAATTGAGCTGAGTACATGTTGAAATGAAATGAAATGAATCGGGCTTTAGGCCACCTTTGTGCACATATAGGCTAAACTGGGCCAGGAGAACCTCCTGAGGATGGTGAGATGATTGAGATGACACTGTCCTCCAGACACAGGATTCGAAATTCGAGCCCTGGCGGTCTGAGGCCGAGTACGCTACCTTTCGGTCACGGAGGCTCCCCACAATACTAACTTTCACACGTGGATGGGGAAGAAACAATTTTGTTTCTTTCAAACCGCCGAGACCGGGAACCGAACCCCGGACTCTGGCGTGAAAGGCAGCGGTGCTAACCACTACCCTAGGGCCCCGCCCAAAGAGCACATGTTGAAACAGCTATTGTATGATGTCAGACACAAATCACTACAGTTTGGTAGGTGTGCAGCTTAGACGTCAATCTGTTCACACTATGGTGTATTCGGAGGGTATAGACATTGGTGGAACGCTGTGCCAACGCTGCCAGCGCTGGCACAGCATTACACCAATGTTGAGAGCCGACAGGGGACTATGCCGCACTGGGAGGATTGTATGGGCTTATGTCTGAGAGCTCTCCCAGATTGGCGAGGGCCTTTTCCGTGCCTCGGCCGCTGATTTAAGACCATTAGCCCGGGGTGGAGGAGACGACATATAAACAGTAGCGGCTCTAATACCATACCAGGACGGAGATCCTGCTCTAGTGGGTTTAGGTTACCATCTGTCCTGCCGAAGTGTAGAAATAATCAGACATTTTTTTTGAGGTATTTTATTGGCAATATGCAATAAGGTTCATAGATGCGCCTAATTTCCTAGGGGTTTTAGAAAGAAACTTTTATTGAAACTATTTTAATAATAGCAATATTTGTTTACATTTTCATCACTGAAATCAAGTACTATTTTAATAATGACAATATTTTTTTTCAGTTATCTCTCACTTCATGTCATATTAATTAAATATTGTGTGGAGTGTTCGTGACCGAGAGGCAGCGTGCACGAATTCAGACCGCCAGGGCTCGAATTTCGAAGCTGTCTGGAAGGCAGTGTCATCTCATTCATCACGCTATGTGTTGGCAGAGTGATGGTTGTTTTGAATGCATGCCCTCTAAATGTAGTTAACCCTTTGACTTCCAGGCCGGGGTGCATGCCAGGATCCAGATATACTGGTGTAGGAGTTTTATTTTCCGTCATTTGAAGCTGGAATTGCTAACGCAATTTCCAGCTTCAAATGACGAAAAATACATAAATGTAGTATATATTTGACGAAAATTTGTGTCATTTTATGGTTACGTTCATTGACGAATGACGACGGAAATTTCCGTCATGTATGGTAGTGAAAAGGTTAATGTTATGTTAGTGTTAACAATTACTACATTTCATGTTTTTTTTAAATTTCAGGTGAGTTGGTTTCTGTTTTTCCCGCTAAATTAGTTTGTCGCTGTTGGTGAGTACTATCAAAGCATTATTCTCTACTCCATAACCATTTCAAACAACCCTTGCGCTGCTACAGCCGCATTACATACATTTTCAAACAAAATAAATTTTAATTGTGATTGATAAAGTTGTTTTTTCACGGATGCTTCGTTTGTCAAATAATTCATTCATTCGTGTTTTAATAATTTTGCCATAAATAAATCTATTTTTTGTCAATGAAGCTGGAAATTGCGTTAGCAATTCCAGCTTTAAATGAATGAAAAACCAAATAAAATATAATTGAGATTGATAAAATTGTTTTTCATACGAACTCCGTTTGTCAAATAATGTATTCATTTATGTAAATTTTTCATAGATCAACATTTTTCATGTCATTTGAAGCTAGAAATTGCGTTAGCAATTACAGCTTTAAATGAATGAAAAACCAAATAAAATATAATTGAGATTGATAAAATAGTTTTTCATAGAAACTCCGTTTGTGAAATAATTCATTTATCGGTGTGTTAATGTTTCATATTAAATAACATAGTCTCCGTCATTTAAAGCTGAAATTGCGTACGCAATTCCAGCTTTAAATAACGAAAAACAGAAACAAGCAATGCAGCAGCGTAAGGATTGAGCTGTAGCTTTGGTAGATGTATCGTCGTGATATATTTTCCTAGTCCGTGATTACAGACTCTCTATGCGATACAGAGACTGTAATCATTGCCATTCGTAAACATTGTGCCCCCAAAATCCTATGCGTGGACGATCGATTACTGCCTCATGGTTTCATCAATTATTTTTATACTATTTTATAATGACAGATTTACATCTCATTCAAATATTGCCTCAACGTGAAGATTTGAACCTCTGTCTTTATATGTGAATTTATCATTTGAATAGGGTTACCCTCACATTTTTCATGAAATTGTTGGTCCCAGCGCAAACTGGCTACCAGCATACACAAACGCAGCTTTTTTCTGATGTCCAGCTCTGACCTCAAACCATGCGTTTCGCGTCAAACTCGAGCTGTATTTTCTGCTCGTCTCTGTGTGCGTTACTGGCATTTGACAAGTGCGTTTTAGGTTCTGCTTAAAGCAAGATGAGGGTGACATTAACGCCCAGAACACTGATGTCGACTACAGTAACCTTTGGATTTTTACGAGTCATGATTTTTTTTTAATATGAAATTTGACTCAAATCTGTGATACCAGCAAATGTCACATAACAAAGTAGATTTGAGTCACTTGAAGTTGTGAATCGCGGTAGCGAGACAAAGCTTCAAGTGATTGGAAATTGAAATGCATACCTCAGAGGTCCAGGGGTTAGGTCGCAAATTGGACTAGTTACAAGGAAGGCATGTCGAGGAGCTATCATCCCAGCAAACACAAGACATTGAGCCATTGTTGGTTCAATGTTGTTCCACCGTCTACGATGCTGGCCCAACATTGAACCAACATTGGCTCGATGTCTCGTATTTGCTGGGATAATTATGACGTTCTATCGTTCAAATGCAAACAACAGTAACTGCTCACTGGAAACATCGGCAGCTACTGCTGTTTGCCTAAACATGGCATTATTAGCTGTAAATGTGCGATATAGAATTCTGTATTGATTATTAGAACACTTCTGCACGACGTTTTATATTACTTGTATTAGTTGAAGCCAGGAAGAGCGCTGGCAATTCCATCCTGGAATCATTGACAAATACCAACAGAATAAACGAAGATTCGAAATTGTCATTTCGAAGGAGAAACTTGGATCGATAACAATCTGGATGATTATAACCTGATACCACTTTCAGCGCAGGGTCTTTTGACGTCTACCCAGCAAACACGACACGTTAAAACAATGATGTTTTAATGTTGGCTCAACGTCTGCGACGCTGGCCCAACATTAGAACTTCAGCCATTTAAGAGTTAAAGCTAGAAATAGCGGTAGCAATGCTTTCTTGGATTTATTGACAAATACCAACAAAATAAACGAGGATTTGAAATTGTGACTCTGGAGGAGAGATTTGGATCTATAACAATCTGGATGATTATATGCTGTTAACACTTTCAAACCTTAATCTGACATTGACATTTTCATCCACAACAAGTCGCAAATTGCTATCGCCATTCTCCCACCAGGTCGTATCACTGCGTCCCCCACCCCAACGGATACTCATTGAATGCCAACACTAATGACAGAACGGACCAGGTTCAGAAGATGTGCTTTAGAAGCCTTCTAAAAGATAATCACCCCTCTGCTTCAGTCTTCACTACGTTGTGTGTTTTCAGTCAATTAATAAAAACAACCTGACAACAACTGACAGATCAGTTGAGAAATGGCAAATCTGCTACATAATTCAGATGGGAGGCAATTTATTGTTTGATGACTGGAGAGTCGTGTGGTTGAACCATCAGATAAATCATCACGGCGGCTTCTCCGTCCCTCTACACAACGTCTGGTACAATCTCGTAGAAATTGTAGAAAAATGTCGATGGCCAATCAATATAGACCCCTCGACACAGATTTTTCAATAGCTGTACTTATAGAATTAATGCTCTAACTCCTTCATGATTCTTTCAGCGCGGGAGCCGACTTAGACGTCAGAATCTGACGTCTAAAACGTCAGATTCTGACGTCTAAAGTTGATTTCCGCCCTGAAAGAGTGAGCATCTTAATGGTCGTAGACCCATGATATATATATCTGTATGCATACTACGGCATCGTTGATCGGCTCATCACAGCACAAGTCACCACCATATCTGTATACACAACGAAGCGGAAAGACCTAGCATTTATGATGATTCCAAATGGAAAAAAAACCCTTTGGTTTTCATAGTTTATGCAAAGTATTTCGGCGTAGTAAGCTGTTGTTTTTGTTATACTGTGTGGTAACAAACAACCAAATAAGCATAAAGGTTCATACCCAGCAAACATGAGACGTTGAGGCAGTGTTATTTTAATGTTGGGCCCGGGTCGTAGACGGTGGCCCAACATTAAAACAACATTGGGTCAATGTCTCGTTTTTGCTTGGTATATGCTGCCGGCAAAAGCACACAGCAGAGACTGCTTACCTGTAAATAAGCATTATACTGCTGCAGTATACATCTCTAGCCTTTTAGACAAACTCATAACTCCTTGACAGATGCAATAAAAAACTCATAAAGCATCTAAATCATGAGTAAATTTATTTTTAATATTAATATTAGCAAAATATAATATCTTATACTAACATTGAAAAGAAACTATGATTTGTATCAATATTAAAAGTTGGTATGCACAAAATTCTCAACAAACGTTTAACAAACCATATTATACATGTACATATGCATACACAGTGCGTATGTTTGCATAGATGTGTAAGTATTTTATTTTATTTGTGCACACATGTATATTATTTACTTTAATAATTTGACAGCGAGCGACTGTAAGGTGTTAATGGCCGTATCCTGACATTATTATTGTATTTATAATTTGGTACATTTGTTGGTGAGTCAGATGACTTTACTGAACTGAGCCGTTGTTTTTCACCTCAGTCAGCGTGTGGGTGCTGTCCAGTCAGGAGAGAATATGTTGTGGGTGTAAAGATCTCGCCATTTGCTTCTATAATATATAATGTATGGATCCATGCATGTAGAAGCACCACCATTTACACGCAGCAGAACACTTAAACACGATCAAAGGCCAGACCGTCTCCTTTTCACCCTTACAACCCTGAAATATTTTTGTGTGAACCATGGAGAAAAAAGGGTTTTTTAATTTGAAATTGTCATAAAAGTGTTAGTTAGCTCTTTCCGTTTCATTTGAATACCTGTTTTTAGTCTACAGCCATTATATATAGTATAATTCTGTCAGTGGGGTGATTGACGTCAGATTCTGATTCTAAAGTTGGTTCCCGCACTGAATGGGTTCAAATACTTGTTTTATTATGTATGTAACGATGCTGTTTATGATGAAAGCCGCTTTGCTGTTTTGTTTTGTATATGGACGGTTCTGACACCATTGACCTGCACATGCTCATAGGACGAGCGATCCCTATCCTCTTGACACCAATCATGACTATTTTTTTATCCGCACATTCTTTCATTCACGTCTGGTCGTGATGATGTAGTGGTTTGAGCTCATACCTCGATACTGAAACAGGAGATTGCAGGTTCGAGCTCCATCCCTGCCACTTAACCGGACATATAACAGATCGATGCAAAACGGTTCTACTGAATTCCGTCTCATTTGTTCTCGCACTGATGCTGTTGGCTTTCACTACGAGACGTATGGTGAGATTATATACATACGGCATCGCTGGGAAGGCGAGATGAGCGACGAGTGCTGAGATGAACCCATCTCGCTGTACCCAACGATGCAGTAAGTATTTTCTCATACAAATATCTATATGATATCAAACTGAGCAGTGAATCGATTTGGAGAGAGTGCGAGATGAGCTCGCATCACAACACACTACAATTAGTCCTCCCGAAAGGCTCGGGCCTGATGTAGTGACTTGTGCTGAGATGAGCCAATGTCGCCTTCCCAACGATGCAGTACGCATATAATGTTGGGGCAGTGTTTCATTGTACAACAAAATATTAATTCATTCATTCGCTAAATCTTGTATTCATTCTAAGGTTATTCCTTACTATATTTGCACTCTCTCTTTTTCATAAAAGATGGGTTTTCATGCACTATATCGTGCTGCTGCTCATCCTGGTATGATGTAAGACGTACACTCTATACATCATACCAGGCTGACCAGTAGCATATGCGCAGTAACAACAGCTTCCCAATAACAGAGCTACGAGCGTTATTCAGATTCAATGAATGAAGGCTGTTCGATCGGTATTAGGACTAGAGGTGCCGTATTTGATGGCTGTTCGGCCCGAAGGTTAGGAATATGTGTCGGATTTGACGTTTGTTCGGCCCAAAGGTTATGCCAGTGATTTCCATACCCCCCCTCCTTCAAAATAGTCGCCGTAATCACCCTAACCCACAACAAAAGCACGCCAGTTGAATTTTCTTTAACTCAAGAATAAAAGATGAAATCCGCAAATAGAGCTGGCAGGGATCCGCATACCATTATTGACTATACTAATATCAGGCCGTACGGTACCATATCGTACACTGCCCGCCGTAGACTCATATCCATTTCTTTTTACATTTTATTTATTTATTATGCATTATTGGTGTAGGAGGATTAATACCTGACCCCCCATCCCCCTCCCCCGCCGCTCTATAATGTAGTCATCGTGTTTAGCGTTGTCATTGTCATCTGCTATTTGATACACCTACCCAATGGTGGCTTAACGTTGGGTCAGCGTCGTAGACGATAGCCCAACACTAAACCATTATTGGGCCAATGCCTCGTGTTTGCTACCTGGACCCAGCAGTATGGATGTAACCTGTCGTATGGTTCTGTCAGAGGAAATTAAGACGTTATTGTCTGCATCCACAATGGCTACATGTGGATGGCTAGAATAGGTCAAGGCAAACATGCCTCAAGCTAAACGTAATATTTGATACTAGACTTACAGTAAACGATATGATGTTTTGCTTTCAGTAGGATCACACCCTGTAACCACCATGGTCCTGATAGCTATATGATACATTTGCAAATTTTGCTGTTTAAACACTGATTTATTTCCCAAATTACAGTGATTTTATCAAAAAATTAAACAGATAAATAAGGACTCCTGTCGAGTTTAGGGTCTAAAGGTAAAGGTGCAGGTTTATAGTCTGATATCAAGTCTGAAGACCTATTATCGGACTTTACATTTTACCCCCTGGTCACTTGACCTGTTCATTCGTGTGCCATTTCAATTCCCCGGGAGCATACAGGCCTGCAGCCATTTCGGCGCATTGAACATATGATACACATTTCCATCTCTCTCCTACCAGGTACTCATATTCACCTGAGTCAAGTGAAGCATTTGTGGATAAAGTATCTTGCCCAAGGACACAACATCTTAACAATGTCCCAAGATTAAGAGGGGAAAAACATGATATCTCTGAAAATCCTGCACCAAGCGAGATTCGAAGCGAGGTGGCACATACCACTCTTTAATACGATGCAAGGCGACAATACTATCACGATCATGTCAGCTATCGATGTCACATAATTAAGCAATGTCATCTTCAAATGAATGAGTGTATCATTGGGTATCAGCAGATGGTGTGGGATACAATTCAGCTCACAAAACCAAATTATGATCACTAGTGTCAGGTGTATATATAACGACCGTCATTGCAGTTTTTTATCTCTGGGTTTAGTCGATCCCATACCATAATAGTCAGCTGTGACCCATCAAACATGAGACTGACCCAATGTTGGTTAATGCTATACCACTGTCTGCGACGCTTGCCCCACATTAATCAACGTAGACCCATACCATAGGTATTCAAATGTAGCGAAAACATCTAACTAAGACATTTTTGATGATTTCAATTAAAATTAACCCTTTCATTGTCTCCAAAGTTGGTATAAAAATATACCAGTGCTTCAAGGGTGAAGAGTCTGCTACAGAGGTAGCCTGGTGACGGGGCAGGTGGATTCTGGCCACGTGTTATTCAACGAGAGGAAATAGATGTGGCGGAGTCAGAAATCAATGTCAATTACCATGATTATAAGGCCGCTATCCATGTACTACGGACAGTAAATCATTAGCCTATGTCGATCACCGCTCCGTATTATAGATCATGCAGAAGCTAAGGACGCACATTTTGATAGCTTGGGGGCGGTAGTTTGAACAATTGTTTTTTAATTTTAGGTGGGGGGGTCGGCTGTGAAATGAAAGTAATTTGTTGAAATATTATTGAGCGAAGAAATGTTGATACGTTTCTTGAAGAAAATAATGTAATTTTTTTGTAGTTTAACATGTTTGCTTAACCCTTTGCGTGCTGATCACGACTTTCATCGTTTTTAATCCGTTTTATTATCCGACTAAATCACTGTTAGTGGGAATGAAATGAGTGTTTTATATATCAAGATTTGCAAATGTTTTGAGTCAAAATAAACACATATGTTTTATTTTCAGCCACTGGAAGTTGTGGGTCGCGGTAGCGAGACACAACTTCAAGTGGGTGAAAATTTAAATGATTTAATTTAGTAAGATAGGGATAAGAGTTGTGTTGTTTTCTATGCCATAGTCTATCACGTTTATTTCACGATCAGAATACGTTGTATGACAAATGATAATACACATAGAACAAAAGTTAAAGTAC
Source organism: Flabesymbios commensalis (assembly GCA_964017125.1). Classification (NCBI taxonomy): domain Eukaryota; kingdom Metazoa; phylum Annelida; class Polychaeta; order Terebellida; family Flabelligeridae; genus Flabesymbios; species Flabesymbios commensalis. The sequence continues at coordinate 8,245,081 of OZ024905.1, forward strand.
ATTTCAATATGTACTATCAGGCCACTGGATTTTATTTCTCTGTTTTAGATCAGAAAAAATCCAAAATCTAATCAGGGAGGGCGGTAAAAAAACACATTTTGGAAAAAAAAACATTCCACCTATTTTCGAAAAAGTTAATGAGGGCGACCAAATAAAAAAAACATTGAACAAATTTCTGGAAAAATTAATGAGGGCGACGAAATAAAAAAACTTTTGACCTATTTTAAATAAAGGGTATGAGAGCGACGAAAAAAACAAGCAAAAAAACATAGCTGAAAAAAAAGTTTATTTCCTGAAATGAACTTGTTTTTTTTCGGGATGTTTTTTTCTCTACCAAAATAAAATGTTTTTTTTCGAAAATCGGCAACAATTCAATGACACGCTGGGAAAAAAAAAACATGTTTTTTTTGGTAATGCGCTGCCTAAATCTAATGGGCGCGCTCATCTAAAACATACAAAAAAAAAACATAGTGGCCGACTATTAGGTCTACATCTAGTAAAAAATAAACAAAGGAGTTCATTTTCATCGTTGGCATCAAAAATTTCTATAAACACTGATAAACGCATGACAGAAGTAAGACGTTAGACGCACCCACCTAAATAGATTACCAAATGGTCGATGAGGGATTAGCATTATAGATCATACACACGGTGTACACATCAATGTCACTGACAATATAGATCATTCCCAGAAAACAATACATGTCCACGTAATGATGGCTCAATGTCGGGCTAATGTCTGCAACGCTGGGCCAATGTTGGAACACTGTTTTCTGGGATGAACTCTCCCGATGACGGATTAGCATTATAGATCATACAAACTTTACACATAATCCGCTACAAGGTCTTCCCACAGTGGACTATTGCTTCTTAAAATACACCTGTCACATCAACTTATTGTTAATAAGGCATAAGAATCGCTTCTACAAATTTACAGTTTTCTTATATTTCAGGAAAGTTATTATTCATACGTTGGCAACTATATAGAATTTCAGCCACGCTTACTGAAATATGGGTTGTCTCTCAGTTTTGAAGATTAGTATGTGCATTTTATTACAAGATAGAACTCAATTACGATGGATTTGTAGATAAGAATTAAATCGTACATTCATCTATCTGAATATACTCTTAAATTCTATATAAATATATTCGTACATTCATCTATCTGAATTTACTTGCACATTCATCCATATGAATATACTCGTATATTCATCTATCTGAATATACTTGTACATTCGTCTTTCTGGATGTACTTGTACATACGTCTATCTGAACATACATCTACATTCGTCTATGTGAATTTACCTGTACTTTCGTCTATCTGGATATACTTGCACATTCGTCTGTCTGAATATACGTGTACACTCGTCTATCTGAATAAACTTGTACATTCGTCTATGTGAATATACTTTACATTCATCTATGTGAATATACTTGTACATTCGTCTATATGAATATACTCGTATATTTTCAGATCTGAATATGCTCGTACTGGTATATTCGTACATCTGAAAATACTTGTGCATTCGTCTGAATATAGGCGTACATTCGTAGATTTGAATGACAAACATTTATTTTTATTAAGACATATTTATACAGGGTGGACATTATTAGCAGTCAGGCTATTTCTCATATGTGCCATGTATAGTGATTTTGTTATATAAAAACTAACAGTCAATTATATAATATATAATACAGATGAAATATATAATAGGCCTACAGATGAAAAAGTTTAAAGGTAAAACATATAACATAGAAATATTGCCAGCGCCAAAACAGATAAAAACTAAAATATCATTATGAATAGTAAGCATGGTAAGTAAAACACACTCTGGAAAGCGTAACAACCTACAAAATAACTACAAGTAGAACACTTTTTAAAACATGTAGGGTTCTACGTACATAAATGTTCGGTTCTTTTAGTTCATTAAATGGAATATTGTCAGGTGTGCAACCTTCTTGAAGACGTCTATACACGGATGCAGCAAGAGAAGAGCTGACATGACATGGCCCGCATGTGTATCATTCTAACTCTACATAAACCTTCCCATGTATTACTGCATTTATCACATACATATAGACGATGTAACCCCAGCATGGATGTAGTTTATTATCAATAGTTTACAGTCATCGTCATCAGGTCATTAGAAACGCATAATGGTGTAAGCGGGTTTTATCCGTGACACAAATCCTGGTCACGGCACCAATGTAAACGGGTTTATGCGTAGACACAATCCTGGTCATACGCCAATGTAACAAGTGATATACGTTGACACGCTATCGTCGCGTGTCCAAATGCTCTGGCACGGCAAACACAACACGCGTGGATAAAATACTGAAGTCTTGAATATATATAAAATATATATTAAGCATAAATGGTTCAATTTTCTCAGTACATAGTTGTTAGTACTTTCTAGCTCGTTGTGTACTTTGTTGATAATTTTGCTGTTGCTTCAGTGATCTACAAGATGTTAGATACCGAAGCAACTCCCACTAAACTTAGCCAAACCCAAACGTCTCTGTTAGAATACTCCCAATTTCTCTCTGAATTTCCTCTCCGAATTTCCTCTCGAAAGGTGTGCGGGCCTTCCTTTATAGTCGATTCCGACGGGTGTGGCCATTTCCGGTGGTGCAATGCCGCCTCCACCAATCAGGATCCTTACTTTGATATACATTGACATTCCTGGGCTGTTTCCCAGAACCAATCCGCACAGGCCTTCAGAATGGGTCCTCCTGTGTGACAATTAGTACTTGTCGCAGTACCGTCTCCACCAGGTGGTTCTCATGTAAACAGCCCAGGACAGAATGTTTATTCCACCCTTTAATTACAGAAACCCCAATTTAGACACCTTTTAGTTAACATTGTTACAATGGGTTATAGTGCATTGAATTATCACTTTGTATTTGTCGTCATTTTAAGCTCGAATTGCTGACGCAAATTCCAGCCTTAAATGACGAAAAATATGTGGGATAGTTATATAAATAGATAACTCCCAATCTGTAATTTGGTGAACGGATCACCAACCATTACTATTGTGTAACCAGTTGCAGGTTGTTTATTTAGTATGAAATGTCCTTGATAATGAAACCACATATAGGCTTACAGGTGTATTTCAAAACCGATTCGTAATAGGTCTACGTTGAATTTATATACTGTAGATCTGGTAATTTTGGCGTGTTCAGATTTTCGCAAATTTGCGATTTTGGAACTTTCCGTGTAGTCTAGAATTCGCGAATTATCAATTGCGATAATAGTAGCGCTATTATAATAATACTTTTCGCGAGATTCTTGAATTTGTCCTCCTCGCGAAATTTGCGAAAATTCAAACCTCGCGAATATAATCAGATCTACAGTATATATACGTACAAGTGTCATATTTATGTGTTGAATTTATATCGCTGTATGAAATAAAGTACTAGCGTTAGCCATATGTATGTGTCTGTAGAGTAGGGGCCTAGCTTGTGTAGTGGTTAGCGGGCGTCTGTCACGTCTGAGCTCGAGGGGTTCGTCCCTTGTTCTAGTATTCAGGTTTTAACCCTTAGAGCACTGACATATTTTTTTGTAAACCATGGAAACCAAAGGTTTTTTTTCAAATTTAAATCATCATAAATGTCTTATTTATCTCTTTCCGCCTCATTTGAATAACTATGTAAAGGTCTCCGGCCATTCTTAACATTTTACTCTTTCAGTGCAAGGATCGATTTTAGACGTCAGAATATGACGTCAATAAACGTCAGATTTTGTCGTCTATGTAAGTCAGATTCTGACGTCTGAAGTCGGTGCCTGCGCTGAAAGGGGCAAAAATGTGGTTATTCTTAGTTTACTCGTAAATAGTCCGTATTTTGGGGAGATACCGTATATTTCAAATAAAATATTGTATGTAAAAAAACACCATTGTCAAGATGTATCAACAATAGCACTGGCAAAGGCAAGATCACTAGTATTAACCTTTTCGGTGCGGGAATCAATTTTAGACATCAGGATCCGGAGTCTGTATCAGAGTGTGACGTCTAAAAACGATCCCCGCGCAGAAAAAGTTAACTATTTATAATGGCCACAGATCCGTAGTTATTCAAATGGAGCGGAAAAAGCTATCGGTGACATTTATATCGATTTCAAAATGAAAAACCTCTTTGGTTTCAGTGATTTATATACAAATAGTCCAGCGCTCTAGAGGCTAAATCATCCCATTCAAACAATAATAATTGATGAGTTACACATATAACAACATACATTATATCAGACATCATAATTATCAGCCATCACACTGCCTTATATAACATGACCCGCATCTGTTTACCTTCAATATCTACGAGAAAATATAATTTATTACATTATATCATCATATTCCCTACCTTATACAAGATGACCCTCATGTGTTTAACTTCAATATCTACATCCAAATATAGTGTATTACATTATAAGTTATAGTCGTTTAATTATAACAGTACCGTATGTGTAGATTCCGTCATATTTCACTGTCGCCCATAGTTATGATCATTGCCACATCAACCCACATCTTATTTATTTTTTCACCCACATGAAGTTATACCTCGCTACCGCGACCCACAACTTCAAGTGAGTGAACATTACTAATATTTGTCTAACTTGAAACCAAGCATGTTAAGGTTTTTATCCAATAACAACCTCTTTAACATTTAGTTTGAGACACAACTTGAAATATATATACAAAGATTAATTGGGTACATAATTTCTGGTCACAATAGACATACTTGTTTATGTATTCGCTTCTTACACAATCATATGCTTGTTTTTAGTCGATCGAATTACTTGTTTTTGAATGAATTTTTTTCGGCCTGTTTTATTTCCTACACGATGATGTTTACTCCATTAGTATCATAGCAAAGCGTAGTCTGAGTTAAGGTTATTATTATGTGACCTTTTGATCCATTCAGGCAATAACGCTGATTGGCTCTGGTGTTTTTTTGGCTGAATGACCTTTGTTTTTGTGAATGTTAGCTTTACTGTATATTTGTCTGAAGTCTGCATTAGCAGAATTACATGCCATGGCATATGACCTCTCTGTTACCTTCGACCTGTACAGTATGCGCGCCCGTGACCTTTGTGTCCTTGACTTGTTAGGTTAATCACAGGAAATGACTAATGGTGTTTACTGCGAGGCGGAGAGACGGCGACACAACCTGTAATCACAGGAACAACTGAATGAATAAATGAATAAATGAATGTATGGATTAATCAATGAATGAATGAATAAATAGATGAATAAATGAATGTATGGACGATCGAGCTAAATGAATGGATAAATCAATGAATGAATCAATGAATGAATGGATGGACGATCAAACAAATGACTGAATGAATGAATGAATTAATAAATCAATTGATCAATCATTCAAATTAATAAATGAATGAGTGAATAAATAAATAAATAATTAAATAAATAAATAAATAAATAAATGATAAATAAATAAATAAATAAATAAATGAATAAATGAATAAATGAATGAATGAATGAATGAATAAATAAATAAATGAATGAATGAATGAATGAATGAATGAATGAATGAATGAATGAATGAATTGGTGGATAGATGGATATAGATGGAAGGATGGATAAATTGATAAATGAAGGAAAATGAAAAATATTGGAAAACGTGAGATCTCTGGAAAAACTTTTTCGCGATATCTCAGCGGATAAATGCGTGATCTGGGTGGAAAACGACATTTTCTCATTGTGATCACCGCACCATATATATACAAAGATGCTTCGGTGCTCATAATGAGAAAACCCGCCTGAATGACCAATAACACAGGGCGAGATTAGTAAGGTATTGCAAGATGCTATTCAAGTGAGTGCCTTCACAAATACGGGATTACCAGCATATAAAATGTGCCGGTCTTTTTTGGAGGTAATGTCGCTGTAAACGAGATTCATACATGGCGTTCTCAAGCCCCATAATCAGGTGTAAAGCTTAGCATGCTATAGGGGATGCATCCATAACCTGGTGTAGAGCCATTCTCATTAATCAGATCCACTATCCTGAGAAGGAGGCTGGTGTAGAGCTTACCCTGTTACAGTACTCACTCACACATGTAATGTCCAGATCCACATCGTTTGGCTGATTACACAGATATAACAGCACTGTGATCCTACATGTATGGGAGTTTTACCCTTTAAGCGCTGAAATACTTTTATACAAGCCATAGAGACCAAAGTATTTTTTATCAATCGGAAATAATCATAATCTTAGTTAGCTCTTTCCGCTTCATTTGAATACTTATGTTATGGGTCTACGGCCATTATAAATAGTTTTACTTTGACAGTGCGGGGACCAGCTTTCGACGTCAGAATCTGACGCCCACAGACGTCAGATTCTGACGTCTAAAGTCGGTCCCCGCGCTGTGAGGGTTAACTCCTAGAGAATGGATGTCAACTATAGTCAACTTTATCCAGTTCTAATAGTGAATATTGCTTTACGTCGCTTTTTGTACAGTCATGGCAATATCGCGACAGAAGGAAGGAAGCCCGAAGTCAGGACTGTACCCTACTCTTATCGAATGACTCCAAGGGTTCTTTATAGTGCATATAACCATAGACAGTACTGCACACGCCAGGCCTTTGAACAGTTTGGAGCACTGTATGTGCACAACTTCGATGCAGTAACCCTAGCTACAATCAGCTACACTGGGGCCGGCATCTGTTTCTAGTAGCACTTTTAATTATATACCCAATAATTAAAAGGGCGGTGCATATAATTATGTCTCAATCCTTCAATCACTAAATTATAGAATTTAAATTTTCACCGACTTTAAGTTGTGTCTCGCTACCGCGACCCACAACTTAAAGTTGGTGAAAATTACTCATGTTCAGTTAATTTGAAACATTGGGAAATGTTGATGCTTAAACAAAGTTTCATTCTCGATAACAGTTATTTTGTCGGTTAATACAAATGATTTAGCAGTGAACCAGTTTAATGTGTGACTACTTGTGACTAAAATAATAAATTTGTGACTAAAATTCTCAAAGATCGATTTTATTGCATATATCAATGATTTTATTGACTAAACAGATTAAAAACGACGATATTCGCGCTTAGCGGTGAAAGACCCTTTCAAGTCTGAAGCTAAAATTCAACCCTTTATTCGCCGGACCCAATTATATTCGTGTTATTTTTCATTGTTTTATTGGCACATCGGATAACAGCTTTTGAACATGGTGAAGATAAAACGTGACGTCAATCAACAATTTCGAATCCTGCGTCTGGAGGGTAGTGTCATCTCGTTCATCTAACCATCCTCAGGAGGTTTTCATGGCCCAGTTCAGCCTATATGTGCACAAAGGTGGCCTAAAACCCCATTCATTTCATGTCATAAATTATACACGACAGATTAACTACATGTACTCAAATATACTCACTCAAGTTTCGCGAAATTTTCTGGATGGTCGCCGCATTACTAGAAAATGGCGTTAAAACATCACATCATGGTCAATATGCCCGGCAAACACGACACATTGACCCGATTCCGGTTTAATGCTGGCCCATCATCTTCGACGCTGGCCCAACGTTAAGCCGGACTCGGGTCAACGTGTTCGTGTTTGCTGGGTGAATGCATGTATATTCGGGGCTTGTTTTCTGATAAATCTCCACTTGACGGTGTACAGGTGTAGTGCTAGGTTTGACGGCCTGGATAATTCGTGTGTACGGAGCGTTTTTATTTTCCCACGCTTCGCCACATTCTGCCAGTAGTAACGTGTAACTCTAAACAGGTATTTTTCGGATGGAATCCTCAAATCTCTCAGGCAAGATGGGAACATGGAGTTACCGATAACTCCAGCTTCAAAGACGAAAAACAGAAAGTTAAATTGAAGGGACTGGCCCACGCTAAAATCATCAAAAAATCGGTGATTTTATTTTGGGTTCTTAATATGACCATATGATGTAACCATGTACATAGACTAGAACTGAATTTTTTTATAATTTTTGTGCTGCGAATTCACCAGTTAGGCTAGATATAGAGACGAAATTCCTGATTTCTAATTATTGACAACCATGTCAAAAATAGGAAATGTGGGAATGTTTACAAGATGTACACTTGGTTCGGTCTGTTGTGCGCAGCGGCCAGGCAGAGTGCACTGGTATAATGTATAAACGTAGGTTCTCATAAGCAACCACCAGGCGAAGTATAATACAACTTTATTACATAGCTTTCAAACTCAGGCTTTAATGTGGCATTTGTAAGATGACATCAAGACCATTTCAAGGTCATTTCATGGTCAAATAAGCTGATTTGTTTATTGTATGAAAATCCAATTATTGTGAAATTGAGTGGCTATTGAGGATTCGCATATTGGGAAGTTTGGAAAATTCTTGACGCTCCATTTTTATATGTTTTTTAAACGAAAAAAGATGAAGCGGAAATGATCTTTAAATTATCTAGACTAGTAAATATTTTGAGAAAAACTGTATGCATTTAAGAAATTAAAAAAAATGTAATTTAAAACTAAGCGCTTTCAGGGTTAGGATCATTTTGCTAACATCCCTTCTTGAATTCAGGGAATTTCTTTGAACTCAGGGGGGAAATCGATATTAGGAGTGTTACTACTATCATTTCCTCTGACAATTGACCACTTAGACACCTCTCGCCCTTGTCTTTTGACCTCTGACCTGATCTGTTTGTGTAGACGACGCCTTTGACGCTGGGCCACCATCACCCCAGCATTGGGCGAACATACCTATTTCTCGTTCAGCTATATCTGATTCCCGGTCACCGATCACGACATATCACAGATTCCTCCTAACACTATACACATTGCCTTATGTTGGGCCGGCGTCGCAGTCTTTAAAACACACCACTACATTATTTTCTTTGTCCGAACACTACATTCTAAGCCTGGAATGGAGAGTTATTGTTGACCTAGTACAGACCAATTATCATGGTAGGCCAATGGTGCAATGCTCAGTCAGGTGTGGCCGAGCTGATTATGATTATGATCCTCATTGTGACCGGATGTGTTTTAAGTCAGTTAAAACTCTCGGAGCTCTACATTCTTAGCTGTGAAAAAGGCCTCGGCCTTCGGCCTCGGTCTTTTCCACAGCTAAGAATGTAGAGCTCCTCGGGCTTTATCCTATACGTAAACCAACAATGGCCACAATGAGCTCCAAACAAACACACGATATACTGATCCAATGCTGGTTGAGAGACGGTCGACAGTCTGCCACGTTGGCCCGGTATTAGGCCGACAGCGAAGTCACATCTGGGGTGTTTAGGAGCGTAAAGAGATATATCGCTTCTAAAGCTCAGATTCTTATTTGGCCTTCTTGAGATCTAAACACAGATCCTCTTACCATTAGGAAAGTTATGACCAGCTTTAACCCGTGTACTGCTGGATTGTCTGTATATATTTGTCATTCATTCAACCCTTTGAACCCTCACGATGCATTAAAGCATCATTTTGCATCCCTGAAAACAGACTTCATTCTCCTACAACTAGGGGTTTTAGAATGAAAATTCCCATGAAACTGTTTTACCAATACATGACAATTTTCTTTAATTTTCAAATCACATCAAGTCATCTTCATCCACTACAAGTCCAGAATATCGCGACTTTTAGTGGATGAAGATGACAATGGTAAATTCATGCCTGTGGGGGTTAAACAGCTATTGTACGATGTCAGACACAAATCACTACAGTTTGGTAGGTGTGCAGCTTAGACGTCCTTCGATTCACACTATGGTCTATCCAGAGGGCTTTGACAATGGTGGAACGCTGTGCCAACGCTGACAGCGTTGGCACAGCGTTCCACCAATGTTGAGAGCCGACAGGGGAATATGCCGCAGTAGGAGGATTGTATGGGCTTATGTCTGAGAGCTTTCCCAGATTGGCGAGGGCCTTTTTCGTGCCTCGGCCGCTGATTTAACACCATCAGCCCGGGGTGGAGGAGAGAACATATAAACAGTAGCGGCTCTAACACCATACCAGGGCGGCGAACCTGCTCTATTGGGTTTAGGTTTCCATCTGTCCTGCCGAAGTGTAGAAATAATCATACATTTTTTTTGAAGTATTCAATTGGCAATATGCAATAAGGTTCATAGATGCGACAAAGATGCCTGAAAATCAGCTATCAGCCTAATTTCCTAGGGGTTTTAGAAAGACAATTTTAATGAAACTATTTTAATAATAGCAATATTTTTTTTTCATTTGTCACTGACTTCAAGTACTATTTTAATAATAACAATACATATTTTCATTTATCACTCACTTCATGTCATGTTAAATATTGTAGGGATCTTCCGTGACGGAAAGGCAGCGTGCTCGGCACCAGACCGTCATGGCTGGAATTTCGAAACTGTCTGGAGGGCAGTGTCATCTCATTCATCTCGCCATCCTCAGGAGGTTCTCCTAGCTCAATTTAGCCAATATGTCCACAAAGGTGGCCTAAAACGCCATTCATTTCAAGTCATCTTCATCCACTGCAAGTCGAGAATTGCGACAGCAATTCCCGGTTTGTGGTGGATGAAGATGACAATGCTAAATTCAGCCTTGAAGGCATAATACAATTCAGCTTCCTTTTTTATATTCGTCGTCAGTTATTTCCCATCTTTTAACATCTGTAACATAATTATTGACCAATACCAAGAGAATAAACGAGGATTTGAAATTGTCATTCTGGCAGAGAGACATGGATCGATAACAATCTGAATGATTATAGGCTGCTAACTCTCTCGTTCAGATCAAACTCTGTGAATTTTACCTACGTATGTGGATAATGACGGCGTGCCAACTCTGGGTAAAAATGAAATGAATAGGGTTTTATGAATGAATGAATGAATGAATGAATGAATGAAAATTCGAGCCCTGGCGGTCTGACGCCGAGCGCACTACTTCTCGGGTCAAGAGGGCTCCCCACGATATTGAATCATTACGAGTGAGTGGGGAAGAAACATTTAAAAAAAATTGCCACTTGGAGGCCAGAGTGGGGTTTGAACCCGCGATCTCCGACTTTCCAAGCAGGCAGCTTTAACTGCACGAGTGCCTCCGCCCTGCCAACTCTATTTGTATGTATGTAATGAAATGTAATGTTATGTAATTTGAATTTTCACCCACTTGAAGTTGTGTCTCGCTGACGCGATCCACAACATCAAGTGAGTGAAAATTATGTGTTAACAATTGTTACATTTCATGTTTTTTTCTGATTTCAGGTGAGTTGGTTTCGTTTTTTCCGCTAAATGTGTTTGTTGCTGTGGGTGAGTACAATAAAAGCATCATTATCTACCCCATCTGAAACCATTTCAATATCCCTTGTGCTTCTAGAACCATATTGAATACATTTTCAAACAGTTTCAAACCAAGTAAAATGTAATTGAGATTGATAAAATAGTTTTTCACAAATGCTCAGTTTGTCAAATACATCAAACATTCTTGTTTTAATTTTTCAGTAATAGCATATTTTTCGTCATTTGAAGCTGGAAATTGCGTTGGCAATTCCAGCTAAATAAAATGTAGTTGAGATTGATTGAATAGTTTTTCATAGTGCTCAGTCTGTAAAATAAATCATTCATTCTTGTGTTAATTTTTTTATTAATGAACATAGTTTTCGGCATTTAAAGTTGGAAATTGCGTTAACAATTCCAGCTTTGATTAAATGAAAAACAAAAACAAGCTTTTCAGCAGCATAAGGGTCGAACTGGGGTTTTGGTAGATTTATTGTTGTAAATTTGTCATAGTTATTTGATATCATTGCCCTGGCTTTGTTTCGCAGGCGCAAACACAGTTCCGCACCTATTTCGCTTATTATCTCATCCTTTATAGGACTTGTTTCTTTGCCAATACGCATGGCTTTGCTTATCAATGTTTTGAAACTGGATTTTTTATGTTTTTGAAACTGGAATATATGTCTGCCATAGTCGATGACTGCCACAGCTGTCTGTATATTTTTTTTTCGGGGGGGGGGGGGTCATCACAACAGTTCGTTGTCTGCAATGCCAGTAAGACCACCCTTGTGCGCAATGCCTACTTCAGAGTAAATCTTTCACAGTCTGAAATGTGAACTGTTCCTTGACATGCCAGCTTACTTATCCTCATGTATGTCTGGCTCACTGCTGGTTGTGTTGTGTACAGATGACTGAGCACCCACATTGTTGTCAGTTTCTGCGGGAGCGAAAACCTAAAAACCTAGGGCATTTACCCGCTAATTTATTTAAAAAAAAACGATTCAATGTACAATGTGTTAAAGTAAATGGGTGTGAGTTCATGCTGGGAGTGAACAGACGTTGAGAGAAGCTCTATTTTCAGAAAGCCTACCAAAGCTCGGTCTATATCGAGGGTGCCCGAGGATCTTGATACTTTCTTTCTAAGAGGGTTGGGATTTGAATGTTTAATAAGCTATACTGGTCTGCTACACTATCAGATAAATATTGCAGACAGAGTTCAAGGGTACACATATATGCTTTGTCCTCTCGATTGCTGAAATCGAGATATAGACTTGTCTGGTATTCTGTCCATGAAACCGATGGCATGAGCCAATAGAATGATCAAATTCCAGTCCTGGCTAACAGCTGCAATATGTAGCCTACCACTGACATCGCTGTACCATCAAATGTGTTTTATGATTGATATGAGAACTGCTCTTATCAAAAGATCATACACAACCCGTGAAAGTTCATTAACAAATGTCAAATTCTATTATATGATGATTGTGCACTGCACATTAGAGTACAGTTTTAAAGTCATGTAATAGTTGATGTGGTTGGAATGTTGCTCCACAATTTCAGCGTTGCTCAAACGACGTGGCTTCATAACTTGTGTTGACAATACAAATTATGGCATTCAATGGCATTGCCCACATCTGGTTTCCACAGACAGACAGAGAAGAGTGGAGAGCAATGTTAACTTAGGGCATGTGATGGGCTCATCCCCGGCTCTGTATTTAGATTTTAAAGAAACATAATGTTTATTCTCCGCTCACTCGTGAAGTTTCAGTATTGGAGGGAACTTCTGTAACTGAGAGGTGGAGGTTTTGAGGACAACATATTCATTAGTGTAACATTATCTTGTAATCATCGGTGAATAAATATGTTTAAGTCAACTGTGAGGTAGAGTGTGTGCTCTGCCTCAGACCTCAAGGGTCCGAATTTAAAATCTTGTGTGTCTGTGGGCGGTTTGATCTTATTCATCTCACCATCTCACGAGTTTCTCATGGCCCAGTTTAGCCTGTATGATTAATGTTCAATCCAATATCAGCTGTTTCAAGTTTTGCAAGTGATGAAGTAAGATTAACTTGTGCATCTTTTCAAGATAGATGTTATCATGCTGCTCTGAAATGAAATGAAATGAAATGAATCGGGCTTTAGGCCACCTTTGTGCACATATAGGCTAAACTGGGCCAGGAGAACCTCCTGAGGATGGTGAGATGATTGAGATGACACTGTCCTCCAGACACAGGATTCAAAATTCGAGCCCTGGTGGTCTGAGGCCGAGCACGCTACCTCTCGGTCACGGAGGCTCCCCACAATACTAACTTTCACACGTGGATGGGGAAGAAACAATTTTGTTTCTTTCAAACCGCCGAGACCGGGAACCGAACCCCGGACTCTGGCGTGAAAGGCAGCGGTGCTAACCACTACCCTAGGGCCCCCGCCCATGCTGCTCTGGTGGGAAGCAATTCAGAACACTGTTTCAAAGCAGCAATTGCAACAAATTTTAAGAGATTAAAAAAGTTCGGGTTTACCTCATTTAGTGGTCATTTTTTCTAAATTCGTGTACATATCCATATTCATTTTAAAATTCCTTTCATTCCCCTGCATGTAGTACTTCATTTTAATCTGAATGTTGCGGATACACGTAAACGGGTTTGGAGCACCACCTGCACACGTCTTCCTTTAACCCAATAAAACTTTCACAGTCCACGCTCCGATGCAAACTTTCCAAGGCTTGCCTTCTTTTTAACTTCTCTTACCACGTTTACTAGCTTTATGTTGTCATAGTCAATTTCGAGTATTTTGTTCTAAGGTATGCCAATCAATGATACCCTCTCTTGACTAGAAAATACTGAGATAGGTTGAAGTGTGGTGGTGATAAAATCTGAAAGTACATCCCATTATATTCCTTTGGATGGATCAACATTTGCGCTGCTGCATTAAACAAATGAAAAGAAGATATTTGTAGATCGCATTCAACAAATCTCTTTGTACTTTTTTTCATACCATACCTAGTTTATTATGCGGAGGGGGTTGCTGTAATTGTTTGGCAAGCTTTTGGTGACGCCAATAGAGAGAACATTGTATGTTGAGCTTGAGATTTTGAGTGTAAACCCATATTAAAAGGGTGAACAGCTTAGAATCTAGTTACCAGGCAAATATGAGGTGTGTGCACAGCCTAGAGCAAAGTATCAAACATGCCCCATATAAATGATACAAAAAGTGCAACGGTAAAATAAAAATAAATATTTTAATATTTTTAAAGAAACAGAACTAGTCAATACCGACATTTATAAATGTCTGGGAATTATATTCAATTACAACGGTAAATTTAGAGTAGCCAAACAGAAACTTTTCTTGAGAAGTAAAACGTCCAGTGGCGGATCCAGAGGGGGGCGCAGCCGGCGCCCCTATCCCCCCCCCCCCCGTTCAGCTTCCCAAAAAGAGTCATTTGAGGCCTAAATTTTCAAAATTTTCCAGGGGAGCATGCCCCCGGACCCCTCTAGAGGATATAAGTGCCACATTTTTTGAAAAATTCACCTTTCACGTTCAACTTGAACTATTCGACGCAGTGGTTAGTTACTCTAGCAGTTTTATATCTGAAATGCCGCTTATTTATAAAACCATCAATGCTTACTTTACAAATAATTTTTTACTCCCACTTGGCAAATTTATAGGTGTTTAAGCGTTCAATAAATGTGCAAAATTTTCAATAAATATGTGTAGGATTTCAGAGTGTATATATGATATTATTAGAGTGTTAAAAACTGTTGCAATAATTTATCGTGGGAAACATTCCTGGCAATTACGTATGTTCTTTTTGAACCAATGTGATACATTTGTATTGTCTTGTCTTGTAGGCATACTGAGCATGAACAGGATATGTAGCAATGATCCATTTAGTAATGATGACAAGAAACATGCTTAAGCGTCCGAGCAGTATCCACGATGTCAGATTAGGAAACACTTTTAGTTCTAAAGAAATTCCCAAAACCCTCCGCAACCTCAATATAGACCAGGCGTCAGCTTGCGTTCTAAAAACTGTGTTTTCGTCTTGAAAGTGACAGTAAGTTATACCTACCACAGTTAGTGACTGCTACAGCTATCTGTATAGTTGGTAGGACGGGGGGTCATCACAACAGGTGGGTGTCTGCAATGCCAGTAAGACCATCATTATGCACAACGCCTACCTCATAGTAGCCCTTACACACTGAAATTTGAAATGGCCTCTTGACATATATGCCAGCTCACATGGCCTCATTTGTAGCTGGATTGCTGATGGATGTGTTGTGTGCCTACATATTATTGTGCCTCTGTCTGGCTCTGCGCCCACATTCCTGTCAGTTTCTGCACTTAACGCACCGCAATATTAATAGGTTAACATATTGCATGTTTTATCGGATACTTTATGTCACTTTCAAAGTATGTAGGACTCGTGCTCTCTGAACACTTTACTAGTTGAATCTAATTTTTTTCACAAAATAGCTGTTAAAGGCCGAGGTACGTGAAAATACATTTTCACACCCGTGAAATAATGCCGAGGCAACAATATCACGTGACCTATGATAAATTTGCATTTTTAACTACGCCCATTCGATTCCTTGATGATTAAAACCCCCAAAATCCCGGGGTCAAATTTTTAGGTTCCTTCAAAAAAATGTCACTTGAGAAACATATTAACCCATATTTTATACTAAAAAATGTTGGTCATAGTTTGCAGGTAAATGTGCATTAGCCTCCTGACTATATGTGAATTTATCATTTGAATAGGGTTACCCTCACATATTTCATGAAATTGTTGGTGACAGCGTAAACTGACCACCAGCATACACAAACACAGCTTTTGCTATGATGTCCAGCTCTGATCACGAACCATGCGGTTCACGTCAAACTCAGACATTATTTTCTGCTCGTCTCTGTGTGCGTTACTATGATTACTGGCAGTTGACAAGTGCGTTTCAGATTCTTCTTAGAGCAAGATGAGGGTGACACTAACGCCAAGAACACTGGTGTCGACTACAGTAACCTTTCCATTTTTACGAGTCGTAATTTTTTTAATTTGAAATGCGTCTCAAATGTGTGATACCAGTAAATGTAACATATCAAAGTAGATTTGAGTCACTTGAAGTTGTGAATCGCGGTAGCGAGACAAAGCTTGACGTGATTGGAAATGTAAATGCATACTTCAGAGTTTCAGGGGTTAAGTTACCAAATTAGACTAGTTAAGATGAAGGCATGTCAAGGTGTTATAGTATGATGTGCTATCGTTCAAATGCAAACAGCAGTAACTGCTCACTGGAAACATGAACAGTTACTGCTGTTTGCCTGATCATCATCATGGCAGTATTAGCTCTTAATGTGCGACGTGGAATACTATATTGATTATCAGGTTGTCTCTAGAACACTTCTACACGACATTTATATCACTTGCACCAGTTAAAGCTAGAAATAGCGCTGGCAATTCAATTGAAATTGTCCTTCCGGAGAGACGTGGATGGATCGATAAAAATCTGGATGATTATAGGCTGTTAACACTTTCAACCCTGAAGCTCACATTGAAAGTTTCATCCCCAACAAGTCGCGAATTGCTATCGCCATTCCTCCCCCACCAGGTCGTATCATTGCGTTTCCCCCACCCACAGAGAGAGTCAATTAACTGATTAATGCAAACACTAATGATAGAACGGATCAGGTTCGGAAGATGTGTTTTAGAAGCCTTGTAAAAGATAATCACCCTGTCTGCTTCACTACGCATTGTGTGTTTTCAGTCAATTAATAAAAACAACCGACAGATGAGTTCAGAAATGGCATATCTGCTACATGATTCAGATGAGAGTCTATTTATAGTTTGATGACTGGAGAGTCGTGTGGTTGCACCATCAGATAAATTATCACGTCGTCTCCTTCTTCCATATAACGTCTAGTACAATATGTGAGATGGGAAATGTAGAAAAATGTCGATAGTCATTCAATATGGACCCCTTGACAGTTTGCACAGATTTGTCAATACCTGTACTGATACAATTATTGCTCTAAATCCTTCATAATTCTTTCAACGCGGCAACCGACTTAGATGTCAGAATCTGACGTTTTAGACACATGTACACACGCATACACAGTGCATATGTGTACATGTGTGTGTAGGCCTAAGTATAATATTTCATTTGTGCACACATGTATATTATCTACTTTAATAATAAGCGAGCGACTGTAAGGTGTTAATGGGCGTATCCTGACATTATTATTGTATTTATAATTTGGTGCATTTGTTGGTGTGTCAAATGACATTACTGAACTGAGCCGTTGTTTTTCACCTCAGTCAGCGTGTGGGTGTTGTCCAGTCAGGAGACAATATGGTGTGGGTGTAGATATCTCGCCATTTGCTTCTATAATATATTATGTATGGATCTATGCATGTAGAAGCACTACCATTTACACGTGGCAGAACACTTAAACACATCAAAGGCCAGACAGCCTTCTTTTATCCTTACAACACTGAAATGTTATTGTGTGAACCATGGATAAAAAAGTTTTTTTTATTTTGAAATTGTCATAAATGTTTTAGCTATTTCTTTCCGTTTCATTAGAATACCTGTTTTAGTCTACAGCCATTACACTCTAAACCATATACATGATATAGGTTCTTTAAAAATAACCCTTCAGTACTATTAACATGCAACCCCGAGAGAACCCTTGCAGGGTTCTCCTGGGGTTGCATGTTAATAGTACTGAAGGGTTCCTTCTTAATAACCTATATTGTTTAGAGTGTATATATATTTAAATTCTTTCAGTGCGGTGATCGACGTCAGATTCTGAGACTAAAGACGGTTCCCGCGCTGAATGGGTTCAAATACTTGTTTTATTATGTATGTAGCGATGCTGTTTACGGTGAAAGCCACCTTGTTGTTTTGTTTTGTATATGGACGGTTTTGACACCATTGACCTGCACATGGTCATAGGACGAGCGACCCCTATCCTTTTGACACCAATCATGACTATTTTTTTATCCGCACATTCTTTCATTCACGTCTGGTCGTGATGATGTAGTGGTTTGAGCTCATGCCTCGATACTGAAACAGGAGATTGCATGTTCGTTCTCTATCCCTGCCACTTAACTGGACATATATATGATCGATTCAAATCGGATCCACTGAATTCCGTCTCTTTTGTTTTCGCACTGATGCTGTTGGCTTCCACTACGAGACATATGGTGAAATTATATACATACGGCATCGTTGGGAAGGCGAGATGGGTGACGAATGCAGTATGTATTTTCTCGTACGAATATCTATATGATATAAAACTGAGCAGTGAAGTGTTTTTGAGAGAGGGCGAGATGAGCTCGAATCACATCACACCACAATTAGTCCTCGCCTAAAGGCTCGGGCTTAATGTAGTGAGTTGTGCTGAGATGAGCCAATTTTGCCTTCCCAACGATGCAGTATGCATATAATGTTGGGGCAGTGTTTCATTGCACAACATTCATTCATTCATTCGCTCATTCTTTTGTTCATTCTAAGGTTATTTATTACTATATTTGCACTTTATCTATTCATCCTGTAGTCTTCAGTTGTATTCGTTCTCACTGTAGTGGGAAATACACCCTGCAGATGACAGGATGTATCTATCGTGCTGCTGTTTATCCTGGTATGATGTAAAACGTACATTCTATACATCATACCAGGCTGAACAGTAGCATATGCGCAGTAACAACAGCTTCCCAATAACAGAGCTACAAGCGTTAATCAGAATCAATGAATGAAGGCTTTTCGATCGGTATTAGGACTATAGGTGCCGTATCTGACGGCTGTTCGGCCCGAGGGCGGGGGCCCTAGGGTAGTGGTTAGCACCGCTGCCTTTCACGCCAGGGTTCGGGGCTCGGTTCCCGGTCTCGGCGGTTTGAAAGAAACAAAAAATGTTTCTTCCCCATCTACGTGTGAAAGTCAGTATTGCGGGGAGCCTCCATGACCGAGAGGTACCGTGGTCGGCCTCAGACCGCCAGGGCTCGAATTTGGGATCCTGTGTCTGGAGGACAGTGCCATCTCAATCATCTCACCATCCTCAGGAGGTTCTCCTGGCCCAGTTTAGCCTATATGTGCACAAATGTGGCCTAAAGCCAGATTCATTTCATTTGTTCGGCCCGAAGGTTAGGAATATGTGTTCGATTTTACTTTGTTTAGCCCAAAGGTTATGCCAGTTATTTCAATACCCCCCCCCCCCCCTCCCCCCTTCAAAACAGTCTCCGTAATCACCCTAACCCACAACAAAAGCACGCCAGTTGAATTTTCTGTCACTCTAAAATGAAAGATAAAATCCGCAAAAAGAACTGGCAGGGATGTACATACCATTAATTATTGACTATACTAATATCAAGCCGCACTATATCGCAACAAGAATAGCTTCTCATAAGCAGCGCTACGGGTGTCAGAGGTTAGCACTAGGTGTTGTATTTGACGGCTGTTTGAACAGAGGTCAGGACTAGGTGTTGTATTTGACAGTTGTTCGGCCAGAGGTTAGGACTAGGTGTTGTATTTGCCGAGTGATTTGTCACACATAGTGATGCGTTAGGTGCGATCTGCTGTAACTGTTGTGTTTTCAACGAAATAACTGAATAAATGAATAAATGAGTAAATAATTAAATGAATAAATGAATAAGAATGAATGAATGAATGAATGAATGAATGAATGAATGAATGAATGAATGAATGAATGAATGAATGAATGAATGAATGAATGAATGAATGAATGAATGAATGAATGAATGAATGGGGCTTTAGAATACACCGGGCCAGGACGACCTCCCGATGTGGTGATTCAGATGACACTGCCCTTCAGAATCGCAGTTAAAAAGTTTGCTTTTAACGCATGTTCAATAAATCCTGTCAATTTGTTACGACCTTTATCAATTTTTGTTTGTTTGTTTGTTTGTTTGTTTGTTTGTTTGTTTGTTTGTTTGTTTGTTTGTTTGTTTGTTTGTTTGTTTGTTTGTTAGTTTGTTTGTTTGTTTGTTTGTTTGTTTGTTTGTTTGTTTGTTTGTTTGTTTGTTTGTTTGTTTGTTTGTTTGTGTCTCGTCAAGTCTAAGCTCACTAACACACTGTTCCATTCCAGCCGCTGACAGTACCTACCATCTGTGCAGTGTAAGAACCCTCCTGCTGGGTCTCTATAACAGATAATGCTGGGGCTACTCCAGACTCCATCCGGGGGTGATTACAGACTCTGTGTACTGGAGGGCTACTCCAGACTCCATCCGGGGGTGATTACAGACTCTGTGTACTGGAGGGCTACTCCAGACTCCATCCGGTGGTGATTACGGATTCTGTGTACTGGAGTCTGGTAGTTATCATTCACATTTTCGAAATAACCAGAATTTTATGCCACTTAGCACGATTTTTGACATGTATGTGATACCATGTATATTGTCATGTGATTTTATCAATGATTTTATCAATCAACCATCTTGTATACATATGACCCTATCATGATGACAAATAAGTCTGTAATGACTTTTGTTTACATGTATGTCCATAAAATATCTGTCTTCCTGTCCGTATGCCTGGTAGACGTAGCGGACCAGGTTATACGTAGGGAGATGATGTTAAAACAGCTGGGTCGTTATGTTTCAATCAACCATAACATTTGCATTGCGATGTACCCCACTGCTGTGGACGTTGACTATGCTGCGTATGCATTCCATTACAATAATGTTATACAAACTAACAAACAAACAAACAAACAAACAAGAAAACAAACAAACAAACAAACAAACAAACAAACAAACAAACAAACAAACAAACAAACAAACAAACAAACAAACATGCGATCAAACAATACAAACAAACAAACAATCAATCAATAAAAAAAAGAGCGAGCGAGCGAGCGAACGAACGATCCAGCTCGACTGACAGCCAAGTTAATATATCATGAATTAATTATTCAGTGGCTTCTCTAGAAAGTGACCAGAATCTACTATGTATGCAGCCTCTGACTCTTATCCATTTCATTGTACATGTTATTTATTTATTATGCATTATTGGTGTAGGAGGATTAATACCTGCCCATCCCCCCCCCCCACCCGCCGCTCTATAATGTAGTGGCTGTGATTAGCGTTGTCATTGTCATCTGCTATTTGAAACACCTTCCCAACGGTGGCTTAATGTTGGGTCAGCGTCGTAGACGATGGCCCAACATTAAGCCACAATTGGACCAATGCCTCGTGTTCGATACCTGGACAAAGCAGCAGTGTATCATGGCATGTGGTTCTCAGCAATGTATCCTGTCACCTGGTTCTGTCAGAGGAAATTAAGACGTTTTTGTCTGCATCCACAATGGTCACATGTGGATAGCTAGAATAGGTCAAGGCAAACATGCCTCAAGCTGAACGTAATATCTAATACTAGATGTACAGTAAACGATATGAAGTTTTGTTATCAATGGGATCACACCCTGTAACCACCATAGTCCTGATAGCTATATGATACATTTGCAAATTTTGCTGTTTAAACACTCATTTATTTCCCAAATTACAGTGACTTTATCAGCAAATAAAATAGATATATAAGAACTACAGTCGACCTTAGCGTTTACGTTTAAAAGGTGAAGTTTCATGGGAAGCGATTGATTTTTTATCCACATACAGCAGACTGCGGCATCAGGTGTTATTTTGCAAAACCATCTGTGGTCAATATCAAAGCGAAAGCGGTTCAAGCCTCCAAGATATGGCATATCGTCACCTCAGCATTGAAGGGTGGTATCTGTTACTTCATCAAGTGGCACATACCACTCTTTTATACCATGCAAAGTGACTATATTATCAAGATCATGTCAGCTATCGATGTCACATATTGAAGCAATGTCATCTTCAAATGAGTGAGTGTATCATTGGGTGTCAGCAGATGGTGTGGGATACAATTCAGCTTATAAGACCAAATTATGATCACTAAGTGTCGGGTGTATATAACGACCGTCATTGCAGTTTTTTTTATCTCTGGTTTTAGTCAGATCCCATACCATAATAGTCAGCTGTGACCTAGCAAACATGAGACTGACTCAATGTTGGTTAATGCTGTCCCACTGTCTGCGACGCTGGCAGAACATTAACCAACGTAGACCCATATCATAGGTATTCAAATGTAGCGGGAACAGCTAACTGAGACATTTATGATGATTTCAAATCAAAATTCACCCTTTCATTGTCTCCATGGGTTTTATAAAAATATTCCGGGGCTTCAAGGGTCAAGAGTCTGTTACAGAGGTGGCCTGGTAACGGGGCAGTAGGATTCTGACCACGTGTTATTTAACGAGAGGAAATAGATGTGGCTGAGTCAGAAATCAATGTCAATTACCATGATTATAAGGCCGCTATCAATGTACTATGGACAATAAATCATTAGCCTATGTCGATCACCGCTCAGTATTATAGATCATGCAGACGTTAGGGACGCACATTTCGATAGCTGTAGGGCGGAGATTTGAAAAAAATGCCGTCAATTTTTAGGGGAAAATCTGATGTGAGCATGTGCATCAAACTAATTTGTTGCATTACATTGCATAAAAATTGTTTATACGTGTTTGAAGAAAATTATGTATATTTTTTGTAGTTCAACATGTTTGATTAAACCTTTGCCTGCTGATAACGACTAAAGTCGTTTTTAATCTGTTTTATTATCCGACTAAATCACTGTTATTCGGAATGAAATAGGTGTTCAAACATCAAGATTTGCAAATGTTTGATGTCAAATTAAACAAAAATGTGAAATTGTCGGTTGCTGTAGCGAGATCCAACTACAAATTTGTGAAAATTTAAACAATTTGATTTAGTAAGATAAGAGTTAATAGTTGTAACGTTTTCTATGTAATTGTTAATCACGTTCACAACATAATAATAATACATTGTATAGCTAATAATAATACATAGACAACAAATAAAAGTACATATTATTACATATACATCTATTAAAAAATAAACTCAATAGTTTTCCATTGTTGACACTAAAAATTTCACGCTAATTTATGTAAGCGCATGACTGAAGTAAAACGTTAGACGCCCCCGCCTAAATAGATTATCAAATGGTCGATGAGGGATTAGCATTATAGATCATACACACGGTGTACACGTCAATGTCACTGACATTTATAGATCATTCACAGAACACAATACACGTCCACACAATGCTGGTTCACTGCCGGATCATATAGGTATATTGGTATAATCACCTATTCGTAATAGGCCTTTGTTGAATTTATATCGCTATACGTAATAAAGTACAAGCGTCATGTTAATGTGTTTAATCTATATCGCTATACGTAATACAGTACAAGCGTCATGTTAATGTGTTTAATTTATATCGCTATAAATAATAAAGTACAAGCGTCATGTTAATGTGTTTGATTTATATCGCTATACGTAATAAAGTACAAGCGTCATGTTAATGTGTTTAATTTATATCGCTATAAATAATAAAGTACAAGCGTCATGTTAATGTGTTTAATATATATCGCTATAAATAATAAAGTACAAGCGTCATGTTAATGTGTTTAATTTATATCGCTATACGTAATACAGTACAAGCGTCATGTTAATGTGTTTAATTTATATCGCTATAAATAATAAAGTACAAGCGTCATGTTAATGTGTTTAATTTATATCGCTATACGTAATAAAGTACAAGCGTCATGTTAATGTGTTTAATATATATCGCTATAAATAATAAAGTACAAGCGTCATGTTAATGTGTTTAATTTATATCGCTATACGTAATAAAGTACAAGCGTCATGTTAATGTGTTTAATATATATCGCTATACGTAATACAGTACAAGCGTCATGTTAATGTGTTGAATATTTATCGCTATACGTAATAAAGTACAAGCGTCATGTTAATGTGTTTAATTTATATCGCTATACGTAATAAAGTACAAGCGTCATGTTTATGGGTTGAATTTATATCGCTATACGTAATAAAATACAAGCGTCATGTTAATGTGTTTAATTTATATCGCTATAAATAATAAAGTACAAGCGTCATGTTAATGTTTTTAATATATATCGCTATACGTAATACAGTACAAGCGTCATGTTTATGTGTTGAATATTTATCGCTATACGTAATAAAGTACAAGCGTCATGTTTATGGGTTGAATTTATATCGCTATACGTAATAAAATACAAGCGTCATGTTAATGTGTTTAATTTATATCGCTATACGTAATAAAGTACAAGCGTCATGTTAATGTGTCTAATATATATCGCTATACGTAATACAGTACAAGCGTCATGTTAATGTTTTTAATATATATCGCTATACGTAATACAGTACAAGCGTCATGTTTATGTGTTGAATATTTATCGCTATACGTAATAAAGTACAAGCGCCATGTTAATGTGTTTAATTTATATCGCTATACGTAATAAAGTACAAGCGTCATGTTAATGTGTTTAATTTATATCGCTATACGTAATAAAGTACAAGCGTCATGTTAATGTGTTTAATATATATCGCTATACGTAATACAGTACAAGCGTCATGTTTATGTGTTGAATATTTATCGCTATACGTAATAAAGTACAAGCGTCATGTTTATGTGTTGAATATTTATCGCTATATGTAATAAATGTCGATGGCAATATAATTAGTATTAACCCTTTCAGTGGGGGGACCGACTTCAGACAAGAGTAAAACATTTATAGTGTCCGTAGACCAATCACATTATGTATTCAAAAGAAGCAGAAAGAGCTAACTAAGACATTTATATTGATTTCAAATTGAAAACTTTTTGATCTCGATGGCTTGTATGTAACTAGTCCAGCGCTCTAGAGGCTAAATCATCCTATTAAAACATTAATAAATTGATGAGTTACACATATAGCTACATACATTATATCAGACATCATAATTATCAGCCATTACACTGCCTTATATAACATGACCCGCATCTGTTTACCTTCAATATCTACATGAAAATATAATTTATTACATTATATAATTATATTCACTGCCTTATACAAGATGACCCGCACGTGTTTAACTTCAATATCTACATCCAGATATAGTATATTACATTATAAGTTTAAAGCGTAAAATCACCACAGTACCGTATGTGTAGATTCCGTCATATTTTATAGTCGCCTAATGGTCATTTAACACATTAACCCTTTGTTAACCCACATTAACCTTTATTAAAGCATGTTAACGTTGTATCCAATAACATCCTCATTAATATTTAGTTTGAGACTCAACTTGAAATATATATACATAAATTATTTAGGTACCTAATTTCAGGTCACAACAGATATACTTGTTTTTTGTTTATGTATTTGTTTCCTACACATATGCTTGTTCTTAATTGATAGTTTCTTTTAGAAATAGTTGTTTGTGGATGCATTGTTTTTTCAGCCTTTTTTATTTCCCACACGATGATGTTTACTCCATTAGTATCAGAGCAAAGCGTACTTTGAGTTATGGTTATTATTATTATGTGACCTTTTGACCCATTCAGGCAATAACGCTGATTGGCTCTGGTGTTTTCTTGGCTGAATGACCTTTGTTTTTGTAATAGATGCTCGTCCTCTCGTCCAGTTTGACCTTTATTTCTGAAATAGATCCATTAACTCTTGGAATGTTTGACCTTTGGTTTGTCCCATCAATATACCTACTTCAGTCTTCTAACGACACCAAACATTTGTGAATGTTAGCTTTACTGTATATTTGTCTGAAATTTGCATTAGCAGAATTACATGACATGACATATGACCTCACTGTTACCTTCGCCCTGTACAGTGTGCGCGCCCGTGACCGTTATGTCCTTGACTTGTTAGACTAATTACAGGAAATGACTAATGGTGTTTAGTGCGAGGCGGATAGATGTCGACACCAGCTGTAATCACAGAAACAACTGAATGAATAAATGAATAAATAAATGTATGGATTATTGAACAACTGAATGAATAAATAAATAAATAAATGAATGAATGAATTGATGAATGAATGGATGAATGAATGAATGAATGAATGAATGAATTAATGAATGAATGAATGAATGAATGAATGAATGAATGAATGAATGAATGAATGAATAAATGGACAAATGACTGAATGACTGAATGACTGAATGAATAAATGAATAAATGAATGAATCAATCTATCAATCAATCAATCAATCAAATGAATGAGTGACTGAATGAATAAATGTATGAATAAATAAATTAATGAATGAATGAATGAATGATGAATGAATGAATGAATGAATGAAGAATAAATGAATGAATGAATGAATGAATGAATGAATGAATGATGAATAAATAAATGAATGAATTGGTGGATAGATGGATATAGATGGAAGGATGGATAAATTTATGAATGAATGAAAATGAAAAAATATTGGAAAACATGAGATCTCTGGAAAAAACTTCTTCGCGATATTTCAGCGGATAAATGCGTGATCTGGGTGGAAAACGACATTTTCTCATTATGATCACCGCACCATATATACAAAGATGTTTTGGTGTTTATGATGAGAAAACCCGCTTGAATGACCAATAACACTGGGCGAGATTAGTGAGGTATTGCCAAGATGCTATTTAAGTGAGTGCCTCCAGAAATACAGGATTACCAGCATATAAAATGTGCCGGTCTTTTTTGGGGAATGTCGCTCTAAACGAGATTCATCCATAGCGTTCTCAGGCGTCATAATCAGGTGTAGAGCTTACCCTGCTATAGGGGATGTATCCATAACCATGTGTAGAGCCATTCTCATTAATCAGATCCACTATCCTGAAAAGGAGGCTGGTGTAGAGCTTACCCTGCTACAGTGTTCACTCACACATGTAATGACTAGATCCAGATCATTTGCCAAATTACTCAGATAAAACAGGACGATGATCAAGTGGTAGCTTAACTCCTAAAGTCTACTATAGTCAACTTTATACTGATGTCGACAATAGTCGACTTTACCTATTTCTAAAAGTGAAAATTGCTCAACTAACTGGACATTTTGTCTTATTGTCATTCATTGTGAAATTAAATGCTTCCACAATTAAAACACACCACTACATTATTTGCTCTGTCCGACCACTACAATCTAAGCCGGGAATGGAGAGTTATTGTTGATCAAGTACAGACCAATTATCATGGTATGCCTATGTTGCTATATTCAGTCAGGTGTGACCGAGCCGTTGATTATGAGGGATCCTAAATATGGTCAAATGTGTTTTAAGTCAGTTAAAACCCGCGAAGCTCTACATCCTTAGCTGTGGCAAAGGGCCTCCGCCTTTTCCACAGCTATGAATGTAGAGCTCCTCGGGCTTTATCCTATACGTAAATCTTATTCGCGTCATGCCAGCACTAGAAGGTAAACATGGTAATGGGTGAACCCTTTCAAGTCTCAACAGAAAATATAACCCTTTCACCCTTGTCCTGCTGAATTGTTTCAATCGCATTTTTTGTCATTTGAAGCTGGAATCGCTAACGCAATTTCCAGCTTCAAATGACGTAAAATATTGCTATTTATGAAAATTTGACATGTCTAAAATTAAATTATTGGATCAACAAAGCGTCTATTAAAAACTATTTTATCAAAATTAAGTGATATTTTTATTGATCTAAAACATCCTTAACCCTGTATATATCCGGGCTTAGCAGGACAAGGGTTAACCACCGATCCCAATTATTAGTGTTAATTTTCATTTTTGTATCAATGTACATTTGATACCAGCTTTTGAACATGCTAAAGGTAAAACGTGACATCAATCAACAATATTTCAAAATTATTGACCTCTTGGTCAAATCTGAATAATTGTCACTTACTTGAAAGTGTGGGTCGCGGTGGCGAGACACCTGTGTGAAAGTAAGTTTTATTGTAATGTAAAATTTCCGGGTCAGGATATCAGTTACAGTTAGTGAGTGCATGGCCTGTCATGACAAGGCTGTATGTAATGGCAGATAGGTTAGATGTATAAAGTTCACTGCCGGACCATCAGCCCTGGAGGACATGCAAGTGGGGTTCACATAATTTCAACATCAAACAGCATTACTGTATTTAATAGAAACGTGAAACATGTAGTCTATGTTGAAAGGGAAATGATTTTATTGAAATGACGAAATGAGTTTATTCTTCTGAGGTTTTTTCATATCAATAGTTATTAAATACAAGAGTTAGTGAGTGAGTGAATATTGCTTGACGTCGCTTTCTGTACAATCATAGCAATATTGCGACAGAAGGAAGTCCGAAGTTAGAACTATGACCTTATCGAATGACTTCAAGGGCTCTTTATAGTTCACTTTGCCATAAACAGCACTGCACACTCCAGGCCTTTGAACAGTATGGATCACAGTATAGGCCTATGCACAACCTCGATGACAAACATCCGACCCGATCGGGATGCTGACCCAGTACCTCTGAGTTTCGAGCTACAAACGGGTAGAATGAGCCACCGGGGCCGGCCACTGAAAAGAAGAGAAGACTCATGTGACACACAAGTATGACTATGGATTTGATTATTCTAGTTGTTCATCTCGACCAATAAAATGCCTAATATTAGGTTTGGATTAGTCGTTTTGAAAATAGCGACCAAGACTGCAAGCTGGTAATTATATACTTCGGTTATTGGCAGGATAGCCGAATAATAGCCTATTATCAAGCTTGCAGCTCCTCATTTGCAAATGTTTGATTAATACCCTCTGGCATCAGAGAAAGTGCCAGGAATTATCGATAGGTTCGGCCGCCGCCCACGGAGGGAGATTAATTTACCCTGAGACGATTTTTTTTAACAGCTCCACGGAGGGAAGTTAATTATTTCAGCGTCAAAATAGGAGTAGTGCTGATAATCTGCTGATTATCCCTTAGACCACTGATGTCGACTACAGTAGACATTATATGTTTAGGTAGCACCTGTATAAACAGTTGTTAAATGTAAAATATGCTTTCAATTTTGGGACACTGATATATGTTGGGACTTAAATTTCACAAATAGCACACATTTTCAGTCACCTGAAGTTGTGAATCGCGGTAGCGAGACACAACTTTAAGTGTCTGAAAATTAAAATTGAATAGGTCAGTGGTCTAAGGGTAAACACTAAAAACAATGAAATATTTTTATAGAAGCCCAGAGATCAAAGGTTTATTTCAATTTGAAATCATCATAAATGTCTTAGGTAACTCTTTCCGCTTCCTTTGAATACCTATGTCATGGGTCTACGGCCATTATAAATATTTTAACTTCTTCAGCGTGGGTATCGCCTTTAGCCTTTAGATTCTGATATCAAATGTCGGCACCTGCGCTGAAAGGGTTAATTCAATTTCGCCCTGTGCGAGTTGTTTGATAAGCAGGTTACTCATAAAAGAGTTGTGCGAATCATTGCCATTGATGTCAGAACTTTCATTAATACCGGCCAAGACTACAAGCTTGTAAGTATATAAATTGGTTAGTGACAGGACAGTCGACTAATAGGCCTAGTGGATATATAAGTTAGAATTAGACACATCAACTTGTTTTATACCCTATCGCATCAGAGAAAGTGACAGGAATTTATCGATTTACCACATGGAGGGAGATTAATTTACCCCGATACTTTTTATTCAACAGCTCCACGGAGGGAAGTTATTTATTCCAGTGTCAGAATTTGGTACATCAAAATAGGAACTAGTATTGATAATCCTTTAATTAAATCTCGCTCTGTACGAATTGGACAAAGAACAGGCTACTCATTATAGAGCTGTACCAAGCATTGTTATTGATGTCAGAGCTTTGATACCTTGCTTGTAATTAGCCTTTCATGTGCTTAAACTGTGTTTTAGTATTGTCCAATACTTTAATAAAAACTGTGATAGCAGTATCAGCATTGGTAGATTAGTACCAGCAGCAGCAGCAGCAGCAGCAGCAGCAGTAGCAGCAGCAGCAGCAGCAGCAGCAGCAGCAGCAGCAGCAGCAGCAGCAGCAGCAGCAGCAGCAGCAGCAGCAGCAGCAGCAGCAGCAGCAGCAGCAGCAGCAGCAGCAGCAGCAGCAGCAGCAGCAGCAGCAGCAGCAGTATCAGCAGCAGCAGCAGCAGCAGCAGCAGCAGCGGCGGCAGTAGTAGTAGAGAACGAAAGAGCTACAGCCATAGTAAATGAATGTATGGGGTCTTAAGTCGCAATATAAGGATTTGAAACTCGAGCTCTGGAGGTCTGAGGCCGAGCACGCTACATCTCGGTTTGGAAGGCTCCACATAATACTGAAGTTTCTAACTTTCTAGTGAACACAGTGCATTAAACCAATGTTGGCTTATTGTGGACAACAGAAAGTTGCATTCGGATTCACATTAACCGTGGTGAATGATTTTCGCCGATTTCTCAGTCAATTCTAAACCAATTGTCATAAAATTTGACAAGCACTATTATTGATGGGGCGACTACCTTGAAAATTTCATTGAAAAATAGTGTATGGTTTAAATGCTAGTCTATTTAGCATGTAGTGAATTTAAAAAAATCGCCCTCTATAAACCTATTAGCTTCGTTTCAGACCAATAATGTGTGTCAAATTTCATGAAAATTGGTTGAGAATTAATTGAGGAATCAGCGAAATTTATTCACCCTGGTTGATGAATTTAATGTGAATCTGACTATAGTCATCCAATATTGCCATCACAGGCATCACTCGTACATTACGGCCGGCATCTGTCCTCACAGAGATCTAATCTACCAGGATATTGAGGGCCGCGCTTAGATCGATGCCAGCTTCACTGATCAATATAACGTCCTATAAACAGCCTCTTGTCACCCACATTTATATTTCTACAATAAAAGCTGAATAGTCAAACCCTGAAGCTGAATTATCATCTTCATACACTACAAGCCGCGAATTGCTGTCGCAATTCTCGACTTGTAGTGGATGAAGATTATTCGATGTGGTTTAAAAATTGAAGAAATTTGCTATGTATTGGTCAACCAATTTCATGGAAATTTTCGTTCTGAAACCCCTAGCTGTAGGAAAATTGAGTCTGTTTTCAGGGATGTATGTAATATGATGCTTTAATGCATCGTGAGGACTTAAAGGGTTAATATACTGGAGTGTTCTGGAATATAAGCTTACAAGAAGTGTAACAAGGACAAACATTATGATATTTAGTCGTTCACTATTCACCCTTATCATGCTGATCACGACATTGTCATTTTTAATCTGTTTTATTAGCCGTTTAAATCACTGTTATTTGGATTAAATGACTGTTTGAACATCGATATTTGTAAATCTTTGTCTCAAATTTAACAAGTATGGGTAATTTTCAGTTGTGTGTCGCGGTAGCGAGACACAACTCCAAAGGGGTGTAAACTTAAATACATTGGATTAGAAGGATAGGGTTAAGGATTTAATATTGCGAGAAACCTCCCAGCGCCCAAAAGATAACATGTTCGACCTTGAATTATATGGCATGATGAGTCTGGAGGGCAGTGTTATCTGATTCATCTCAGCGTCCACAAGAGTTCCTCCTGGTCCAGATTAGCACGAGGATGAACATTATTCACATTTGTTTAATTTGAAACCAAACATTAGCAAATCTCGACGTCTAAACACTAATTTTCTTCCAACTAACAGCGGAGCGGGGGCCCTAGGCTAGTGGTTAGCACCGCTGCCTTTCACGCCAGAGTTCGGGGTTCGGTTCCCGGTCTCGGCGGTTTGAAAGAAACACAAATGTTTCTTCCCCATCCACGTGTGAAACTCAGTATTGTGGGGAGCCTCCGTGACCGAGAGGTAGCGTGCTCGGCCTCAGACCGCCAAGGCTCGAATTTCGAATCCTGTGTCTGGAGGGCAGTGTCATCTCAATCATCTCACCATCCTCAGGAGGTTATCCTGGCCCAGTTTAGCCTATATGTGCACAAAGGTAGCCTAAAGCCCGATTCATTTCATTTCCAACTAACAGCGATTTGATTGTACAGCAAAACGGATTACAAACAACTACAGGCTAGTCGTGCTTAGCTATTCTACCCTTGTGCACTAGTGGAACTAAAAGAGTAGAAAGGGCTGCTATGCACGTCTCGATGAGTCTAATATCACCGCATAACAATGGTCTGAAGACTCTTAAGGTCAGAGTTATTATGTAAGATTAATTTGAAAGCATGTGGGTAACCCGGAGAGAGAATGTTGTCAAAAAAGGTAAATATATCTTATTCACAACAACAGTGATTTAGCCTGCTAATAACTAAGTTATTAGTCGTTCTTAGAGCGGAAGAGTGAATAAGGGTGTCTCGCCATTTATGTATTCAATTCATTTTGCCATATTTTTTTTTTTTTGACGTGCGAAAAATCCTCGTATTTTTTAAATATAACAGGCATGCAAATGAAGCGGAAAAAGCTAACTGAGGGAAAACCCCCTTTGGTCTCCATATTTACACAAATATGTCAGCGCTGTAAGGGTTTGAGGAGACTGTCCGGCGTTTGTTCGTGTTTTAGTGTTCTGCTGCGTGTAAATGGTAGTGCTTCTACATGTATAGATCCATACATTATATATTATAGGAGCAAATGGCGAGAGATTAACCCAGCAAACACGAGGCGTTGGCCCAATGTTGGGATAAAGTTGGCCCATCGTCTTCGATGCTGCCCCAATATCAGCCCAACATTGGACCAACGCCCCGTGTTAGCTGGGAAAGGAGGTTCAGGAGCAAACCATTTTGTCTTTATAACCTGAAGACAGATTTACCTGTAGACATGCTTTTCGCTGATTTCTCAGTCAATTATATATCAACCAATTGTCCTAACATTTTGCATTGTCTGTCTTGTAGTAAAATACCACAATCCCTCGAGATTTTTGGAATTTTAATTCAGGGTTTAGACCATGCTAGACGATTTAACATATAATTAAAACCTGGGTTTAAATCACAGTTAATTTGATGGCTTATTTTCTATTTGTTAAAAGTTCTAAACTTGCCTAGTGAATTCAGTTAATCGTTTTTGTTATTAAAGGAGTATACGAAAAGCGGGACACATCTGTACACATAAAGCACTATATTACAGAGAAAGAGGCTGCTGGGATACAACTAAAACGAGAAACGTACATAGACTTTTTTTTAAACTTAATTATTTGAACTAAAAACGTTTTTGTTATTGTTAGCACATTGTTATAATTTATTATTTCGATTATTAAAGTTGTAATTAATTACTTTGTCTATTACCTGGCAAATTTAGACGTTGGGGCTTAGATAGTCGTCAATGTCGACTTATCAGACCAGATTTCCATATGGCACCATGTCGGAGGTCAACCTGTACACGATCTGTATAAATAAGCTAATCTAATAAACAATATGCAAATTGGCTGCTGCTATGTCTACCCTTTACCTCATATGTTATTGGGAGGTGTCCTTGCCAGGCCTTACCATAATTTATTGTTATAATTCATGTAATACAGTGTCCCTCAAACGTTAAGCATTACTAATAAGAGTTGTTCTGCTAGGGGTGATTACCCATCAATAATATTTTTTTTATATAGGCCTAGTTTTAGCCTCGTAATAATTATTGGTAGTTGAAATAGTGATGTGCTCTACTGTTGGGATATCTATACCGCTAAGATATCAGGCAGGCAGGCAGGCAAGCAGGCAGGCAGGCAGGCAGGCAGGCAGGCAGGCAGGCAGGCAGGCAGGCAGGCAGGCAGGCAGGCAGGCAGGCAGGCAGGCAGGCAGGCAGGCAGGCAGGCAGGCAGAGCGCTATGCTGCCTGCAATCAGAAGACGCACCATGAAGATCAGATGTCACAAAAGGACATGTCTAACGTGATAAACCTCACCTGATGGCTGTATAAACACGCCATGATTAGGACGAGCGACCAGACCATACGTTCGTGCTGTAATATCACGGCCAGCGCGGAACGCTGGCCCAACTCACAGATCCTGGCTTTCTTTATTTGCTATGTCAATATATAGGCTTATTATAGTCACGATTGGTGCTTAACCTTTACAGTGCGGGGACTGTAGATGTCAGAATCTGACGTCTATAGACGTCAGAGTCTGACGTCTATAGACGTCAGACTCTGACGTCTAAAGTCAACCACCGCACTGAAAGAATTAAACTATTTCTAATGACCGTAGACCCATAGCAAAGGTATTCAAATGAAGCGGAAAGCGCTATCTACGACATTTATGATTATTACAAATTGAAAGAACCCTTTAGTCTCCGTGGTTTAAACAAAAATAATACAGCGTTGTAAGGGTTAAAGGGTGAACTCTCTAACCTTTGAAAGCTTTTTAATTAGGTTTTTAATTGCCGAGTCGTTCTTGTCTATTCTGTCTATTGGGCGGGGGCCCTAGGGTAGTGGTTAGCACCGCTGCCTTTCACGCTAGAGTTCGGGGTTCGGTTCCCGGTCTCGACGGTTTGAAAGAAACAAAAATGTTTCTCCCCCATCCACGTGTAAAACTCAGTATTGTGGGGAGCCTCCGTGACCGTGAGGTAGCGTGCTCGGCCTCAGACCGCCAGGGCTTGAATTTCGAATCCTGTGTCTGGAGGACAGTGTCATCTCATTCATCTCACCATCCTCAGGAGGTTCTCCTGGCCCAGTTTAGCCTATATGTGCACAAAGGTGGCCTAAAGCCCGATTCATTTCATTTCATTCTGTCTATTATCAGCCAATGTGGCGAAGTGATTTAGATAAGAACTGAATCACAGACGGAGATTAGTGCTATTTTTGTCAGCTTCACATGTGTGCAAAACATGTCAACATAAAATATTAGTAATTGCAAAAAAAAAATGTCGAGGTCAATAATAATACTTTGTCTGGCACCTAAACAAGCGTTATGAATACAATGCAATGCGATGCAATACATTGCGATGCGATGCGATGCGATGCAATGCGATGCGATGCAATGCAATGTAATGTGCAATGCAGTGCAATGTAAAGCTCCAGTAAATTCGGAAGAAGCTTGCACTTTTCGAACCAACTTAAAAACATATAACGGTATTATAAAAAAGTGTATAATAAGGGCCAAATCTAACTACTATACAACCCACTTTGAAAACTATAAGGGTGATATTAAAATGACATGGTCTGTGATTAATGATGCTTTAAACCGTAATGCTAGACCTAAACAACATAATATTCGTTTTAAAATAAATGATGAGGTTATAACAGACAAACAAATCATAGCAAATAATTTTAATATTTTTTTCGTAAAGATAGGACCCTCACTTTCTAAGGAAATTAAAGCTCCGTCTAATAAATCTTTTCGTGATTATCTTACTAAAACGTACCAATCAACATTTGAATTTGAAACAGTACATGAAGAGACTATTATTAAACCCATAAATGAATTGAAAAACAAAAACTCTACGGGGAAAGATGGTATTTCCAGTAAATTACTTAAAGCTATCAAAACCAGTTTAATTCAACCACTTACACTAATATTTAATCAAATGTTGATCACTGGTATATTTCCAGAGCGGCTAAAAATAGCTAGTTCTCCCTCTATATAAGAAAGATGACAAGGAATTATTAAATAACTACCGCCCCATCTCTCTCCTACCGTTCATTTCGAAAATATTTGAGAGAATCATTTATAATCAGCTCTATTCGTTTTTTAAAATTAATAATATTTTGTATTCTGGTCAGTACGGTTTTTGTATAAAACATTCGACTGAATTAGCATCTTTAGAAGTTATAGAAACAATTATTTCTCAAATGAACACAAACAAAATTCCACTAGGTATATTCCTAGATCTTTCTAAGGCATTTGACAATTTAGATCACGAAATTTTAATCACCAAATTGAATTATTATGGTATAAAGGGTTTGTCTAATAAATTATTACGAAATTATTTAACCGATAGAAAGCAATTTGTAAGTTTTGAAAATTGTAATTCCGACCTATTAAGCATAAAAACAGGTGTTCCTCAGGGTTCCATTCTAGGTCCCTTACTTTTTTTAATTTATATAAATGATATGCACTTAGCGAGTAACTTATTTAATTTTATTTTCTTTGCGGACGATACTACATTAATCAGTAAAAACAATCCAAAAGACACTCATATCATAAATAACGAATTATATAAAATTTCCTTATGGTTGAAACTTGATAAATTATCACTAAATATTGGTAAAACCAGAGCTATGGTATTTCATCAGCCACAAAGAAATGTATCTATTCCAAATTTAATACTAGATAATAATTCAGTTCAAATAGTAGATACTTTTAATTTTCTTGGCATAAACCTCAATACAAATATGAGATGGGATTCCCATATAAATAACATTTCGAATAAAATTTCCCGTGCGATTGGTATAATTAATCAGATGAAAAAGATACTACCTTTCAATATACTTTTAATATTATACAAAACACTTATATTACCACACACAAAGTACTATCTTTTATGTTGGGGATACCAGTCAGATAATATATTTCGGTTACAAAAAAAGATTGTACGAATTATAACACACAGTAAGTATTACGCACATACTGACCCACTTTTTAAAGAGCTCGGCTTATTGAAAGTCAAAGAC
This sequence comes from Flabesymbios commensalis, assembly GCA_964017125.1. Classification (NCBI taxonomy): domain Eukaryota; kingdom Metazoa; phylum Annelida; class Polychaeta; order Terebellida; family Flabelligeridae; genus Flabesymbios; species Flabesymbios commensalis. The sequence continues at coordinate 8,281,711 of OZ024905.1, forward strand.
CTTTTTGCTATATCACAGCTAAAATTTTATTATACATATATAAACGGAAATCTGCCACGTTATTTTCAGTCAATATCATTTCATGCAAACTCACATCGCTATAATACGAGGAATACTTTATTGGCATTACCAATAATTCGACATGAATTTGCAAGAAAATTGTTAATTTATAGCATACGTGTAGCCATTAATAGTTGTGTTATCGATATAAAAAATAAACTGTATACCCATTCACTCAGTACTGTAATGCAAATGAGTAAAAAAAATCTTTCTTGATAATTATGAAACCGAGTGTTCAATTCCAAATTGTTTTTCTTGTACGCATCTAAATGTCTGATTTCTAACTTTATTTGTTAAACGAATCGTAAAAAACAATTTTATTGGTGTAAAAATGCTTTGAAAATCTTTTAATTTACTGACGAAGCTCTATGTTGAAAATTTATGTTTGCGCTTAGTTAAGAAAATTTATATTGAAAAACATTATGTTATTACTATTGGGTGGTCTGTACGGTAGCGACACTTGTCTTAGTGCGGATCTCCCGATTCATTCATTTTCTATCATTTTGTTATATTATTTTAATATGTATCATATTTTTGCGGAATGAATCAAATAAAAGAGGTCTGAGTCTGAGTCTGCAAGGCAATGCGATGCAATGCAATGCAATGCAATGTGATGCGATGCAATGCAATGCAATGTAGTGCAATGCAGTGCAATGCAGTGCAATGCGATGCGATGCAATGCAGTGCAATACAATGTAATGCGAGACGTGGCGTAAAGCAATGCTCAATGCAACACAATGTAATGCAATTCAATGTAATCTAAAGCAATCAGCTTCGCATATCTAAAAGAAGACGCACCATGAAGATCAGATGTCACAAAAGGACATGTCTAGCGTGATAAACCTCAACTGATGGTTGTATAAACACGCCATGATTAGGACGACCGACCAGACCATACGTCCGTGCTGTAATATCACGGTTTTTCGCTTTCTTTATTTGCTATGTCAATATATAGGATTATTATAGTCACAATTGGTGCTTAACCTTTACAGTGCGGGGACTGTGGACGTCAGAATTCTGACGTATAAGGACGGTCCCGGCACTGAGAGAATTAAAATATTTCTAGTGGCCGCAGATCTATAACATAATGAACATGCATGTAGGTATTCAAATGAAGCGGAAAGAGCTGCCTAAGATAGTTATGATTATTTCAAATTGAAAAAAACCCTTCAGTCTCCGCGGTCAAACAACAAAAATACAGCGTTGTAAGGGTTAAAGGGTGAACTCTCTAACCTTTGAAAGCTTATTAATTAAGTTTTCAACCCTTTCAGGCCTGAATTTACCATTGTCATCTTCATCCACTACAAACCGCGAATTGCTGTCGCAATTTTCGACTTGTGGTGGATGAAGATGATTTGATGTGGTTTAAAAATTAAAGAAAATTACCACGTATTTGTAAACCAGTTTCGTGGAAATTTTCGTTCTAAAACCCCTAGTTGTTGGAAAATTCAGTCTGTCTTCAGGGATGTAAAATGATGCTTTAATGCATCGTGAGGGTTCAAGTGGTTAATTGCCGAGTCGTTCTTGTCTATTCTGTCTATTATCAGCCAATGTGGCGGAGTGATTTAGATAAGAGCTGAATCACAGGCGGAGATTAATGTTATTTTTGTCAGCTTCACATGTGTGCAAAACATGTCAAAATAATATATTGGTAATGGAAAAAATCTAAGTGTCAATGATGATATTTCGTCTGGCACCTAAACAATTCTTATCAATGCAATGTGATACAATGCAATTCCATGCAAAACAATACAATGTAATGCAATATGATTCAATGCAATGTATGTTTTTAATAATAAGGCGAGCGGAGACAAGAAACCAATAAAGACCATTCAGCAATGGGATAAAAGAAGAGAATAGTCAACAATGGGGTAAAAGAAGAGACTACGAAATGTTTGCATATATTAATGTAACACACTGCAATGAATTTAAATGTGTTGTAATGTTAAGCAATGCAATGTAATGCAAAACAATGCCATTCAATACAACACAATACAATGAAATGCGATGCGATGCAATGCGAGAGATGCGATGCAATGCAATGCAATGCAATGCAATGCAATGCAATGCAATGCAATACAATACAATACAATACAATACAATACAATGCGATGCGATGCGATACGATGCGATGCGATGCGATGCGATGCAATGCGAGCAATGCGATGCAATTCAATGGAATGCAATGCAATGCTATACAATACAATGCAATGCGATGCGATGCGATGCGATGCGAGCAATGCGATGCAATGCAATGGAGTGCGATGCAATACAGTGCAATGCCACGCAATGCAATGCTCAAAGCAATGCTCGATGCAACGAAATGTAAAGCAATACAATACAATACGATAGAATGCAATGCGATGCGAGCAATGTGATGCAATGAAATGGAATGCGATGCAATACAGTGCAATGCCACGCAAGGCAATGCGCAAAGCAATGCTCAATGCAACGCAATGTAATGCAATGCAATGTAGTCTAAAGCAATCAGATTCTCGTCTCTAAAGAAAATAATTACGAGTGCAATTAGTCTAATGGTCCAATAGGGATTAGCCTGTGTAGACGGTGACCTGAATTGAAGTTTGAGGCAAAATAATTAGACCTGAAGTCTGGTCGCTCTCCATGCACTTCACTGGCAAGACTAAGTAGTTCAATGCAATGCAATACAATAACAATACATATCACTGCATGTTGATACAATGTAGTCTAAAGCTATGAGCGTCGCATCTTTATTATAACAAAAAGGACCTATAAGCAAATATTTATCCATACAATTAGGCTAATGGCCCAATAAAACTTAATTTGTGATCAAACATTCGCAAATCTTGATGAACAAACGCTCATTTTATTCCCAATAAAAGTCAATTAGGGTAAAGATGGCATGGAGAAATCAAACAGAGAATTAGCCGGTGTATTTTCAAAGCGATGTCGACCTTGGGTTTGTGTCATTATCTACTTATGTGGGAAAGCTCGGATTATTACACTTGTCCAGGAGGCTAGACAGGGTATTTTAGGATCCTTTCAGAAATAATCCTAATCACTTTTGACTGTCACCTGGCGCTCATTATCCTTTTAAAGCCTCTGCATCAATTGTCTTAACCCTTTCAATGCGGGGACCAACTTTAGCCGTCATAATCTGACGTTTACAGACAGATTTTGACGTCTAAAGCCGATCGCCGCACTCAAAGAAAGAAGAATGATAATAACCGTAGACACATAACATCGGTATTCAAATTAACAGGAAAGAGCTATCTAGGATAATTATCGTGATTTTGAATTAAAAAAAACCCGTTGGCATGCAGCCAGCCAACCAGTCACCCCAGCAAACATGAAACATTGAAGGGTCAATGTTGGCCCGCCGTCTACGACGTCGGCCCAACATTGACCCAACATTGGTTCAATGTCTCGTGTTTGCTGGGACATAATGTAGTGATTTATACACATATATTTCAGTTTTGTAAAGGGTAAAGTGGGTCGAACCTGCTGCGCGTCTCCCAAACATTGAGATCGCACCCATAAAGACGGAATGTTGATCCGACTTTAAATCTGATCAATGACTGCGAAATCAGCCAAAATAATTCACCACAGTTATTGTGAAACCTACTATATAATTGTCGTATATTTTTAGTCCGTAATAACAGACTCTGTGCGCGATAAAGAGACTGTAATCATTGCCATTCGTGATGATGTGCCGTAAAAATCCGGTGCGTGGACGATCGATTGCGCAATGAATTCAAGCGTCATTGTTTGATCAATGATTTTTATTTTATTTCACATTAAAAGATTCACATCTCATTGATAACCAGCATACAGGAACACAGCTGTTGCTATACCGTCCAGCTCCGACGCTAACACATGCGGATGCATCTAACACGGGCAATATATTCTAGCCAATGTACTTATTGCACCTCCAAAAACAGAAAAATAATACATACAGGTACAACATACTATAGAATCATTGAAATACAAATATACTCGAATTTAATATGTAATTGGCAGATTAAAATATTACAAATATAGTAAGAAGTGTGACTAGGGTATATTGACTGGGGTGCCTAAGGCTATAGTCATGACTATGTAATAGTACCCTGAGAGTGTCCACAACACCATCTTCTTTGACTACATTTTGTTTGTGGGGCTTACATTTGATTCGTTCAAAATAAGTGGAGCACCTATAATAAATATGTTAGATGCCGAGGTTTGAGTAGATACATAACCATGCCCAATATATCAGGCAGCAAGATAACAACATAAATTACATTAGTGTGTCCACTTTAAAAATCCTTCTCCACAGATTGCTTCTGAAATTATTGATAGCCAGTATGGACATGCCACATGAAGCTAAGATAATTACCTGTCTTTCCAAGTCAGATACATCCACAGCACCTGACCAACAAACACAATACACCGTCCAAATGCTGGCTTGATGTTGGGCCAGCGTCGCAGACGCTGGACCAACATTAGGCCATCATTGGGTCAACGTCCCTGCTTGCTGTGATATCCCTCAGCATGTCGAGGGCACTTGCGAAAATGAGCCCAGCGTCTGAAGAACCCATCTCAGGTCATCTAGAAATATGTTTTTGCCGCTGACGCCTCCAGCGCTATTATTTATGTCTCTGTGGTCACCTATGTACTTCTCAGGTGGCTGTGGTACATTTATAGCAGGAAACATTGATTTTTTTCCCCATATTCTTTCATTATTTTATTTGCACTTATTTTTTTTCCAATGCGTGGAGTGTCGTTGAACATATTATACACTGACAAGTACACCTGAAATTGATCAAATACATAATGGAATGTATTTGTTGAGAATAAAAATCAATCACACTTTTCCTTTTCTGCTACTAACATTGGTCACTGTCCACATAAATATATAAACGTAGTAATAAGCCTTTCAGCCCAAGTTTATGAAACTATGTCATAATTTATCGGCTACTGGTGGTCGCATGGGCGCATGGGTATTAAAATGTTAAGTGGTATTTCTCACAACGATGGTCATTGTAGTGTATTGAGACACGATTTTTATTTCGCCATCAATTTGACGTATTCTCCTCTATTATGTCTATGTGTGACTTGCTCATTTCTTTGATACCTGAATGCCAGAGCGGGAAACGAACCCGTGATTTCCGGCCTCCCAGGCAGATATATTTAACCACTGTACCATGCCCCCGCCCTCCAGAACCATGGTTCAAAAATCTAGGCCGAGCACGCTATTTCTCTGTCACATGGGCTACATCGCAATATTGAATCTTTATGATTTGGCAGAGAAGAAACATTGTATTTCTTTGAAACTTGAATAGCAAAAGCTAGGATTGAATTCCGTCAGATTTGGACGAGCTGCAAGAAATAAAAATGTATAATAGACGTAGACCCATAACATAGGTACTCAAATGAAGCGGAAACAGCTAGCTAAGAAATTTATGATGATTTCAAATTGAAAAAACCTCTTTGGTCTCCATGGTTTATACAAACATATTTCAGCGCTTTAAGGTCGAACAGTCGAACCTAATGAGCCACCGTGGAAGTGCAGGTGGTCGCCCAGCGAACACGAGGCGTTGGACCAATGTTGGTTTAATATTGGGCCAGCGTCGAAGACGGTGGCCAATATCAAGCCAACATTGGGCTAAGGTTTTGTGTTTGGTGCTCAAAGGCAGCTTATTTCATCCCATTTGCATGATTAGTGGAGCGCCGGGTAAGGTCATCCTACAGATGACCTTACGCTGACCTTGTGGATTAATCACGTGTGAGGGGAATCCGTAATGACGTCACCTACCACGTGATCGGATTGTGATGGGAGGTGATCGCATCACAATCGCCTATAACCTAAACCCATTGACCCCCGGCCACGGCAGGAATCGTTTTTGATTAATTTTTAGGATCACATTTTAAAGGCGGAATTCAAATTCAAATTCATTTATTTATGATTTAACCCTTTAAGTCCTCACGATGCATCATTGAAAACATACTTGATTTTCTCACAACTATAGGTTTTAGAAGGCAAATTTTGATAAAACTTTTCTACGAATACATGGTAATTTTCTTTAATTTATCACCCACTTCCAGTCATCTGCCGCAATTCTCGACTTGTAGTGGATGAACAACGGTAAATTCAGGCTTGGAAGGGTTAATAACGTGAGCCTACATTTCACATAAATTTCGTCTATTACGACTCCCATCAGTGGTGGGTGTATCCAGAGAGGGGAGGGGAACTTCAGAGGGTTCCTGATCCACTGTTTTCCGAAATTGCATTGGCTTCAACATCTATCAAAATGACCAAATTATCGGCATTTGACACTGAAAATTTACTAAGATAGTGCTTCAATTTAAGGCACTATCCTGGTGATATGCAAATGTTAAGTCTCAAATAAACAAATATTGTAATTTTCACCGACTTGAATTTTTTAGTCTCGTTAGCGAGAGACAACTTTAAATAAGTGAAAATTTAAATATTATGTATAGTATCACTAGCATGTATATTTTTAAAAATTATTTTAAAACATTTGATACTGCAATTATTTACCCAATTTTTCATTTTAACATAGTATACACTGTATAATGTAATGTAATGTTCTTTTTAATGACGCGTAACCCTTTAACGGCCGGTGCCGTCTATATTCTGTTTTTTTTTGCATTTTTTATTAACATCTTACATATCAGCTTTTAAACCTGTTAAAGATAAAACGTGAAAATTAATCAGCAAGATTTGAAAATCGTTTACCTCCATTTTGTTAAATCTGAATAATTTTCATTCACTTGAAGTTGTGGATCGCGTCAGCGAGACATAGCTTCAAGTGAGTGAAAATTCCAATTGAATAATTTGGCGGTTAAAGGGCAAAGTCTACTCAGATTTCCTTTCGTCAATAAACATTTATTTATTTAGCTTCAATTTGCGCTTTAAGGGTTAAGAATGGAACGCCTACAAATAAAGAACAGTTTTAGAATCATTAAAACTTCCAGATTTTGTAAAGGATAAAGCCCGAAACATTTTTAGCTTTGGAAAAGGCCGAGAATGTAGGGCTAAGAATGTAGGGCTCCGAGGGTTTTAACGGACTTGAAACACATCCCACCATAATGAGGATCCCTCATAATCAACTGTTCCGTCGCGCCTGGCTGATTATGGCACTATGGGCCTACCATAATAATTGGTCTGTACTTGATCAACAATAACTCTCCGTTCCCGGCTTAGAATGTCTTGGTCGGACAAAGAAAATAATATAGTGGTGTGTTTCAATTTGCGAAAATATCATCGATACTTTTTCCGCCCTGTTACAGATTTACTAGGTGTGTTTGAAAAATCTAAATTGTTTTCAATCACTTGACGCCTCAGCGCGACACAGCTTCAAGTGAGTGGTATAGGACAAACAATTCGGTGGCCTAGGTAGTGAAGGGTTACTGGTAATTAGATATCTTAGCCAGCAAAGGGTTCCTGGTAAGTGAGTCTGAATGGGCGAGGATGGGAATGATCAATTATCAGGGAGAGGCTCGTCAGTGTACGCAGCTAGAGGGCATTCCCCGGCCTAGAGGGCATCCCCCGACATAGAGGGCATCCCCCGACAGACAATCATCTCTGGTGCAACGTAGTGGTTAACGCATTCAGCAGCAAATGTACAGTGGTTAAAGGTGATCTATCACCCCTTATATGGTATAAATAATTATGTCCTTATATGGGGTGATTGGCTATCATGTGACCCTCTCAGAGGGTCACATGATAGCCAATCACCCCATATAAGGACATAATTATTTATACCATATAAGGGGTGTGCCCCATCTTGTGGCAACTTTGATTTATTTGTCACAAAATTATTAATACTATATAAGGGGTGATAGATCACCTTTACCTACTCCATTATATTATATTCTATAAATGGGGCTATTTCGGTATTAATTACAAGCCATAGTATAGGGTAAAATGGTGGTGTTAAGTGTAAGGTGGGTAATTTCACCGCAATCATGAGGCGTGGCCCTGGTGGAGTGGTTAAAGCTGCCTGCTTGGGAAGTCGGAGATCGCGGGTTCGCACCCCGCTCTGGCATTCTAGTTTCCGAGAAATAAAAATGTTTCTTCCCTGCTCGCCCGTAAAGATTCAATATTGCGGGGAGCCTCCGTGACCGCGAAGTAGCGAGCTCGGCCTCAGACCGCCCATAGACGTGCTTAGCGATTAACCCTTTCAAGTCTGAGTTTACCATTGGCATTTTCATCCTCTACAAGCCGCGAATTGCTGTCGCAATTCTTGACTTGTAGAGGATAAAAATGACTTGAAATGAGTTACAAATGAAAAAATATACTGTTATTTTTAAAACAGTTCCATGAAAAATGTTTGTTCTAAAACCACCAGGTTGCAGGAAATTAAGCCATTCTTCAGAGATGCGTAATGATGCTTTAATGCATCGTGAGAGATCAAAGGGTTGAAGGGCCCAGGTACATAGTGTGATTCTGGGGCCTAAATAACGATGTTATCTGTTACTATTCTGAAAATAATCAGAGCATTGTCAGATTCACACCAAAACACCAGGCGCTGAACAAATGGTTGATTATTGTTGGATCAGCGTCGTAATATTTACTGTTCACGTCAGAAAAACGAAAGGGAAAGATAGTCTCAATCACTGGATCAGTCTAACTCTCTACCCAGCAGATACGGTGATGTTTTAATGTTGGGCCAGCGTCGCAGACGGTGGCCCAACATTAAAACAACATTGCTTCACCGTGCAGTTTTTGCTGGGTAGTGGATGCAGGCAGTGTTATGGCAGCAGCAAGCAGTCTTACGGAAATATTTATTTAAGCAGCCCCTCCATAGGATCCACCCTTTCTACTCAACTGGACTACACGGATTCCCAATAACTGCGATAAATGAATGGCGCTGATGTCTCAATCTATCGACTGGGGCTTGTAACTTGGAGGTACCAGGTTCGAATCCCGGTCGGGCCGGATATTTGTCATCGTGGTTGTGCATATACAGTGCTCCAAACTGTTCAAAGGCCTGGAATTTACAGTGCTGTATATGGTACAGTGCACTATATAGAACTCTTAAAGTCATTCAAAATAAGAGTAACGCGTAGTCACATCTTCGGGCTTCTTTCTGTCGCGATATTGCCATGATTGTGCAGAAGCAAATGTCACTCACTGTATACCTGAATCAGGCCATTTTGTGAGCACTATTTTCTAGTGATGTCGCAACGACACTAAAGCATTTTAGAAGCTAGAAAGTATGGGTTCATACAGGGACGTCATCTGCTACTTTTAAACTGTATAATCTTTTCTATTGAATTTTTTGGGGTAGTCGCATAATGGCCAGATTATATAGTGCTAGCATATAGTGTTTATGTTAACCATTTAAACCCCCACAATGCATTATAGCATAATTGTGTATCTCTGAAGAATGAATTAATTTTTCTAAAACCTAGGGTTTTAGAACAAAATTATCTTGGAACTTTTTTAATAATAACCTTTTTTTATTAGCCACCCACTTCAGGTCATCTTCATCTACTACAAGTCGAGAATTGCTATTGCAATTCGCGGCTTGTAGTGGATAAAGATTACAGTGCCAAATTCAGGCTTGAAAGGGTTAAGAAGTGACTGAGTAATCATAGAAAATCATGCGCTGCAAAACCTGTTAAGCCTCTAGGACCGAGGTAGCGTGCTCGGCCTCAGACCGCCAGGGTTCGAATTTCGAATCCTGTGTCTGGAGGACAGTGTCATCCTAATCATATCACCATCCTCAGGAGGTTTTCCTGGCCCAGTCTAGCCTATATGTGCACAAAGGTGGCCTAAAGCCTGATTCATTTTATTTTTGTCTGTTGTATATTGCGTGACTTTGGCATGTGTAAAAGTATACTGTTTCATAAAATGAATCTGGTTGCATTACGCGGCGCTATTCACTAGATGTCAGTCAAGTCGCGCCTTTTATTCTGTCAGTCACGCAATCTCTGCGCAAATGAGTAATGTTGGCTCAATGTTGTGTTAAGTTGGGCCAGCATTGCAGACGGTGAACTAACGGTAATTCAACATTATGTCAATGCATGTGCTTGTAGGGATTCCACCTAGCAAACAGAGCGGTGATCGACTTAGACGTCAGAATCTGACGTCAGATTCTGTCGTCTATAGTCGATCAGGACACTGAAAAAGTAAAAATATTTCTAATGGCCGTAGACCCATGTATTCAAATGAAGCGAAAGGAGCAAACTGAGATATTTATGATCATTTTTAGTAGTGGTAATAGTAGTAGTAGTAGTAGAATATTGCTTTACTTCACTTTTCGGCACAGATGCCATTTAAAGGTGATCTATCACCCCTTATGTAGTATGAATAAATTTGTGACAAATAAATCAAAGTTGCCACAAGATGTGGCACAAGTGTTTCCTTATATGGGGTGACTGGCTATCATGTGACCCTCTGAGAGGGTCACATGATAGCCAATCATCCCCATATATGGGGTGATTGGCTATCATGTGAGCCTCTGAGAGGGTCACATGATAGCCAATCACCCCATATAAGGACATAAATATTCATAGCATATAAGGGGTGATAGATCACCTTTAAATGAAATGAATCGGGCTTTAGGCCACCTTTGTGCACATATAGGCTAAACCGGGCCAGGAGAACCTCCTGAGGATGGTGAGATGAATGAGATGACACTGTCCTCCAGACACAGGATTCGAAATTCGAGACCTGGTGGTCTGAGGCCGAGCACGCTACCTCTCGGTCACGGAGGCTCCCCACAAAACTGAGTTTCACACGTGGATGGGGAAGAAACATTTTTGTTTCTTTCAAACCTCCGAGACCGGGAACCGAGCCCCGAACTCTGGCGTGAAAGGCAGCGGTGCTAACCACTACCCTAGGGCCCCCGCCCAGAGATCACCTTCAAGTGACTTTCTTTGTAACACAATAAAACAGTCCATCGATGAGATGAATGATGTACAGATGCTGATGGGATGGTGAGGTGATATGGCATGGCTTGATAATATGAATTGCGTAATCATCATAACGCTTGCTTTCATTTTTGACCACCGGCGAATGAGCTATAATAGCATCATGAATAGTGCAGAAGACGTGTTTTTAATCTCCTGGGGCAGGTGGTGGTGGTGGGGAAAAAGGTGTTTTTAGGATCCATTACAAGTGAGATTGTGTTTCTGGCGAATGGCTTGTTTCCAGCAGGGACGTTGAACAAATGTTGATTTAATGTTGGACCATCGTCTACGACGCTGGCCCAACATTAAACCAACATTGGTTCGACGCCCCGTGCCTGCTGGGCCAGCTGTTTTGTAATCTCATAGGGTCAGGTGGCCATGGTGGTTGTTGGTTAGAGGTGGGGACGTTGTCTGAAAGGGTCTATTACACGTGAGATTACGTTCCTGCCCACTGGCTTGTTTGTCCACCTGCTTCCTATAAACAAGACACATATAGTTTATCAAAGAGTGGAAGAATATTCAGAATCCCAGCATTCACCCAATGCTGTTTCAATGTTGGGCCAGCGTCAAAGACGGTGGGCCAACATTGAAACAGCATTGGGTGAATACCCCGTGTGTGATGGGATGAAAGCTAGCTTTTCACTGTTTATATATATTTGTTCTCTGTCCAGACCTAAGTTCATATATACTATACTATATATATTATGTATATATTTGTAAAGTACAGCTGTGCAGAAAATGTCTGAAAATCATTTGTAATTCTGAAATAAGCATACTGTGATTATACGGAGGCATCATTTATTACATGTTATAGCCTAGTTTTAAACCATACAATATTACTTGATTATATTTTCAAGGTAGTCGCCACATCACTAGAAAATAATGTTTGTAAAATTGCAATAAATTTGCTTGACAATTTACATATACATCAGTGAAGACCTCACCACGGCTAAATAAATTAATGTGATCCCTGTTATAAACATGATAAACTAATCTCCTTTTTTTTCTTTCCCCGAGGAGAGACCAAATATAACTTTTTTTTCCGTATCGCCAGGTGACCTTGAGAAGATCATCTCCTTACAGTCGTCACTGCCGGCTGTCTCTCCGCCTAATGACCAGGATGTCAGCGGTTACCATAGTAACAGAGGGGTTGTCCAATCATCTCACATTACCGGCAAATAGCACAAGCTCTCTTCTCGGCATTACATGTAATGACTCCTCTCTTCTAGACATTGCATGATTTCTCACAATTACAACAGATATATGGAAGATGACGAGAGGTACCATAGGCTACTCGACCATGTGTGTGGAGGGCAGTGTCATCTGATTCATCTCGTTATCATCCTAGACTATTTTAGCCTATATGAGCTCAAAGGTGGCCTAAAGCCGAATTGATTGATTGATTGATTGATTGATTGATTGATTGATTGATTGATTGATTGATTGATTGATTGATTGATTGATTGATTGATTGATTGATTGATTGATTGATTGATTGATTGATTGATTGATTGATTGATTGATTGATTGATTGATTGATTGATTGATTGATTGATTGATTTCAATACTTGTAATTGCTAACTTTTTGCAGAATACCATAGGTAGCACTGATTCGGCGCTTTTGAATATTTGTACAATTTTATGTGCACCAACATCCATCACAGAAATCGACAGAACACAGTATTTTGCATCCCCATGTGCTTTAAACATTAAAACATACATTTCTTTGTCAGCACCAATGATCAAACCTCTGTGTTTTCAGCATTTGGTAAAGATAATTTAGATCTTCGGTGCAAAGATAAAACGTAAATCATTTTTATCAAACTCTGAAAAAAGTTCACCCTATGATGGGTTTTTTTGCGATGTTGCCATTCGCAAAGCTGTGCTCCGAATTATATTTGCTCAACCAATGCAACCGATCGCTTATTTACATTGTCTGATTTGTTTTAATGACTGCTATTAGTGAATAATAACAGTTTTATATCTCATTTACATCTCATTTGAATAATTCCTTGGTGGATATGCAATCCTTAAAGCGCTAAATTATACAATTTAAATGTGTACTAACTTTAAGATGTGTCTGTCCACCGCGATACACAATTAAAACACACCACTACATTATTTTCTTTGTCCGACCGCGACATTTTAAGCCGGGAATTGAGAGTTGATCAAGTACAAACCAATTATCATCGTAGGCCTATGGCACTAAATCAGTCAGGTGTGACCAAAATGCTGATTATGAGGGATCTTCATTATGGTCAGATGTGTTTTAAGTCAGTTAAAACCCTCGGAGCTCTACATTCTTAGCTGTGGGTGCCACAGAGTTTCATCATTAAATTGTACAGCGAAACTCAAGTCTCCGGCCGTCTGGGCATGTCTGGGGGTATATCCCCTAGACATGCCCAGAACCCTTTATCGGGCGAGCGAAGGAAAACGCTCTCAATAACCCACCATGCCCTATCACCCCCACCCTCGCATCATCATCTGTACATCATTCATCTCATCAATTGACTACAACGTTTTTATCGTATTACAATGTCACTTAAAAGACCTTTTGTGCCGAAAAGTGACGTAAAGCAAAGATTTACTACTACTACTACTTAGCTGTGGAAAAATCCGCGGCCTTCGGCCTCGGCCTTCGGCCTCGGCCTTTTCCACAGCTAAAAATGTAGAGTTCCTCGGGCTTTATCCTATACGTCAAAGTGGGTATAACTTATTTGCATGTGTGCAAATTCAATCAACATTTTTGCCAATCTATCAAATAGTATAATCATTTCTATTTCACATTTTCTTGTCTGAAGGACAAATACCATGGCTGACCACCATTTTGTCAAATCTGATTATTTTTCACTCACTTGAAGTTGTGGATCGCGTCAGCGAGACACAACTTGAGTGGGTGAAATTTCGAAGTAAATAATTAAGACAGTTAAGATGGACTTTCATTTACTTTTATTTGAAATGAAGTTTTTTTAATTCTTCATTATTATTATTGTTTTTTATTATAAGTTATTATTATAAGAACAGTTAAATGTAATACATTATTGAAAGCTGAAGACGTGACCCATTGGTAGAGCGCCTGATTGCCTCGCAGGTAGGCATGCGTCCCGAGTTCGAGCCCGCTGATCCTAACTGGGAAAATAGATAGAGAAATATATTTGTTTGTCTCCTCTCAATGTGACTAGGTGATCACGCCAATGGCGGCCTCATCGAGTTAAGGTCGAAACCAGTGTTAAATTCGCTCATTCATTCATGCGTCCAACCCTAACACTAATAAAGCCATGTGTTTACGCCAGACTCTGACTGGTATTTTCTCTGAGTGGATTTCAGTGTTTCAGATCTAGTTTGATATGTTGGTGATATTATGGCTCTACGGGTCGATAGCGGGTAAACAATGCACTACTGGGTCTTTCAGGGAAAATATTGTTGTTTGTCCAATCTCAATGTGACTAGGTGATCACGCCAATGGCGGCCTCTTCAAGTTAAGGTTAAAACTAATGTATCGACGTAATTTCGCTCAGGGCCACGCACTGCGCGCTTCACTGTGTGCAACTTTAAATCAAACCAGCCACTTCACGTGATCTTTCGGCTTGTCTGTGTCTGCAAAAAATGTATACATGAGAAATGTACTTGGTGTCATCCATTTTCACATATCCGTGCGTAATCCGTGTCAAATCACACAAGGAACGGTTTTTCACGGACACGCACATAGATCACGTGCAAATAGATGGCCACTTTACACTAAGCCATGTATTAGCGTCAGACTCATGTACTGGTATTTTCTCTGAGTGGATTGTAATGTTTCGGCTGGAATTCGATATGTTGGTGATATTATTGCTCCACAGGTCGATAGCGAGCCATCAAAGCACACCTTGCCTATCAACCACACACATTGTCTCTCAGGAGCTTACAGTGTTTCTACTATAGTTTGATCCGATACGGATTACAATGAGTTAACCCTGTACTGCTGAGTTGTTTTTTAATCTTTTCATTCACTTAACTCAGAAACTATAAATATTAAAGGTTTGTTTTCAATTTGAAATCACCATAAATGTCTTAGTTAGGTCTTTCCGCTTCATTTGAATACCTTTGGATCTACGGCCATTATATATTTTCTAATTTTTTCGAAGTCTGGAGGTAGTGGGAATTTTGTGGGGAAAAATGAAGAATAATTTTTTTTCTGAGGCACTGTGGAGTATACTGATTCTGAAAAACGTAAAAAAAATATCTTTTACTTTTTCTCCCACAAATGGTAAAATGATGAGTTATATCACCAGACTATCGGTGCTGGGATCGACTTTACACGTCAGATTCTGACGTCTAAAGTCGGTCCCCGCTCTGAAAGTTTTAAAGCTGGAATTATTAACACAATTTCCCGCCACTAGCCCAATATTGTATTATTGTTGGGTCAGGGTCGAAGGCGATGGACCGTCATGAAATCATAAAATCGTGAGCGCCATAGCGTACACGCTATTAAATCGTCATTGTTTTCCTCACGGTCAATAGCTGTATAATCATGATAATGGTCATTAAATAAAAACGTTCGATAGCTAGACATATAAATCAAATAGACAATATTATTAAAATAGGCGTATCCCAAATTGTATAATTTGATTATCTGATGATCTACCTCAAATTATTTATAAATTTTTACCCTCAAAGCGCTGAAATATGTTGTATAAACCATGGAGATCAAAGATTTTTGCTAAATTTGAACTGTTTTAGTTAGCTTTATCTGCTTCATTCGAATACCTCTATCATGGGTCTACGACCATGATATATTTGTTTTATTTTTTCGGTGCGGGGATCTACTTTAGACGTCGGAATTTGACGTCTTTAAAACTGGAATTACTATAGCAATATCCAGCCGCTTGCCCAATTTTTTTAGTCGAAGTCGACGACTATGTATGGATCATCATGAAATCAAGAAATCATAAATGCTACACGGTACACCGTACACGCACACTATCTTTACTAAGTAAAATGTTCCATAGCTAGGCCCTATATATATAAATCTACATACTATATAAACTATATTTATGAAAATAGGCGTATCACAAATTGTATCATTTGAATAAATGATAATCTACCAGAAACTATTTTTAAATTTTAACCCTTACAGACTTTAGTCGTCAGAATCTGACGTCTGTCGACGTCAAATTCTGACGACTAAAGTCGATCCCCGCACTGTAAGATTAAAAATATTTCTAATGGCCGTAGACCCATGACATAGGTATTCAAATGAATCGGAAAGAGCTAACTAAGACAGCTATGATGATTTCAAATTGAAAAAAACACTTCGGCCTCCAAAGTTTTCATAAAAAAATACAGCGCTTCAAGGGTTAAGGACACTTTATTTGGTCTGAAATTTGCTTGAACGCATATAGGCCTATATAAAGGGCCCCAGCGTCACAAAGGTTAACATAGAAAGGTGAAAGGTCACTCAGGTCATTATCGGCTTAGACTATCTGATCCTTTTATTACTTTTATTTCCCCAATAATAATACTGAGGTGAAACAGGTTCGTCGTCTTCAGTACGGCAGTGTACCCATCTGCACCAGTCCAGTCTTAATACACGCAGAGCGTAGCTGCCGCAAATCACATGACAGAGTGAAGATGCAGTGTACCACACAGCGGCATTGACATTGTACAGGGGTTCCGGGACAAGTATGGTATTCTACCCCCGACCAAAGGTAGCCAGGGGCGGATCTAGCTTTTCACAGACGGGTGGTTTAAAACATGACAAAGGGATATTTCACTGGAGCGCGTGGTCCGAGAGGACCGTCCAGTGAAAAGTTCTGATTTTCAAAGGTTTTCTCCTGTAATCTAAGGCTTATTGGGCAGTGTTTGTTCCTCAGTGTGCAACTAGCTCGTAAGGATCCCCTAAATAAGATTTAAAAAATTTTCAAGGGGGGTTCAAACCCCCAAACCGACCCCTTGAATCCGCCCCTGGTAGAGTATTGTCTTGTAACATAACGAGATCAGTAATCAAGGCAGTTGTTATTTAATAGGGGAGGGGTAGAATACCATACTTAAGCTAAAATATTGAATGTGGTTTTTTTATTACCTGAGTTTGCATCACAAGGAGTCCTAGCCCAAGACAGATGCAATATTTTTAATCCATTTAATTTAAAATGAAATACTCTGAATATGTTGAAATCGAGACGCTTTTGACTTTCAAAATAAAAATAAATTAGGTTTTAAGTTTGACTTTCAAGAAATGTATTACATTTAACTGTTCTTATAATAATAACTTATAATGATAAAACATAATAATAATAAAGAATTAAAAAAAACTGAAACTAAATGAAATACCAAATTAAAAACTTCACCCGAATTTCACCCACTTGAAGTTGTGTCTCGCTAACGCGATCCACAACTTCAAGTGAGTGAAAATTAATCAGATTTGACAAAATGGAGGTCAACAATTCGGAAATCTTGCTGATTGATGTCACCTTTTAACTTTAACATGTTAAAAAGCTAATATGTAATGTGCTAATATCTAAAATATAAAAATTAGAAATATACTCGGAAGCGGCGGTTGACGGGTTAACCAGCTGAAGGCTCAGATACCCCTTTTAACACCAACGTATTCGTCTCATTTACATTCACCATCTTCAGATGAAAACTATCTGTATTTTAAAAAGCAAAGTATGACCACTTTATTGTGATGGCTTGTAGGGTTTTATTTTTTGTCCCTCTAGATCTTACTGTGAATTCTACCATTCCTTCTTTAATTAATCATGTTTGAAATACGGTATGTTTGCCTTTCACAAATATTTGTATTCGATCATATTATATTTGAGCAGTAGAATAATAATAAAAAAATTATTTTGAAATCTTAAATGCCACATTGTACATAGGCGGCATTAAAACATCGCTTTGCCGACGGTGCATGACTGTCCTTGTAATATCAGAAAGCTATGCAATTCGTGTCATACATTTTTATGGCGACAACTTCCGCTGTTTGTTTCATCCCTAGCCATCTGGTGGGGTGTCCCATGAGCTTATCTCTGGTCACCATGGTGACCATGGCAGCAATGTATCCTTGACTGCAGATTTCTGCAAATCTCACAGTGTCTAACACGCTAAGCTGGTACAATGCCTAAGCAACGCTGGCCCTGCCTCTAGTGCATTGGCCCAGCATTAAAACAACATTTTCCACCACTGTCTGTAGGGTAGAATCATAGGCGCCATACTTCCCAGCAAACACAAGACCTTCACCCAATGATGTTTTAATGTTGATCCACCATCGTAGACGGTGGGCCAGTCAGCTACTCAGCTGAACGCAATCAACCTGTGGGCCTACTGTATATACTGAAGGCCTATACACGCCCATTCTGAAGAAGACCGTCGGTTTAAAGTGCTGAATTAAATAATTTGAAATGTTCAATTTAAAATGATCAGCCCCTACACTCCAGACAGAAATCCTGCACTGTAAGAGTGAAACTATTTCTAATGGCAGTAGACCCATAACATGGGTATTCAAATGAATCAGAAAGAGCTGACCGAGACATTCGTGATGATTTCAAAATGAGAAAAAACCCTTCGGTCTCTATGGTTTTTACACAAATTGTCAGCGCTTTAAGGGTTAATAGAAATACAGCAGGACAAGGGTTAAAACCGGAGGTTATTTTTATCCACATATGGGAACGTTCCGTGGATGCGGACTGCCCATGGATTCCCTGATGAAAACAGTCGTCTGCCTGTCTTAGCAAACACAACGCGTTCACCCAGTGTTGCTTTGATGCTGGGCCCACGGCATAGAGGTTGGCCCACCAACAAAACAACATTAGGCCAGCGCCTTGTTATCACTGCGCTGATGTCACGCAAGGAAGACCTTAACCTTTAACCCTTTAACCGCCAAATTATTCAATCTGAATTTACACCCACTTGAAGTTATGTCTCGCTGACGCGATCCACAACTACAAGTGAGTGAAAATTATTCAGATTTGACAAAATGGGAGTCAACTGTTTTCAGATATTGCTGATTGATGTCACATTTTATCTTTAACTTGTTTATAAGGTGTTACTTAATGTGTTATTAAAAAAGAAAACCCGAATATATGCGGCACCAGCGGTTAAAGGCTTAAAGCGCTGAAATATGTTCATATAAATCAAGAGACCAGAGTTTTATTTTAAATTTGAAATCTTCATAAATGTCGTAGTCTGCCTGTGGCGTCACGCAAGACACGCCTCATCCCTTGAAGCCCTAAATTATACAATTTAATTCTCCACCCACTTGAAGTTGTGTCTCGCTACCGCGATCCACTACTTCAAGTGGGTGGAGATTACACATATTTGCTTAATTTGTGGTTAAACATTTGCAAATCTCGTTGTTTAAACACTCATTTTATTCGCAATAACAGTGATTTGATCGACTAAGAAAACACATTGAGAACGACTGTACCCGTGCTTATAGCGGTTAAAAGGTTAACCCTTTAACCGCCAAATTATTCAATTGGAATTTTCACCCACTTGAAGTTGTGTCTCGCTGACGCGATCCACAACTTCAAGTGAGTGAAAATTATTCAGTTGTCACAAAATGGAGGTCAACTCTTTTCAAATATTGCTAATTTATGTCACATTTTATCTTTGACATGTATAAAAGGTAGTACTTAATGTGGTAGTAAAAAATAATAATAAAAAACGAATATATTCGGTACCGGCGGTTAAAAGGTTAATCATAATATTCTCCGTAGAGTGACAGATACATCCTTTACAACCCAAAAGGAACGTATATTTTTCTCTGACTCCCAAGGGGACTCTGGTCCAGACATGAGAATACATTAACATAATCGATGGTAGAAGAAAAAGGGAGAGTCTGGTATCGAGTCGTTGCACTCCAGGACATGTTCGCCCGTGTGCCATCTCAACTCCCTGAGGAACACACAGCTCTGCAGCCATTTCAGTCCTGATAAAGTATCGTACATATTGCCCTCTCTATCCTTCTGGTACTCATTTACACCAGAGTGAAATGAAGCACGCGAGGGTTGAAGTGTCGTGCTAAAAGACGTAACTTCAGAACAACGTACGTGTTCCACGGTGAGAGAGAAGACACATTATATTTCTCTGGGAGCTATATAATATGGACCAAACGGAGATTGAACCGGCTCGACGGGATGTAGCTATAGCAGAGCCCCCCGCTTTACCTATTCTCCATGTCCCTCTGAAACACCCTAGTCCCATGTCGGAACCTCGTACTCTCTGTGTCGGCAGGGTTACCCAAAGGACAGAAACAACTGATTCAGACGTTTTTCAACTTTGATAGCGTGCGAAATCAGAATCAGGACACATTCAGAGCGCGCAAAATTTAAATTCAATTGCTTGCACTGGAGATTCAATAAGGGTGAATATTATTTTATTCTGAAAGTCAGAAAAAGTCAAATTATGAAAATAAATGTAATGAATCGGGCTTTAGGCCACCTTTGTGCACATATAGGCTAAACTGGACCATGAGAACCTCCTGAGGATGGTGAGATGATTGAGATGACACTGTCCTCCAGACACAGGAATCAAAATTTGAACCCTGGCGGTCTGAGGTCGAGTACGCTACCTCTCGGTCACGGAGGCTCCCCACAATACTGACTTTCACACGTGGATGGGGAAGAAACATTTCTTTCAAACCGCCGAGACCGGGAACCGAGCCCCGAACTCTGGCGTGAAAGGCAGCGGTGCTAACCACTACCCTAGGGCCCCCGCCCATCAAATTATGAAAAAATAAAACGTAGTTGAATTGTTTAAGTGAAATGAGTTGACTTCACTTCATTCATTCAACCTATAAGTATTATCAGTTGTTTCACATGTGGGTTGTTTTACAATGTACTGGGTTTTTTGTTCCATAATGTCAAATTTGATAACCTTTAACATGTAGTAACCCTGACAGTGCGCGGATCGACTTTAGAAGTTAGAATCTGACGTCTGACGTCTGACTATAGAAGCAAGATTCTGACGTCCAAAGACGATCATCGCACTGAAAGAGAGAAATAGTTATAATATCTAGGATTTGGCCTCGTTTAATCGGGTCGACATCAGGTTGATTAGAATATCAGTAACATTTCAGCTACATGATCGCATGCTCATGTCGCAACGTCATTGAAAAGGTATGGGCATTTTACGGACCTTGGGGCAAAAACAGCACGGTCCACGGTCCACACTGGTCCGGTGCATCAATCTCTCTACACAGTGGGCTGTATTATAGTGAAGCTGACACACCAATCTGCTTGAGGGGATGTTACATGGACGAATGCCACCAGAATCTCTATACACCTTGGACTCTATGATAATGAAGCTGACATGCCAATCTGCTGGCGAGATGTTACGTGGACGAATGCCATCAGCTTCTGGTAAAGTCAGGGCAGTGACCCGGCTGTGGTGGTTAACGCTGATAGAGTATCTGCCTCTCTAACCCGTGCAACGCTGAAATATTTTTGTATAAACTATGGAGACCGAAGGGTTTTAAAATAATCATAAATATCTTAATTGGCTGTTTCCGCATAATTTGAATACCTATGTTATGGATCTACGGTCTTTATAGATATTTTTATTCTTTCAGTGCGGTAATCGATTTTTAGACGTCAGAATCTGAGTCCAACATTGATCACCGCGCTTTCTTCGAGTTATCATCATATACATTTGTATGTGTAAAAACAGTGTGTACAAATTTGACGTCTAAACTCTGCGCTGAAATTCTTAACCCTTGTCCTGCTATGCCCGGATATATACGGGGTTAAGGATGTTATAGATCAATAAAAATATCACCTAATTTTGATAAAATAGTTTTTAGTAGATGTTTAGTTGATCCAATAATTTAATTTTACACATGTCTATTATTCATAAATAGTAATATTTTTCGTCATTTGAAGCTGGAAATTGCGTTAGCAATTCCAGCTTCAAATGACGAAAAATACAATTGAAGCAATTCAGCAGGACAAGGGTTAACGAGGTTTCGATCCATAGCAAACAATCCTGATCAAAGTGAGAGGTCAGGCATATCACAGCGGAAAGGGCAGCAATAAATGCTCCGAGGTAGACGAGATAGAAAAGACATTCATCCATTGCTGCTAAAGGCGATCCCCGTGTGGGAAATTAGGTCATTCTTCAGATATGCAAAATGATGCTTTGTTGCATCGTGAAGGTTAAAAATGCTAAAGGTTAAGGTTGATTCTAAGTCTGCTCTAGCTGAAGACGGGGATGCCTTTAGTGAAGGTCCAGTCACATTCATTTCCGGCCTTTTACCATAAATATACAATAATGATGCCCATTTCACCGAGTGTCTCAGGCCCCTGTGGTTTAAGGAGGTCAGATGAGAGGACTATGTAATATAAACAGGAAGACAGGATGTTCACAACAGGGGGATCACACAAGCCGAATGTCCACTCTTTTTTTTAAATATTTTGCTCGTCTCCTGTCCGTCCAATATTTAGAAAAAAAACATCAACAGATGTAATTAATGTCCCTAAAGCATCAATAAATAATGGGTTTTGTCAAGTTAAAAAAAATGAAAAAATCCGAGAAAAACTCGGATTGGTCAGACAACAACCACCCACCCGCCTTCCGATTTTTTCCCGGATTTTTGGATTTTTTTATCGTGACAATACCCCCTAAGTGAATGGAAATGCCACCATCATTTCCACCCTTTTTCCATAAATACCCAATGATGAGGACTATGCATTAGCAGAGTGTCTAAGGCCCCTGGGGTTTCAGGGAGGTCAGATGGGGATTATAGTGATTTAGAGCGTCAGATCCCAGCAGACACAACACGTCGACTCAACGTTGGTTTAACGTTGGTCGACCGTCTACGACGCTGGACCAACGATAAACCAACTTTGATTCAACTACGTGTGTCTGCTGATAGGACTTTTATATTAGCTGGATCTCACAACCTGGCAAACACTATACTTTGGCCAAACGCTGGTTTACTGTTGGGCCAACGTCGTAGACGGTGGGCCAACAGTAAACCAACGTCGGGCCAGCGTCTTATGTTTGCTGGGAAGGTATTATGACCTCTTTGTATTGCCGCTTTTTAAAAAGCATTTTGCGGGTCTCCCTTCCCATCTATTATTAAAAAAACACGTATACACGTACAAGCTGGATTGGGCCAGGAGAACCTCCTGAGGATCGTGAGATGAATGAAGCTGATGAGACTGTCCTCCAGACACAGGATTCGAAATTTGAGCCCAGGGGTCCCGAATCACGAGCCCGCTACCCTATGGTCACAGAGGCTCCCCACATCGCTGAATCTCTACGGGCAAGTGGATGAAGAAGAAACATGTAGTCTTCGGTACACATGACTCCGGTGTGACAGACACGCGGTGTGACCAGCTAGGGCTTATACAAAAAAGTCATTCGTTTTTTTTATCTGCTACCCGGAACAATTTTGGTCTTCCCAAATCATCCCGTTGCAGTTGCACCCATTCATATACTAATTTTGCCTTGTTGCTTCCACCACTTTGTCGCCTGGTGTGGTTGTTATTTAAAGCTGCCTGCCTGGAATGTCGGATTCATCCCCCGCTCGTGTTTCAAATAAACAAAATTTCCACCAGCTCAATCGTAACAAATTGCTCGTAACGATTCTGTGTTGTGGGTAGTCTCCGTGCCCGAAAGGTAGCGTGCACGGCCTCAGACCGCCAGGGCTAGAATTTCGAATCCTGTGTCAGGAAGGCAGTGTCATCCCATTCATTCATCCCACCATTCTCAAGAGGCTCTTCTGGCCTAGTTTAGCCTATATGTACATTTATTCCACCATTTTGTCTCTTCTATTGTCTGATGAGACCATAGTGTCCATGGTCTGTGAAAATACATAAATAATTCATTAACTTTCTAGATCCCTGAAAAATTGAGTTATCCTCTGCACTCTGATGTTAGAGCAAATATCCTTCATTTGGCTACATCATAACGCCAGCATTGAGAACACGATAAGCCTTACAACGCTGAAATAGTTTTGTATAAACTAAGTTCACTCTGAAATCAAATTTGAAATATTTCGGTATAAACCAAGTTCAATTTGAAATCACCATAAATGTCTTAGTTAGCTCTTTCCACGTCATTTGAATACCTATGTTATGGGTCTAAGACAATTATTAATATTACTCTCCTTCAGCGCGGGGATCGACTTTAGACGTCAGAATCAGACGTCCATAGACGTCGATCCCCGCGCTGAAAGAGTTAAAATAAGATTCCAACGTGCTCTAGTCAGTATTGTGGGGAGCCTCCGTGACCGAGAGGTAGCGTGCTCGGCCTCAGACCGCCAGGGCTCGAATTTCAAATCCTGTGTCTGTAGGACAGTGTAATCTCAATCATCTCACTATCCTCAGGAGATTCTCCTGGCCCAGTTTAGCCTATATGTGCACAAAGGTGGCCTGAAGCCCGATTCATTTTATTTCCAGCTTGCTCTAGGTATGAACTCGATGCATTTTTAATGTTGGTCCAGCGTCGCAGACGATGGGCCAACATTGAGACAAAATGTGGTCAGCATGTGTTATTTAAAAAGAAGTGCTGCTATAAATCAGGCATTAGTGTTGCATCCCATGTGGAAAACAACACTATTGATTTTATCTCTGGAAGCTTCTGCTAGCTTCGGTCACGTGACCCTCGTTCAGACATAGGTCACGTGTAGCTGGAGGTCACGTGTGTAATCCTAGACAAATCAGAGTCAGGCAGACAGACAGACATACCAGTACAGCGTGTACATCTGTACACCGGTGTAGACAAATATAGGCATACTGGTTGTAAGCAGAATTTGACCATGTAGGCCATGTAGATTAAATGTCACTTATAAGACATGTTGTGATAAAGACTTCGTGATATAGCTCTATATAAATACACTAGATCGCACTCAAAAAACGTAGTATGGGAACTAGTTTAACCGTTATCTTGCAACATAATACAATGCGATGATACAGAACGTTATCTACTACAGTGTCGTAGAATAGACATCTTTGCAAAATACAGAAACAGCATGGCATGCATTGCAATGGGATCAAATGCTATGTAATGAAATGCAAATACAATGCATTGCAAACACACTAGTATAACCCCGAATCGTGGTGTGAGTCCAACGTTTGCCTTGTAACCCAAAGCGATTGGATCATACAAATCACTATCTACCACAGTGCTATATCG